>QEPC01007367.1:247818-262996 GCA_003113815.1 Sphenodon punctatus
AGGAACAGTGACTAGCTCAGAAGGTGTTGGGAAGGGGGGAGGCAGATAGTTTCATTTCTTGCAAGCCTCTCCACCCCTGGTGCCTGGAAGTCTGCTCCTCAGTGACTAGTACTACCCCTCCCTGTCACCTTACAGTGAACCTTTTTTTGCCACCCGAACTCACCCGAACGTGATCCGAACTGACCGAACTGTTCAGCCATTTCGCCGTTAGGTGCTCGGTTCTGTTCAGTATGTTCGGGTTCGGATTCACGTTCAGTCGTCCGAACAGGCCAAGTTTGGGCCAAACTCCAAACTTCCGAACCGCTTTCACCCATCCCTACTGCTTTTGTTCTGCATAAATCATCAAGTGTCTTATCCTATTTGTCAAATCAACAATGCTATTGAAACAGAGTGTCTGTGCTCTCTAACTTCAAGAGATACCCACCAGATGTCTACATATTTCATTTTGCAAGCTCAAGGCTCAACAAAATTAATATAAAAGTTAGAACAAAGGTCATATCACTTACATCAAGCTTAATCTGAGTTTTGTTTGTTTTTAGATTTATTAAGTTCTAGTTGCATGGCTTCATTAAGGCCTTTCTGACTTAGAAAGTATCAGGAAAAAAGGACATGACTTTTAAATTTGCATTTTATTTAGTTTTACTCCTAAATTTTTGCCATTTCTTCCCCCCTCCCCCCAATGGGGGTGATAGTGAGGGAGCCCTTGTCGTGCTCCTGTGAGAGGCGGAGCAAGGACACGGATGGGAAGGCTGGAGTCACCCCAGCAAGCCAGCCACAGGCCCTGAAAAGGGCTCAAAAATTGTCACTCACAGCCAAGCTTGCCTCAGAAACCCTGGGGCCGGAGCAGGAAAACCGGTCCCACAATGCTGGATTGCCCATGGGGTATAAAAAAAACCTGATGGAAGGAACCTGGCAGTCGCACCAGGACACCCAACCAAAACAGCAGGCAGCTGCTTGTCTGGGGAGCAGCAGACCGAGGAGTGGCTTTTCTAGCTGACCCTACCATGCAGAAGGCTTCAGCGGTGCACAGAGGGAGCCAGAGGCAGCCAATCGTACATCCCCCATCCTTTCATTCAGAAAACTGTGAGTTCTGTTCCCCCCCCCTTCCAGACTGAGACAGTGAGTTTAGGGAGGGTGGGGACTGTGGTTGCAAGCCCCGGGGGGGCTTAGTAATATATTGTGCCGGTGCCCTCTGTTCTACCGGGAGGTAAAAGAACTGACTAGCCCAGCAAGGGGCCTGTGCACTTTCCCGCAGTATTCAGGGGAAACCCATTAATTAGTAGCATGGGAAAGAGACAACCCAAGGAGAAGGAGCCCAAGGGGAAGCCCCCCAAAGGTGTTCAGGGCTGGGGTAGGCCCAAGCCCAATCCAACCCTCAGCGGAGGAGGGGCAGAAGCCATACTGCTCTCCCTCCAGGAGAGACTTGAGGGGTGCGAGGCCCAGGTGTGAGAGATGGCTCACAAGGTGGGGTCTATGGAACCCAAGCCTGTGGGAGTGTCTGGGCAGTCCTCAGGGCCTGTGCAGGTCCTGATGCTGATCCATGCTCCCCAGACCTTGGAGCAACCTAGTACCCCCCCACATCCTCAGGATGCAACTGTCACAGACAGGGAAGATGATAGCCAGGCCCAGGACATAGAGGCATGTGATACACAGCCCAGAGGGGAACTTCTCTTTACCCTCGAAGACCCCCTGCCTGAGCCTTCTTTAGCCTCACAACTTCCCCCTCCGCCCCCCCAGCCCAGTACTCCTGGGGACTGCACACCATGCTGGGAAAGGAGGAGGGCTGCCCCCCCATTCATTTCAGGGATGAACAGCCATTGTTGATGAGGCCCAGGAGCAACCCAAGTGAGCTGGATGATCCCAGGGTGCAGGACCTCCTACACTGAGCGGAGGCTTTGGAGAGTGACATACAGATGGTAGCCAGTTAGAGCCAACTGACACCTTCAACCCAACTGAACAAGCAACCCCCCCTGGGGACAGGTGAGATACCCCCAAACTCCTTGTTAGAATAATCAATCATCGAGCTGGGAGGCAGTGAAAGTGGAATATATGGGGTTTACCTTAGCCACATTAGCACCTCATGCCCTTCAACTTCCACAGATACCCCCGCCCCCTACTTCCCAGCCCACCCAAGTTGGGATGGGGTGCAGTGGGTGCTGCAGCCAGCCACACATGTGCCAAACCAGCTGAGCCTTAGTGTATGTGCTGGAATGGGGCGTGGGTTCCCTGGCCAGGCAAAGGGGCTGACATCCCCCCGATTTCAGGTGTGTGGAACCGCCCACCTTTCCTTACCAGACAGGAAGTGGTTAGTCCCTACCAGACTGGACAGGCTGCCCAGGTCTGGGACAGGGCACCACCTGGGTCATTGCTGAGCAGTCTCCACCTCCTACATGAACACCAACCAGTCCTGCCTACAGGGGGAGTACACATTTGTGTCTGCCCCTATAGGGGAGCACCTACTGCAGGCAATGAGGGAAAGGATATTTGCACTGTTTTTCAGTGACTCCAACAAGCGAGAAGATAAGGAGAAGGAGAGGATCCATCGCTGAAAGGCAGAGAGGAACTAGTTGAACTGGTCCATTGCCTACTCCATCTTTCAGGGGGTGATGCTCCAGGCCTTCCCAGCTAGGGTGACAGAATTGTTAAAATACGCTGACATCATCTGCAGAGCCTTTGACTCAGGGGCCCCACGGTGTATGGCTGAGGTATGATGAAGCATTTAGACACCATGCAGTCTTCACTCCAGGGTTACGATGGGACACTCAGGCCCATGACCTCTGGCTGGACTGTATGAGTGACGCCTCACACGTCCCCCAGTCAAACAGTGAACACGTTTTGGCAAAAGGTGGGGTTTGAATGGCCAGTGAATCCCCTCAAAAAGAAGGGAAGCAGAGATCAGAGAATGCGGGCCCTTGCTGGGTCTTTAACCGTGCTGATGGGTGTAACCACTCCCCCTATAGATTTTTCCACCACTGTTTCCAGTGTGGTGGTGCCCATCCCGCATCAAATTGCTTCAAAGCCTGGCAGGGAACTAACAAGGGCAAGCAAGATAGGGGAAACCAGGACAAGTGCCTTCATGTCTCTGAAGTGGGGAGTGCTGGGTGAGTTCCAGTTGATCTATCACCTCTCTTACCCGAGGGATGCATTAGTCAATGATGGGATTCCTCCACAATTATGTTGAGTGCGGTATGTATCATTTGGCTCTGCAGTCGATATGGTTCAGGAATGCAGCTATGGGGCCCTCCTACCCAAATGTGACATCAAATCCATCTTTTGCCTCCTCCCTGTCACCCTGACAATTTCAGGGTGCTTTTTTTCAATTATAGGGGATGTTTTACTTTGATAAGGTCATGCCGATGGGTTGCTCCATAACGTGCTTGACCGTTCAGAGGTTCAGCTCCCTTATAACGTGGGTGGTTCGGCAGTGGGCTGGAATGCAAAGGGTTATAAAATATATGGACAATTTCCTTTTCATGGGCAAAGCCAGGAGCTCAGAGTGACAGTAAGTAGTAACTGTTACAGACCTTATAGGAGGTCACAGTGGACGTCAGGGGTCCCCCTGGCACCACAAAAAACAGAGGGTCCAGTCACTCAGCTCACCTACCTGGAGATAGAGCTGGACATGGAACAAGCGGTGTCCTGGCTCCCCCATGATAAGTTAATGCCACTTAGGCAGAGTATTGAAAGCTGCCTGGCCTCCAACAACGTGACAGTATGGCAGCTCCAGTCCATGTTGGGGAGCCTAAATTTTGCCTACCAAGTGGTGGTCCCTGGCCGCCCCTTCCTGTCCAGGCTTTACGAACAAACATCAGGCAATTTTCTCTGCACTACCATGTCCGTCGGATTCATGAGCTGAAGGATGATCTATGTACATGGGTGTCTTTCCTGGCAAACTCCAACAATACCAGTCCTGGCAAACTACAATGGTGTCAGCTTCGACACTGGAGGCTCTTGCTGGAGGCTGAACTGCAGGTCCAATCTGACATTGCAGGTGGCCTTGACTTTGGGATTTACATCAGGAGTCATTGGTGTGTGGACCTTACCTTCCTGGAACTCTTCCCAATAGTAGTTGCCGTCAATGTTTGGGCTCAGGAGTTTGCAAACCACTTGGTTATTTCCTGGTGTGATAATATGGCTGTGATCCACCTTCTCAATTCCCTGTCTTCCAAGTCCCCAAGGGTAATGAAGTGGGTGTGGGCATTTGTGCTTACCTGCCTGATGAACAATATAGTGTTTGCTGGAAGGCACATACCAGGCATTAACAACAGCATAGCAGATGCCGTCTCTCACTTCCAGATGGAGCGATTTCACCTCCTGGCCTCTTGAGCCAATCCAGTGCCAGAAGAAATGCCTGCATCATTGTGGACCCTTGGATCCTAGATCTGTTACAGACCGTCCAGGGATCATTGGTCAAAAGGATCAGGACCCTACCTATCTCAGGTACCATCTCACTTCCTGGGTAGCTTTTGAGGTCATTGATGGTTGCCCTCCTGGAGGTCCCCCACCATAGAAGGGTGGGGACCAACAGGCAGATATTCTCGGTGGCCTCTCCAGTGCTGTGGAAGTCTCTCCCGGTGGAGGTCCACCTCAGCCTAAGTCTTCTTGTCTTCCGCTGCCAGTGTAAGACCTAGCTCTTCTGCCAGGTTTTTGGTGGAGAGGAGGGTTAAAGGGTAGGTTGGGGGGGGTTTGACATTTTACTGCACACTAATGTATGTTCTATTTTTGGTATTTTTGTGTTTTAATTTTTTATACTGTTTATTAATATTTTATTATATTATTGTGAACCGCCCCAAGCTGCCTGAGGCAGGAGGGGTAGGATATAAACTTATAAAACAAATAAATAAAAATAATAATAATAGCCTACAGCAGGGCTTTCAGGAGTTTCAGGAATACCGGGTTCAAGAAGGCTGGGAGACAGGTTTTCCTACTCCGGAAGGTCAAGTATTGCAGTTCGCCTTTTATCTGACATCCTCCCTCAGAAAAGGTTTTTTTCATGAGGCACATACTGGAGAGCTGGTCCAGAGAACAGTGTCCCACCCCGGATACCAGTTTCCCCCATTATCCTTCCACTGATAATTAGGATTTGTGGTATCCTCCTGCAATTTTGTTATTCTAACTGAATCTATTTAGTGTTACCTTTAAGATAGTGTTCTTTGGAGCCTTCCACATTAGTGAGATAGCAGAGTCAGCCCTGGACAGGTCCCGGCGTGCCATAGAGGTGGAGAATGTATTCATAGAAGACCAGGCATTGTGGCTTCAGATACAATGGTCCAAGATAGATCAGAGGAGATGTGGTCAAATAATGGTGTTGCAACAGGTCAGAAACTCAGAATTATGCTCGGTTGGGGCAATAAAACGGTACTTGATGGCCCTCCCTGGGTTGCTCAAGAATCTTCCTGAAGCATAAGAATGGCAACTACCTCATGAGGTTCCAATTCATGGCTGTGGATGCCCTGTAATGTCACAACCTCCCCCCGGGAGTTTACAGATCACACTCTTTTAGAATCGGGGCAGCCAGTTTTGCAGCCTCTGTTGGCCTACCTGACTCAGATATCCATCTGTTGGGGTGATGGAGGTCCAACACATTCAGGGTGTACATACGCCCAACATCTCAATAGGGATTTTGTTTATATTGTTTTACAGGTGCGGCGGCCTGCGCACACAGGAGGCGGGTGTGGATCTTCACTCACAGCCTTATCCACTGGGTGGAGAAAGCAGAAAAGAAAACTTCCTGGGGAACCCAATTGGGCTTTAGTTAGGAAGCGGAAGTGATATGGATCGGCCACCGTGGCATGCTGTGAGAGCACTTGCGTCCAATGCTGCATTCAGCTTCCTGCTGGCCACCACCTGATATTATAGTTATCCATCTAGGGGAGAATAACCTACTGAAAGTTAAGAGAGTTCAGCTAATAGTTCAAGCAAAAAAAGATTTATAGGAGGTCAAAAAGTTATTTCCATCTGCCAAATCAGTTTGTACCCATTTGGTCCAGCGCATAAAGTGGCAGGACGGCGTTCGTCTGAGAAAAATTGACAAGGCCCTGCGAACAGTTAGTAAAACCATGAGCAGATGGGTGCAAAGGTTAGCAGGTTAAAACATTAGTCACAATGAGATTAGATACACCGGGGAGGAGCATTACCACTCTGACTGAGTCCACCTGTTCAGAATGGGTGTGGATCTGTACCTTGGAGAGCTAAAAAGAAAAATGATCACACTGGTAAGGCTGTAGTTGGGAAGGGGGAGGCCTGCCAATCCAAGGCTGTTGGCCTAGGCCTTTTGTGGTGGGGTTCCAGTAACCTTGTTATGTTATTGAGTTGAGTTATACAACAGGAGTTGTCTCCTTATGAGACAGGGACTTCTGACCATCTATGCATGCGCAGGGCATGGCGAGCATTGAGGTCAAGTCCCGGGGAGGGGTCAAGTTGAGGGCACCAGGGAGGCACGTAATGTCGTGGACCCTCTCGACTTCATCCTTACTCTGGTCTCAAGGGGGACACGTTGTCCTCCCTCACCCTCGAGATGCATCCAGAGATGGAGGGGGAGTCATAGTCTATAAGTTATAGGAGGACTGGTACTTGAGGGTGCCTCAAACCCACCCCCCTAGTTTACTGTTATTGAAGTTATAACTCTGGACCCAACTGGACCCATATTGCATTTAGCAATTTCCCACCCAGAAACTAGTTAATGAAGTGTGCGGCCTTTTTAACCAATAAAGGTGTCCTCATCTTATTTGGGATGCGCCGACAGTGAAGGTGTAAATCCACCTCCTCTAATCCTTGCTGTTAGAGGGTATGGTGTCTGAGTTGTTAAGATACTTGTCTACACTTTTAAGGTTATGAGTTAAATTACTTCTTCTTATGAGGTTCTGGGAAACAATCTCCTGTCTCAGGTCCAGTGCCAAGGAGAAAGGCCAAGAATAATTTATTAAGCTCTGTTAATTAGACTACAGTACACCACAGGCCAGGAGTCAGGCTGCAGGTTCTAAATGAGACTGGACTTATTTGAAATACTAAACAGTGAAGATCACATAGTCACCATCAATCTTTGGGTGAAAACAAACAAGAAAATAGTCTGTGTTAGCCCAGGGGTCACCTGCATGTCAGTTAGGTTGCCGCAAGATGTTCACCCTCAGAGCAGGCAGTCAGCTGCTATGGTACACATGGGCCATAGAAGGTTAGCAATGGTGCAGCCTGAGCAAAGGCTCGGCCACCCATGGTAAACCGGACTTACGGTCGCCCTCCCATCTGTTAGGTGCTTCCCAGACCCACCACAAGATGAGGTCTGAGGATCAGGCCTGGAGATGCCTGCACACCCCAGCTACCAAACAGTTGATTGGCGGGTGCAGTGGGGTGGGGTGGAGGAAACCACCAATAAGCTGTTTGGTATACTCACCCCGGTCAGGTGAGGGCGCACCTATGAACCCCACATCAGCTGTTTGGTTTCAGCTCTTCCTAAGGGTTTGTTGCTGCTGTGTAGCAGGGGCCTGGGAATCCTGTCCCATATGGATGGCTCATCAGCCAACCAGTGGCATGGAGAGACCTGTGATAACAGCCTTCACGCCCAGATTCAGGGGAAGGTCTGGTTGTGTGAACTGCCCTTCCTGTCAACCTGAGGAGTGACGACTGCAGTAACCTTCCTCAGGGCAGCCCAGGGAGGCGGTTTGCAGCCATCTTGTTTGTTTTCACCCCTTGTTTACCTTACTCCAGGGGATGGACAGACATAATACTCATATTCAAGTTTTACCCATTGAGATGGGTCAGTGGGTCACACTCAGTGACAACGATAGCTCCTTAAGAGGAGGAGCTGGATGAGTTTGAGGAGGAGCTTAAGAGGAGGAACTAGATAGCTGAGTTTTATTAAGGGAAGATGGGGAGTTTCCTTATCTTAGGAGGGGCAGTCATACTTTATGGTCTTGGGATGAGCCTAGTTCCTTTGTTACATTTTTTACAACTTTTATTCAATATTGTATTTTGTAACCCCCGCCTCCTTAGATTGTAAACCCAGGGATTAGATTGTAACCCCCCCCTCAGTACAGATTGTAAACCACCCAGCACAGAATAGAAGAAGGAGGAAAACACCCCCACCCCTTAGATTGTAAACCCAGGGATTGTAAAGCCCTTTGAAAGCCCCAGGGTTAGATTGTAAGCCCAAGCAGGGGATAAAGGCAGAGGAAATGCTGCCATCTTCTCCTGGGAACCTCTTGAAGCTCTGACAATGGTAATGTTCTCTTCCTTTGATCCCATCACCACACCATGCCATGCTGCCACTTGACAATGTCCAAAGCTCCACCCTCTACAAGAAACAACACTGAGGAGGGGTTTGGAGCTCCAGGGAGAGGCCATGGCTTTACCCAGTGGCACTGAGTGTGCTATTCTTGCCAGCTTCTTGCCATGCCACCATGTCTCCACAGCCAGGGAGGGGTTTGGAGCACCAGGGAGATACTGTGGATGTTCTTAGCACCATTGAGCATGCTCTTCTCACTGTCAGTGGGGTAGGGGAATGGGGAGTATGGAGGGGACCCCTTCCACTCACTTACAGGGAACAATCACATGCTCTGCAATGGGGGCCCTGGGAGAAAATGCCCGTCAGGATAGAATGGTGGCCCTATACCCAGATAAGGGTAGCGGCCTCTATCATCATTGGATGCAGAGCTATGAAGAGATGGCGTAATCCACTCACTCACCCAAGCACCCAGGAGGAGGGTTAGGGAGAAGGGTGAGGCGGTGCCAAAGGGAGGATGGGGACCAGGAGCTGGGACAAGGGTGCGGGGAAAAGGACTTTCACACTCCACAAGGGGGAAGAGGAGGGCCCAAGAGGGGATACTTACACTCCGGGAAGCACTTACTCCAGAAAAGGGGGTTAGGGTTCCCAAACACTCCTAGAGTTCCCTGCTGCCAATCACCCCCATGTATGCACCAACACTACCCAACAACAAAGGAGGTCAGGGATGGGAAAGGGTTCACCACATATTGTATTTTTAAATTGTTTTTAAAATTTTGTATTGTTTTATTGAATGCTGTTCACCGCCCCTGCTGCCCTGAGGGCAGGAGGGGCAGAATATAATTTTTAAATAAATAAATAAATAAATTAATTAATGAGGGTCTGACACAGACAAGCGGGAAAATGAACAGAACAGGAGATGCTATAGCTCTAAGATCAACAGAATCACACAAATTACACTTAGCTTTCCAGCGGCCAGCTTCTCACGCTAAGATTATTGGTGCAGCCATTCAGGAAGTGCCGGCATTTTCTAGTCCAAGCCCTGCCTGCCTGCGTGTCTGCAAGCATGCAGAGCAGCGCTCTGGAGGGCGGGGTGACTTCGCCTCATGCTGGGGGAGGGAGCATTCTGCTGCCGGTGCTACATTGTCCTGGGTTGCCCTGGAAACCAGCAGCAGCATTGTGGAGGGTGCTTTGGGGTCACGGAAGGGGGCAGGGAAGCCCCGTCCTGTGTCGGGGCATTGGGGTCTAGCGTGCCGGAGTCCTGCTACAGAGATTCCCTAAAGAGCCGGCGGCAGTGGTGACTGACACTCACCAGCTTCTTGCCAGCTCTGCTCTTCAGTTTGGGGGAAATCTCAAAAAACTTGGGAAAATCACAGACGTCATGGGAGATCTCAAAAGTCATGGAGGGAGGCAAAAGTCACTAAAAACATGTCTTTTGTCGTGACCATGACAAATTCTTAGCCCTACTTATGACACATAGGCCTCCTGATAGATACAACACTTCTTACACCAAATAGCTGTCTCCTCCCCATGCAGTTATGAACAGATATCTGGCGTATTGGGTTGGTGAAGTCAAAAGGTAGCTCGGCATGATTCTGGCCAAAATAACTGACGTGTCTTAAACATACTGGCCCCATGTGCCAAAATGGCCACACCAGAGGAATTGAGAATGGACTCTGACTCTTTGCAGAGTCAAATTCATCCTAATACAAGTCAGGACAGTAGCATCCTCCATTTTCCAGCTGACATTTTTCTAACTGTGGAATTCAACAAATGCACCAATATCTCTTTGTACCAAAAATAAGAGCAATGCCAATTATGTGATATGTTACCAAAGATGCCAAAATACAATATGAGTTTGTCTCCTTTGTATATAAGCAAGCTACTGAACAAAAAGAGAGGACATGAGCAGGAATATATTTCTCTATAGGGAAACCAAACCAGATTTATGTTGTCTTCAGTATGGCTAAACAATCATCAAGTTTAAGATGTTAGGTGAGTGATCATTGGAGGGAAATTATTCATTCTGCAGTCCATAAGCAAAAATATTATAAGCTGGCACGAATACTTATTTTGACAATAACAATGTATTCCCCCAACCCACAAATGTAATAATCACATATTTCTTAATGTTTTCGATGCATGACTTTTTCCTTTCCTTTCCTTTCCTTTCTTTTCTGACTATCTGTGAATGGAACTACAGTTCGAAAAGATGAAATTAACTAGATCCGCCAACAAATCAGTGTTGATATGTTTTGGGTTTTAGGGTCTATTTAATGCTTTTATCTCTTTATATTTCAAAAATAAAATTATTATAGATGAAAAAAGCAAGTTATATTACTTTGAATATCACATAATGTATGTGCTGTATTTTTTACAAAAAGCTTCAGGGTAAACTAAATAGAAACACTCCTGCCTCACACTCTGAGAAGTTCGGCTTGATTTTATTAGATCCTTTTTCTTGCTCTGAAAATGACTAGAGATGAAGGTTCAATTTAATTCGAGCAGCAAATTAAATTCTGACATTTGTATGAATAATCACTTATGACTATAATCCTGAAACATCTTATTCATGAGTAAATACATTTTCTATGGGACTTAGTAATGTGTAAGTATGCTTAGGTGTTTGGCCCTATATGTATAGCTACTTGATGAAGGTGACATTAAAAAGAGTTTCTATTTTACCTCTGCCCTAACCAGTTGAAATAATTTGAAAGACAGAAAATTTAGGACATTAAAAGGACTAATGCAAGTTCTAAATAGAGCTGAAATTCTTAGTGGATTTATGTATTGTTCAGGTTTTATGATAGTCCTCCAAATATATGAATAATACAAGCAGCATACATAGCATCTGCCCTAATCACTATGGGGGTCGATCCAAGGTTGTACACCAAGTGCAGGTTGTGTGAATAGTAGTAGTAGTAATTTTATTTATTTATTTATTTATTTATTTAAAATTTATATCCTGCCCCTCCTGCCCAAAACAACATTCAATATTTTTTTTAAAAAACAACACAATTTAAATACAATACAATGTGGGGAAAAACCCCACCCCAACTCCTATCCCTCGCCAAAAGCCTGAAGGAACAGCCAGGTCTTACATACACGCCAAAATAGCAGGAGAGTGGGAGGCAACCGAGCTTCCTCCGGGAGTGAATTCACAGCACAGGGGTGGCCAACGAAAAAGCTCTAACATCGGTGACCACCCGCCTCGCCCGGGGAACCTCCAAAAAGGCTCCCACAGATAATCTCAAGGGTCGCACGGGCACATGGGGAGTGAGGCAGNGGGAACCTCCAAAAAGGCTCCCACAGATAATCTCAAGGGTCGCACGGGCACATGGGGAGTGAGGCAGTCCCGCAGATAAGCAGGGTCCAAATAATAATCCTTTATTTGTCACAACCACTCGGTTGGTGCAAAAATACAATAATAGTAAGCATCAACAATATAATAATGGTAATACAATATAATAGGACAATCAGCATGTAAAAGGGTAAATCAACAAGTAATACTGCCAATGCCAATCCACATAAGTTAAAGAAAATTTACATAAATTGTAACGTCACATAAAACAACATTTCCAGTTTAGGCAGCAGAAAACAAGGAATGAGAGAATGGTCTTGAAAATATACCCTTAAATGCTTCTTTGCCCCAAACAGTTGTCTAATGTAAAACCCAACATAAAACATAAGGGGGGGGGGGGGAATTCCCCCTCTAGATTCCTTGTAGCAACTGCCTACGTTTCATAAGTAAAAGGAGAAAGTTTGCCACTCTGTACCTCACCTTACAATTGGGGTAATTGGTATGCAAGTTTTTGATCCAAGTTCCAACAAGGAACCTCCAAACAGTACAGCCATCTAAATTGGTAGTGAATATCAGCTGTTAAAACACAGTCAAAAAGGTAATGATTTATATCTTCAATGCATTGGCTACAGTTACATAACCTCTGGTTATAGGGAATCCCTTTGAGATGGCCCTCTAAGACCTTAGAGGGCATCATCTGAAATCTCACTAAGGTGAGTGCTTTCCTGAGAGCAAAATCTTCTATATGGCAGAAGTAGAACTCTAATTGATGCACTGTTTTTAACTTCCCATACATAGGAGCAGCTACTGACCCAGCGGCTGGCACAATATCCTTCTGTTTGTGAATATCAGATAAGTGAGTTCCCAAAAGACTTTTCACTGAGCCGCAAGGGATACCCTCCAAGGCCCCTAAAGAAAAAATAATTTTATTTAATACCTGGGAAAAACGTAACCTCCATGTGTTCTTGCACTTGAAACCTTCCTGCTCTTCCCAACAAGCATAAGGCAAATGGCCCCTGGACATACCCATCGACCTTATCCAGTAATTGCAAATATCATTGAGCCCTGTATTCAACTGAAAGGATGCCTGTTCCAGTTCTCAGGAAGGAAACAGGAGTATAACTTGGAACACCCAGAAACTTTCTGAGGAGCTTGTTTTGAAGAACTTCCAGGGGGGATACAGCATGACCCCACAATTCAGCCCCATAGAGATTCTGGGGCAGTAGTTTTCTCGTAAGCAACTGTAGGGCCAGTTTAATCAACATACCACCCTTGGTGGCCCAAAAATTGCTAATACCCCCAACTGTCTGCTGAGCTTTCAGCTTAGCGGCTGCCACCTGATGGATCCAGGAACCCATAACAGAAAAGACCAGACCTAAATATCTAACCAAGGCACCTGTTCTAACCTGACTCCATCAAGTTCCCACCCTGGTAGAGAACACCACAATCTTGGTTTTAGAATAATTGATCTTAAGATTTTCCATTTTACAGTAAGATCATAGTACCAGAAGGGCACTTCATAGACTATTCTCCACTGCGGACAACAGCACCATGTCATGCACATACAAGAAAATGAGAAGAGCCCTCCCACCTATACATGGTGCCAAGGTCATCTCGTTCTTATAGATGTCTACTATATTATTTATGTAGAACTTAAAAAGGAAGGGTGCCAGCACGCACCCCTGCTTTACCCCTATGTTTACTGGAATGGAGTCTGTAAGATCACCTTTATGAGTCAAACGAACTCTGATAAAAGTATGTCGGTGCAACTCTCTGACCAAAAATAATAGTAGTTTATCTAAATTTGCAAGTGCCAGCTTTGCCCAAAGCCTTCTCGGTCTATAGTATCGAAGGCCGATTTAAGATCGACAAAGGCAGCAAAGAGTTTGCTCTTCCTAACTTGAATGTATTTGTTAACCAGATGATCCAATACAAAGTTATTGTGGCTCATCCTGTTCAAAATCCCGCTTGTTCCTCATGAAATATGTTTCCCTTTTCAGCCCAAATTTCCAGTTTTGCCAGAAGATATCTCCCATACAGCTTTGAGCTGAAATCCAATAAGCTAATTGGTCTGTAATTTGCTGAACTGCTGCTGGGGCCTTTTTTAATAAATAGGTATTACTACACTGGTTTTCCACCCTATGGGGAAATTTCCAGTGTTGTTTATGCAAGTGAAGAGGCTCTGGATAATAGGTAGCCACCAATCGATATTTTCTCTAAACACCTCCCCAGGGATACCGTCTTCCCCCGGGGCCTTCCTTGGAGGCAGATCCGCTATAAGAGCTCGGATTTCTGTCTCCTCTATCGGTTGCCAGGAAGGCCAATCTGTCAAAACCAACTCTAACTTGGGATCCTCATTTCCAACTCCTTCAACAGCAAATATCTCATAATAATAATATGTTTGCCAAGCCTGAGCTGTAATCCCACTATCTGTTATAGAACATGGGGCAGAAAAACCTCTTTTAACTATACTCCAAAACATGACACCATCCTTTCGTTCCATGGCAGTCCCCAATTTTCTCCACTGATCCTGTTTGTATTTCACTTTCTTTTCCCTAATTTTCCTTCTAAAGGTTGCTCTTGCTAGTCTTAATCTGAGCAAATTATACCTATCGGGAGTCAGTTTGGCTATATGGGATACTTGATTTACTGATCGTTTATGGAAAGTACAGTGCTTGTCAAACCATGCTGCTCTTTTTACTCTGGGCTTTTCCTGAAAGATACCTGACCCACTTTCCCGTACAATGCTAATAAGGTTAGTAAACAGGCCCAAAATCCCATCTGCATCTGCTTGGGGATGTACAATAGAGACCTTTAATTTCCTGAATCTGTTGTCCCTTAAACACTCTGCCACTTTATTATTATTATTATTATTATTATTATTATTATTATTATTATTATTATTATTATTATTATAAACATTTATATAGCACCAGTCATGTGACCTGGTGCTGTACAGAACATGGAATTAGACGCGGTCCCTGCCTGTGGCTTACAATCTAAAAGACAAAGAGGGGGAGACAGGGAGAGGGGACAGTGGGAGAGCCAGGGGAGAAGACAAACAAACATTCAAGCAGATGTGAATTCTCAGGTCCGTATGCTTGGCTTGGTTACAAAGAGGTTGATGGCAGCAGTCTGCAGAAGAGGGCAGACAGTAAGTGTATGGGGAATGACTGGCAGCAAGGAAAAGGTGGGTCTTGAGGAGGTATTTGAAGGAGCAGAGGGAGGGGACAAGATGGATGTTGACAGGGAGGGAGTTCCAGGCATGGGGGGCAGTGAGGGAGAAGGGTCAAAGGCAGTTAGGTGAGCAGGAGAAACGAGGGAGAGTGAGGGAGGGGACAAAGGAAGAGTGGAGAGCGCATGCAGGAGTCCGTAGGGAGATTAGGTCTGAGAGGTAAGGGGGAGCTTGGTTGTGGAGCAATTTGAACGTGAAAACTAGGAGTTTAAACAGGATACGTTCAGGAACGGGAAGCCAGTGAAGAGAGAAGAGGAGAGGCTGCACATGGTTGAAGCGACGGACAGAGTGAATGACCTTGGCTGTGGAGTTTTGGATTGCGATAAGGGGGGACAGGTGAGAGCGAGGGAGGCCAGCAAGGAGGAGGTTGCAGTAATTGAGGCGAGAGATAACCATGGCATGAACAAGGGTTTTGGCCGAGGAG
>QEPC01007367.1:263105-292775 GCA_003113815.1 Sphenodon punctatus
TGACCCCATCGATGCAGATGGTCAGGTTAGAGGGAGAGGAAGGGAAGGGAGGAAAAATGAGGAGTTCGGTCTTGGTCATGTTGAGCTTGAGTTGACGTTGGGACATCCAGGCGGAGATATCAGAGAGGCAGTTGTCGAGGTGTGAGTGGACAGACGAGGAGAGAGAGGGGGTAGAAAGATAGAGTTGGGTGTCATAAGCGTAGAGATGCTTTTGGAATCCGTGGGAGGCAATAATTTTGCCAAGGGACAGGGTGTAAACAGAGAAAAGGAGAGGGACAAGGACAGAACCTTGGGGGACCCCAACTGAAAGGGGGAGGGAGGAGGAGGTTGACTCAGGGAGGGAGACATTAAAGGAGCGGTTAGAGAGGTAGGAGGAGAACCAGTCAAGGACAGAGCCGTGAAAGCCCAAAGAGTAAAGCAAGTCCAAGAAGAGTGAGTGGTCGACAGTGTCAAAGGCATCAGCGAGGTCAAGGAGGACAAGAATGGAGTACTGGCACTTAGATTTAGCAACAAGTAGATCATTGGTGATCATGGCCAGAGCAGTTTCAGTAGAGTGGAGGGGGCGGAAGCCAGATTGGAGAGGGTCCAGGGAGGAGTTGGTGGAGAGGAGGTCCAGGCAGCAGGAGTAGACGACACGTTCCAGAAGCTTTGAGGCAAAGGGAAGGAGGGAGACTGGCAATTAACTAGAGGGGTCAGATGGGTCCAGGGTGGGCTTTTTGAGAATGGGGGCAACAGTGGCATGCTTGAAGGCATAGGGGAAGGAGCCTGTGAAAAGGGAGAGATTGATGACATGTAGAAGTGGGAAGCGACAGTGGGAGCAACAGAGGTCAGGAGGCGGGAGGGGATCGGGTCAAGGGGGCAGGTGGAGGGATTGAATGAAGAGAGCAGAGCGGAGATTTCCTCGCGAGGCAGGAGGGAAGGATGTGAGGAGAGAGTTGGGAGGGGAGGGGTGGGATGGGAGCGGGAGGAGGAGGTGGGTGGGAGGCAATGTCCCGACGGACTTTGTTTACCACTTTCTGATTCCACCTCATAGTATTTAGATACTGAGAATTTGACTGTACCAGAATTTGGTCTCCAATCTGAGGAATTTCTACCTTCCCCTCTAGTCTTATTCTAACCGATATTGGGTAATGATCACTAGTCCCACTGGGATTACTCTGAAATCAGAAAATTTCTCAGAGCTAATTTTGGGAATACAAATATGACACTGGCCCCCGAGTCACCCACAAAGGTGAAAGCACCATCCTTATCCATTTCCTCTCTCCCATTTAAGGTATACCAGTTGAGTTTGAAGAGACATTTTAGAAATTGCAGACCCTTTGCATTACAAATAGGATCTCTGGAGGTTCATTTGAACTCTCCAGAGTACTCCTCAGGGTCTTGCTGTAGACTCTCCAAAATCTGGAGATCAGAATTCCCTATCCTTGCATTAACATCATCAACTAAAACTGGTATATAGTTTGGATAACTCATGTTACATTCCTCAATAAAGTTTTCCAGTGCATACCAAATAGGAGATCTGTCTTTAGTGCCCTTAGCAGAGGGAATATGTATATTTATAATTATCACTCCTCCCCTAGTTCCCCAGGTAAGTTTGACTGCCATAGTATGGAGGGGAGAATTTAAAATTTCCTCTTCTTCCAACTCTCAAGCCTGCCTAACAAAAATAGCTAATCCCCCTGCTGCTCTACCATATTTTGCTACTCTGGTAGCTGGAACACTCCATACTCTATATCCAGGGACTTCCAACCATGTGACATCCTCCAACCAAGTTTCCTGAATACAAATTACTTCAGATTTTGACAAAAAAGTCCATCCGTCGCTATCCAAACAAGTGTTCCATCCATGGACATTCCAGGACACTACACCCTTGCCCTGAAATTGGACAACCTGTCACCTAGAGAAAATTCCAGCAGCAGCCCCAGGGCTGGATATGATATTATCCTGGGTGAATGACCTATGTGCAGCTAGATAGTGCTCAAGCCCCCTCAAGGTCAATTTTACTTTGATCTTACCATCCATATTTCCTACAACTCACAAAAATTTTTCTATCCCCTTTGTTGAGTTGGTTTCCGGAGATGGAGTGGAGCATTGTGCTCTCCCCTGGGGTAAATCCACCTTGGAAGTCCCAGCCTGCAAGTTCTTATTCCCTGCACTCATAGGACTTTCCACTGGCCCTGAGGCCCTTACTTCTAGAATGGTCTCTCTAGTGGAGGATTGGAACACAAAAGAATCTCTAACTAATGTATCAAATCATGTTTTGTTCAGTTGTTCATGTTCAATTATACCTATTCCTTCGCAATCAGTCACATTTCCATCTAATATGGAACCCTGTACTGGGAAGTTCCCCAAATGCAAATCAGTTGGAGGTCTCAAAAATTGCAATTGCATGCCCTCTACAGCTCTTAGTTTTACTATCTTAGGCCTATTTATTGCCCGTGTAAAAGATTTTGCTTTATTTAGTTTCCCTAATTGAAAATTCAGACCCTTCATATGCTCAAGAATCGCCATTTGCCCTGTGGATTCTAGGGTAATGGGTAGAGATGGGAAGGCATCGTCTTTGCTGGGAGGGTTGAGGTTTGTCCCCATTTCACCAATACCTTCAAGTTCCATCTCTTCCCCCTTTCCTAAATCAATTAAATTCTTCTCCTTTCTAAATATTGGACCCTGGGTATGTGGCCTATTTTGTTTATCTATATGCAGATCCCTCCCAACCTTATGATAGTTTCTAGATGGTAAAATGCTATTAGTCGCCTTAGACCGGGTTTGTACCACTATAGATTTGAGTTCATTTGTTTTTACAGGGTCACCACAAAATGCCCTTGAGATATAAATAAAATTATTCTTCAAAATTTCCTCTTTTTTGAAAATATGGTCGACTAAGCCCAGGGAGTTAAATGTAACATTTACCACACAACGCCCCTTAGTCTGGCACAATAAGTCAACAGAACATATGTTCTTTCTAGTTATAGGAGCATGCAAGAGAAACCGAAGATGCTCTGCCACATCCAGAGGCGTGTTCCAAAAGGGCAGTCATCCCATTTGGAGGGAAAGTACTGTAAAGATTCTGTTATAGGGCAGGGGAACAAATTTTCCACCTACCCCATTAGCTATCTCCTGCAATTTAGAAGATTTAAGAAAGCCCGGCACTAATTTTTTCCCTATTTTTGACTGGGAAAAGTTCTGGGACGGTTCTAATATATGACTGCATTTCGGTTTACCCCCCGGCTTCCAAAATAGACGAGAGGAAATGTATGGGAATACGTTCCAAAAGTTCATCAATTTTTAGATAGACACGATTCAACTGAGCAAACATAAAACGAATTGTGTGAGATGTCAAGCATACATGTTCAGCCAAGAGCTGAATACTGGAAGTCCTCGGCACCTGTCGGGCAACCTTCCCCAACTAATATAATAGAATTATTCTTGCCGTTTCGACAAGGGTTTAGGGGAGGAATTTTGCAAGACTCTAGAGATGGCAAATCGGCCTCCTGTAGATCAGCCAGGGCTGTAAAACGTTTTGACCCACGCCCAGAGAGGAATCCGACTTCAGACTCACTTGCAGGTTGGAGTCCAGCAAAACGGCACCCACCCTCCCTCCCCATGCACTGTGGGTTCTTACCAGTCACCTTCTGGAACCAGTAAGGAATTTTTAAGGGAACCCTAATTGGGCCTGACTACTCGGGTTCTCGTTTTTTGCCTTCCTCGCAGTGCTGGACATTTGTTTATTTGGTTGACCCTTAGAACTAGGGTGTTGTTGTGCCTGTTTCAACATTGTCTCACTCTGTCAGGGGTCCATTACTGCAGGTTAGAGTAGGTTAGAATGACCATAAGTAGAAGTAATCTCCTTAAGAGATGGGGAGGTCCACCCACCGGAAAAGCAGGGTACGGCAAGCAGCGAGGTAGCCTCCCTGGGAGGGGTGTTCAGTGAGGGCGATAGGGACAAGTAGAGTCCCCCATCGGCAGGTGCCCTCATCCTCATCAAGTTCTGAAGGATTTGGTCCCCCTCACCCCTGGCAGGGGCCATGGAGAGAGGGGACGTTGTGTTCAAATTCAAATTTCAAATTCATTTATTTATTTGTTTAGCCATTGGCTGTAACAATGAGTACATGAAAGAAAATTTAGGTATATATCCCAACGAACCAAATACAATGTAAGAACCAAAAGGGAAACCAACTAACATAAAATAATATAAAATAATGTAAAACATATAAAAAGAACTATCTATACTGTAGTTTTTAGCCTAGATTTCGTGGCACTAAATTAATGCCTGTCATACCCACCCTCTCTGAACCCAAACTATTTAGGGAAATCGAGTCCAAAACATAACATACCTCCATTTAACACTGCTCTTGGCAACTCATTTGACCCCCTAGAGAGAGCAGTCCTCCCCCCACTACCTCAGATTCTTAAACAGAGAGTCAAGACTCGCCATGCCATAGTACATCAATAATATCAATAGATCTGTCCCTTACCTTATGTGTAAGCCCTCATCTCTGCTCTTTTCTTCTGAGCTGCAATGCTTAGGGGTAGGAACTGGATCCAGGGACCAGATGCACTGCACGTGTAAGAATGTGGGGACGGGGGTGCCACTGCCGGTTGCTCTGTGGGTGGGTGTGGGTGGAGATGGGTGTTGACCGGGAGCAAACACTCACCAACACCCACTGAAAGTGGCATTTACACAGATGCTACCACCCATCTCCACCCAGGGAAATGCTCCCCACCCACCGGCCAACACCCATCTCCACCCAGAGGAACTGAGTGGAGGCATCATGTGTGCACAGGGCCCATGGTGATTGGCTGCAGTGGTGTCCTGCAACATGTATAATAAAATGTAACACCATTTTATGGGTGTTAGAGCGTCTGTGTAAAAAGGGCCTATTTTAGATCCCATTTCAGTTTTGGATTTTTTGGTTTCAGATCTTTTTCTACCATTGAAGTTTATGAGAACAAGCCACAATGAAAACCAAATCTGAAACCAGCACAATGCAAAAAAATCCGCAAATGAAATCAATGTAAAAGAACCAATATGTCAGGGGGAAAAAATCTGAAATTTCAGATTACTCTGAAGTGGCCATTTTTCAGGCAATTTCGCTTCTATCCAAAACCAAAATTCCCATCCATGTGTGGATCTGTGCATGTAGAACTGTGCATATGGAGACTGTGGGAGACTGTGTGTGCATGTAACTGCATGTATGGATCTGTGTATGGATAAGTGAGTGTGTGTGTGTGAGGGAACTGCGTATAGATCTGTGAATGTGTGCCTGCATGGAGACCTGTATTGTTATTTATTTATTTAGCACCCACAAAATACTTTGCACTGTACATTCAATAATTATAGATAGGTCCCTATCCCCAAGGGGCTAGGGATATGTGAACGCGGTTCAGATGTTCGGAGTTTGGACTGAACTCGGTCTGTTTGGATGACCGAACTGAACTTCCAAACATTACATGAACCGACCGAACCGAACTTGATCCAAACTCAAAAATGACCGAACAGTTCGATACTGTTCGGGTGAGTTTGGATGAGTTTGGGCAGGAAAAATGTGACTGGAAGGCCTAGGGAGGGGGAGGCAGCTGAGTAGGATACTTCCTGCCACCAGGGGTGGAGAGGTTTGGAGTAGCAGCCAGCCTGCCCAATCACCATCCCTTTTCTCCTCAGACCACTGGTTTCACATTCTGCAATTGGACATGGGAGAAGGGGAGTAGGGGGTGGGCTGCACAGAGCCAATGGGGCTTGTGGTAAGGCGGGCACAACAAGTAACAAAAGTCATTGCCCTCCCCCCTTCCAACACCTTCTGAGCTAGCCACTGATCCTGTCAGCAGGTGTTTTCAGAAGTCTCCCTCTCCAAGCAGTTTGAGTTCCTCCCAATCCATTGCCATCCTCTTCCTATTTCACCCATCCCACACATTTACCTCCCTAGTATCATTTATTTAGATTAGATTGGATAGATTTAGGCATTATTTTTATTTTTTACCCATCCTTGTGTTCTTTCCCCTACCCACCATTGAATCCTCCCCCTCCTCCCACTATATATTCCATTCCTGATTCCCTTCTCCTGTTTTGGGATTTATTTAGAATAGCATTAGATTGATTTACTTTCATTTCAGTTTTTTACCCCTCCCTGTGTTGTTTGTTGTGAGCTGTCTGTATTCCCCACCCCCCATCCCTGTAGATAGATAGGGTATTTTCAGATGTTACGAGTTCACAGTGAACCACACCTGTGGTCAATGTGTCTCGAATGTATGTTCGCCACGGTCAATACCCGCATGGGGTCAATTTGAACCACGCTTCCCGGGCTAGCCGGGGGAATGTCCCGGGAAGCGTGGTCAAAGAGATCCCGAGCAGGGACCAACAAAAAGTAATGTCTGGCCAGGCGCCATGGCCTGAGATCACCGGCGGGATCCTGGGCCGTGGCGAATTCGGTCAGACGCTGCGGCCGCATTGGGCCCGCCACCCGCCCGTCTCCCCAGAGGGTGGGTGGTGGGGAGCATGGAGGGGGCGGGGCCGTGCGGCCGCACATTGCGCCGCGCGGCCCCGCCCCCTCCCAGATTCCCCGCCGGGATCCCCCGGCACGTCTGATATGACGTGACGGGGTGACCCCGGCGGGGAATGAATTGGGTGATTTCGGTACGGGGCCAATGGGCCCCATAACATCTGAAATCACCCATCGATAGATAGATAGATAGATAGATAGATAGATAGATAGATAGATGTAGGAGTTACCTTAGTTATAGAGATATATATAGTGTGCAGTGATTCAGTTTTATAGTGTGTATGTAGGACTAGGCCTTTGTGTTATTAGATATTCCATTTAGTTCCATAGTTTTAGAATAGTTAATAGCAGTTAGATTTAGTGTGTGTGTGTGTGTGTGTGTGTGTGTGTGTGTGTGTATATATATATGTGTGTGTGTGTGTGTGTGTATATATATATATATATGTGTGTGTGTGTGTGTGTATATATATATATATATGTGTGTGTGTGTGTGTGTGTGTGTGTTCATTCTTTGGGTTGGAAGACATTGAGAAGGGAAGTAGGAGATGCTGGTCTGCTGCCCATAAGGCGGGCAATGGGGGACGTGGCAGAGGTCGTAGGGGCCGTGCCAGTGGAGTGGCAGCATGCAGCAGGAGCCAGAGCCACGCCCCAAACTCCACAGACCTGATTTTTGGAGACATGATGTTCCTCCAGGGCCACCAGACATCTAGAGTAGGAAGGAGGTCGTGAGCAGGCAAAGGTTGCTACAGGGGAGGAGTGAAGCTCCAGGGCAGGAGTGTTGTGGAATACAAGAGCGGAGAGATACGGGGGAGCAAGGCCATGAAGAGCCTTGAAGGTGAAGACCAGCTTGTGCTGAATATTTTCATGTAAGTGGAGTCAGTGTAGGGTGGAAAGGAGGGGCTGAATGGGGTCAAAGTGATGGGCAAAGTGGATGATTTTGGCAGCAGAGCATTGAATAGAGATAAGGGGAGCAAGATCAGAACAGGGGAGACCAGTAAAGGGGAAGTTGAAGTAGTCAAGGCGAGAGATGACTAGACTATGGACTAAGGTTTTTGCAGTGGCAACATTAAGGAAGGACCAAATTTATTATACAGAGTGAAGCGACAGATTTAGCAACAGCTTGGATCTGAGGTGTAAAGGAGAGGGAGGTGTGAAATATGCATCCCAGGCTACATGTCTGAGGGACTGGCTTGATGGTGACTCCCTAAATAGAAACTGAGAGGTAAGTAGTAGGAAAACGTTTTGGGGGGGAAGAAGAGGAGTTTGGTCTTGGCCATCTTAAGCTTGAGTTGGCTGCCAGACATCTAGGCAAAGATATCAGAGATGCAGTCAGCGATACATGACTGGATGGAGGGGGAGAGGGCGGGAGAGAGAGACAGCTGTGTGTTATAAACATACAGGTGATACTGGAAGCCGTGGATTTCAGTTTACCCAGAGAAAGAGTGTAAAGGAAAAAGAGAGTCCCTGGCACAGCCTTGGGGAACTCCCACAGAGAGCGGAAGTAATGTGGAGAAAATACCAGCAAGAGAAACTTTGAAGGAGTTTTTCATGTGTGTGGGGGGGATGGGAGGGGGAGGGGTAAGGTTGCTGTGTTGGTCTCGAATATAGGCAATACTGACAAAGTAGGACGGGGATGTCTTTTATTTGACCAACTACAGTTGGTGGTTGTATACATATGTGAGTGGTGGTTTCCCATTTTTGATTTGCTCACAAATTTGATTTGCTCACTCCTGACGCACACCCACCTACACCCATCACCCACCCATCTCCACCCATGAAGCCATCAGTAAAACCGGATGGAGATGGGTGTGTGCCCGTGGGAAAGGGAAACACACACTCCTCCACCCACCATGGCAGAACACCCATCCGCTCCCCCACCCACCTCTGTCCATGTGAAAACGGCCTATGTAGTAGCCACTTCTCATTTCCCACGTCATAATGAAATGTGGTACTATTATGTAATATTGCGCCTCATAGGCCGTTTTTACATGGATGGGGGTGGGTGGGTGTTTTGGCACAGCAGTTGTAGGTGGGTGTGTGCCAGTTTACATGGACACATATCCACCTACACTCATTTCCACCCACCTCCACCCATGAAAGTGGGTGGAGCATCCTCTGTTCCATTGGATGGCTACATGGGTGGAGGTGGGTGTGCAGTGGGTGTTGGTGGGTGTGTGGCAGGAGCATGCATGCACAAACACCCACATCCCTTGGTGTTTACATAGGTGCACACCCACCGAACACCCATTCCCCACCCACCAGCGGCCGTATGAACAGACTCCCCACCCCCCTGGGCAGGCACACCTGCCCAAACACTGAGTGGCAGGGGTGTGTGTGTCTGTGTAAAAACGTCCATAGGCCCTTTTTACATGGGCAGCGGTGGGTGGGGGGATGGGTGTGCTGCTGTGGTGGGTGGAGGTGGGTGTGTACCCTTTCCCACACCCAAACCCACGGAGCTTCCTCCATTATTCTGGATGGCTCCAAGGGTGGGTGGGGCTCTAGGGGAATTACAGTATACCAGATTTACTGGTATCAGATCTCCCAGCACTGGATTTATCAGTATCAGAATACCAGATTTTTAACATTGCCGATTTTACTGGGTTTTTTTACATTGTGGCCGTTGTTAAATGGCGGCGATGTAAAAAATCCGGTAAAGCCGGCAATGTTAAAAATCCATTATTCCGATACCGGGTATTAATGGTATTATCAGATTAATCCAATACCGGCCATTCATTTTATTATCAGATTAATCTGATACTGATAGTCCCACCCCTATCGTAGACCCACCTCCACCTACCGCCTGTGGTTTACATTGGCAACCCCACCGCACAGCCTCCCACACTCCCAGTGTGTGGGGGAGGGCATCCATGTAAAAATGGCCTATGTAATCTAGTATCACATGTAAACCAGCCCCAAATGTTTTCAATTACTGTATTACTGGCCTTTTAAAAATCAATAAACGTTTTTCTCACTTAAATAGTAGTTTTCTATGGCACCAAAAAGGTATCTTCATTCCACATATATGCAAGTTTCCTATGCTAATAGCAACTTCAAAAACTCCTGAAAGTTGATGTGATTTAAAAGTGAAAATGGCAGGACATAATAGCTCCTTCTGAGCTGTTAAACTCTATCACTTAAAAATATTTTTATGGCCTTTTTAACAGTTTATTAGATAAATACATGTTAGTCATTTTAAAGCCTCTTTGGAGCCATTAAAGTCTATCCTGGAAATAGATATTTAGATTTGTTTGAATGTGTTTCCTTAACCAGACCATAATGCTTCTTTGATGTCTTGATCTATATAAATAGATGTTAAGTTTATTTCTAAAACTGCACACACTTTTATTTATGTAAAGACTACAAAGGCATCTTAAAAGAATCTACCATGCTCGACGCCCCACTGACACAGTTTGGAATGTTTATTGTTATTCCCAGTAATTTTTTTCTTATGAGAAGTAATTTCCATTCACATACTTCAGCTTGCAAGGTTAAATATTTTGGACAATTTGGTTTTCTTTTCTACTTCTTTTTTTGTTTTAGTGGTTTGAAAATACTCAAAATGGAATAAAGTATAATAGACTATGAGCTGGATATAAGGAATATAAATTGTATAATTGTAGATAGTGGAATGCCAGTTTTATTACACTTGCACTTTAACTACTATTCCGTGGCCTTTTTTACATGGGCACACTCACCCCTCGCACACATATCTGGTGGTGGGGCACTCGTGCAAATGCTGCGATGTGTGTGGGGGATGAATGGGCACCCTTGGGAACACCACGGGTGATGGGTGGGGGTGCGTGTGCGCTCCTGCACTCCTCCATCTCCACCCACCTCCACCCATCACCCACTCACGGAGCAACAGGCTTCAATGCCAGTTGCTCCATGTGTGTAGATGGGTGTGTAACTGTGGGAATGAGTGCACACCCACCTCCACCCACCACAGGCACACACCTATCCCCCATGGCCTCTCCTCCCTCACAGCATTTGGGCAGGTGTTAAGGGGGGTCATCTGTGTATACAGCCAGCAGTGGATGGGGGGATGGGTGTGCGTTCAGTGTTCACCCATGTGAATGCCAGATGGGATAGGTGAGGAGTGTGTGTTGCTCCTGCGCAACACCCACCTCCACCCACCACACACCCATATCCACCAACCTCCATCTACGGAGCCCTCCAGAAAACCAGAGGAGGCTCCATGGGTGGAGATGGGTGTAGGTGGTTGGAGGGGTGTGTGTGTGTCTGTGTAAACCCACCACAGCCAAACACATATCCTCCCATCCACTTCCGTCCCTGTAAAAATGGTCTAAATTGTGTCCTGTGAGGTAATAAAATAGGAAGCATGCTTTCAACTTGTATTTTGAATTTAGTACCAAGTTGAATGAATTCTTCACTATGCTGGTTAGTATATATGGGCATGGATAACTACGGCTGTTAATACACGGATGGGGGTGGGTGGGTGGGGATGTTTCGGCGTGGTGGGTGGAGATGGGTGGGTGTCCGTTTAGACGGACACATACCCACCTACACCCATCTCCACCCACCTACACCCACGGAGCCTCCTCTGTTTTATCGGAGGACTCCTTTGGTGGAGGTGGGTGTGCGATGGGTGGAGGTGGGTGTGCTCCAGGAGTGCTCACACACAAACACCCACTGCCCATGGTGTTTACATGGGTACACACCCGGAGCACACCCATACTCAATACCCAAGGCCAGTCCCCCCTACACACCCACCCAAACACCATGCAAAAAAGGCATACATTATGGGGAATGTTGTTTTCCATACAGCCAGCCCCATTCTCCCATCTTACATTTCCCATCATGCTCCACTCTCCACCCATTAGTGGTGGCAAACAATGACCATTTTTGCATGGATGTGGTCGGTAGGGGGATGGGTGTAAGCCGGTGGTGTGTGGAGGTGGCTATGCAGCCTTTTCCATGGGTGCACACCCACCTCCACCCATGTGCGGTGGGGGAGGGCATCCATGCAAATGCTGTAGCAGTGGGTGGGGGGATGGGTATACATCTGTGCAAACAGCACGGGCGGTGGGTGAGGGTGGATGCGCACTCCCACATAACACCCACCTCCACGGCTTACACCCATCTCCACCCACAGAGCCTCCTCCAGTTTTTCGGATGGCTCCATGGGTGAGTGATGGGTGGAGGTGGGTGTTACGCGGGAGTGCGCATCCACCCTCACCCACCACCCATGCTGTTTGCACAGATGTATACCCATCCCCCCACCCACTGCTACAGCATTTGCATGGATGCCCTCCCCCACCGAACACCTGCCCGCACACCCAGCGGGGAGGGGAGGGGGTGTCCATGCAAAAATGACCTATTTCATTACAGGAGCTGTGTGTGTCAGGATTGGTTGTGCCAATCTGGAAGATTTGTATTTGTGAGTTGAGACAAAGTTGGGTTTTTTACAATGGCCTATCTACTTTGGTAAACTATACATGTATTCTTACAGTCACTATCAGACAGTTCATGCCATCCCAAAAGCTGCAGCCAATAAAAGTTATGTGAATAGCTTTACAACTTCAGGGTAGTCAGATGAGATATGAAGTTTTTATATAGATGCATTTCCCCGGGTGTGCGGGCAGGTGTGCAGTGTGTGTGGGGGGGAGGCATCTGTGTAAACACTGCAGCAGTGGGTGGGGGGATGGATGTGCATCCGTGAGAACAACACGGGCGGTGGATGGAGGTTTGAGTGCATTCCTGCAGAACACCCATCTCCACCCATCACCCACCCATGGAGCAAAGGACTCCAATGCTCAATGCTCCATGGGAGAAGGTGGGTGAAGATGGGTTTGCGCCCATTGAAACCCACCTCCACCCACTGCAGCCGGCACACATCCATCCCCCCACCCACCGCAGCCCATTTTAAAAGGGTCTTAGTATGGTTATGCATATATGTGAGATTTTTTTGCATCTAACTCTCTGTATAGCCTAACAACCAGAGACAATATTCATAGGGAAACTGTGGAGGGACAGGTTGTTTGTGTTAGAAGAAGTGCCTTCCTTATAACAATATCACTTTTTCCATCTTGATATGGGACATGACTCCTTGAAAATCTCTATTGACTTTGGTCATCTGGCTTATTGATTTGTTTCTTTATTTTGATTTCTATCCCATCCTTCCCCTAAAGCTCAGGGTGGTATACAGCATTAAAAACACAACAAAGCATTCCAAATCCCTTAAGAAATCTGTACCCTAACACCCAAATCCTCCCACTCCAATGCCTGTTCCCACATGCCAAACACTTTGCCAGAAAGAAATTTCTTGTAGTGCTTCTAGAATATGCTCAGGCTTGGGTTCTGATGGACCTCCGGGTGAAGGGTGTTCTACAATACTAGGGCAGCAACTGAGAATACCTCCTTGCAGGCCCTTGTCATATGAACAAGATTGGTAGGTAGTAGCCACCAGAAAACGCTTCTGGGCTACTGCAGGGGTCACAGTGGAGCATCGTAGGAAGGGCAATTTTTAAGATATGTGGAGCTCAGGCCATTTAGAGCTTTAAAAATTAAAAAGAGCACCTTTATTTGTACCGGGAAAGTTACAGGAAGCCAGTGTAGACTGTAAAGCACAGGTGTAATGTCATCGCAGCAGATATTTTTACATGGATGCTAAATCTGGGTTTATTTTTCTTACCCCATGCTTAAGTTAGTTTAAATGAGTTTTCCCAGTATAACAAGCCTGGGTTTACAATTAGCTCCATGCTTATGAAGCCTCTTTTTCAAGGGTTTATTAATTCCAGCTTAAAATATGTCTGGGTTTAGGTCCACAAAAACAATAAGACCAGGCTGAGCTTAAAGTGATCACAGGGAGCGCTAGCAATATCAGACATCCACTCTACCAAGGGCCATGTCTATGGTCTCATATACACACATGAGTACAGGGTGATCAGATTACACCTGTAACATAACCACAATGCATTTTGCTAGTGTTGAAATGTATTAACAAGATGGAATCCTGCAGGACACCGCAGGAGGTATTTACTTTGGCAACATTGAGATATTTAATCTGCAGCTTTAAAAGAACGTGCAACCGGCTTTAACACACAAAATGACGTGTCTAAGGCCACTTTTAGACATGTTAATATGCCGCGTGTGGGGTTTAGACACATTAAAGCCGGTCACGAATTCTTTTAAAGCCATGAATTAAATACCTTGACATTGAGGTATTTTAATATTAAAAGAACCGGCGACTGGCTTTAACGCGTGAAATGTCATGTCTAAGGGTGCTTTTACACAAGCGGGTCACCATCACGTGACCCACTCACGCGACATTTCAAAATCCCACAAGGTGGGATTAGACGAGACAGAAGTCCGGGATCTTGTGCATTGAAGGCAGCTGCGCATTGTTTGCAGACCGCAAATTAAATACCTGACAATCGAGGTATTTAATTTGCGGTCTGCAAACAATGCGCAACCGCCTACAACGCGCATGATCCTGAATTTACGTCTCATCTAATCCCGCCTGGCGGAATTTTGAACTATCACATGAGTGGGTTGCGCAACGGAGACCCGCTCGTGTAAAAGCACCCCATATCCCACATGCGGCATATTTACATGTAGTGTGAATTTATGCAGCGTGTATGCTGCGCACGTCTAAAAGTAGTCTTGGTTGCACTTAGAACAATCCTCTTTCCTTAGGAGTTAGGTAAAGAAGAACAGTCTTCCTGGTTTTTCACAGGGGTATCTCCGCTCTTCTTTTTACTTCAATAGACCTCAAAGCTCCAGACATTTAGGTTTCCATGGAGGCAGAGAAATGAGGCCACATTGGCTAAGGTGAGACAATATTGGCCAAAATTCAGATGTGATTATATGCTCCTCCAATGATTAAAGCTACGTCTGTCACTTGGAATAACAGAATTAAACAACATTGCATTAGACTGTTGCCAGATCTTCAGCTGTGCCATAGCTCTGCTTGGTGTGGCTGCAAAGAGAAGGGGAATAAAAGTGTCTTTTGCTCCAGTACAGTTTGGAGTAGCTCCAAATTTTAGTGAATATTGATAGCAGCAACCTTGGCAGTGCTATGGTACACAGGGAATTGCCAGAATTCAATGCGTTTCAACCACTGTCCTGCACACCCTTGGTAGTCTCCTACTGTGTCCTCAGTGCCAGGCAGTCCAGGAGAAGATGGCAACCTTCCAGAGCAATATAAATAAGATGACAGATGGCCCAGTGGTTTGGGCACTAACCTAGGACTGGAGAGAACTGAGGTTAAATTCCCTGCACTGCCACAGACTGCCTCTGTGACTTTGGCTGAGTCACTTAGTCTCTTGTGCCTCTGTTCACAATCTGTTCACCACTGCTGTTGTAAAGAAGGCAAATGCCATGCTAGCTAGAATTAACAGAAGCACTGTAAGCAATACATTGGAAGGCATTGTGTTTGTTAGGCCTTAGATGGGTTATTATGTCCTGTCTTAGGCCCTTTTTACACAGACACTCTAACACAGATAAAATGGGCGTTACATTTTATTATACATGGTACAGGGCAACACTGCAGCCCTGCAACATGGACCCTTTTCTCACGAGATGCCTCCACCCAGTTTTGCTGGGTGGAGATGGGTGGAGGCGTCTGTGTAAACACCACTTGCGGTGGGTGTAGGACGTGCATGCTCCCGCGCAACACCCATCTCCACCCACCCATGGAGCAATCAGCAGTGGAGTCAATTGCTCCGTGTGTGGGTGGTGGGTAGAGATGGGTGTTGCGCGGGAGCATGCACATACCTACACCCACCGCAAGTGATGTTTACTCATCTCCACTCATTGAAATGCACCCCACCCACTGCAAGTGTTGTTTACACAGATGCCTCCACCCATCTCCACCCAGCGAAACTGGGTGGAGCCATCTCTTGTGAAAATGGGCCATGTTGCAGGACTGCAGTATTGCCCTGATCCATGTATAATAAAATGTAACACCCATTTTATTGGTGTTAGAGTGTGTGTAAAAAGGGCCTTAGTCTGCTTTTAGATGTACGTGGCAAACATGCTGCATAAAATCATGCTGGGTGTAAATATCCCACGTGTGGGATTTAGACACGACATTTCATGTATTAAAGTCGATAGTGCGTTCTTTTAAATACCTCGATGTCGAGGTATTTAACTTGCGGCTTTAAAAGAATGCGCAACCAACTTTAGTGCACGAAATGTCACACGCGGGATATTAGACGCAGCATGATTTTATGCAGCATGTTCGCCGTGCACGTCTAAAAGCGACCTTAGGCAACCTGCTTTAAGAAGGTTGCAGAGAAATTGGAGAAGAGCCAGAAATGGCAGTGAAGATGATAAAAGTTTTATAATACCAGTCCTAGGAGGAATCATAGAGGTGGAAAGAACCCCAAGAGTTATCCAGTCTAAACCTCAGCCATTAAGTAGGATCCCCAGTACCTGTGTCATCCCTGAGAGACATCTGTCTACCCTATCTTTAAAGACTTCGAGTGATGGGACCCCACAACCTCCCTTCGCAATTTATTCCAATTCCTAACTCTCTTGGTAGCTAGAAAATGCTTTCTAATGTTTAGTCTAACTTCTTTCTCCTTTAATTTAAGCCCATTATTTCTTGTCCACCATCTACCCTCAATGAAAAGGTTGAAGGGACATCCTAAGTCTAGCTTGGAGAAGAGAAAACTGAGAGGAGATATAACAACAGTTTTCAGACATTTGAAAAGCTGTCATAAAAAAGATGAAGACCACTTGTTCTCTCTTACTAGATAGGGCAGGTCATGAGGCAATGCGTCCAAGTTAAAGGAAGCCAGATTTAGATTAAACCTTTTAAAAAAAACCTTCCTGATTGTAAAAAAGATCCGGGCTGCAGAACAAGTTGACAAGGGAAGAGGTGGGATCACTTTAATTAGAGCTTTTTTAGAGGTGGCTTTATAAGAATGTATTTGGGAAGGTTGAGGAGTGACAAATCCTTAACCTGTGCAAGTCTGTGCTTGATGACCCTTGAGGTCCATTTTAGCTTTATGATTCTATCTTTCAAATAGAATACAGTGGATCCTTGTTATAAAACTATAGGCCCTTTTTACACAGACGCTCTAACACCCATAAAATGGGTGTTACATTTTATTATACATGTTGCAGGGCACCGCTGCAGCCAATCACCATGGGCCCTGTGCACACATGATGCCTCCACCTGGCAGTGGCGTCTGTTCCTCCGTGGGTGGGTGTGGGTGGAGATGGGTGTTGGTCGGGAGAAAACACTCACCAACACCCACTGAAGTGGCGTTTACACAGATGCTCCCACCCATCTCCACCCAGGGAAATGCTCCCCACCCACCGGCCAACACCCATCTCCACCCAGAGGAGCTGGGTGGAGGCATTATGTGTGCACTGGGCCCATGGTGATTGGCTGCAGTGGTGCCCTGCAACATGTATAATATTTTATGGGTATTAGAGCATCTGTGTAAAAAGGGCCATAGTGGGAACTGCTAAGCTGCTCTCACCGACACAAATCCATCGGGGACAGCATTGGGGCTGGGAGTAAGGAGGAGGCTCATCCACACCCTCAAGAGGGTACTATCTCCAAGAGCACTGAGGGGTCATAGGTCCCCCCTCCCTTTCAGGAGGAGAGGGGTGGGGTCAGGGGTTTCCCCCAAGAGAACTTCTGGGAGAAGTGCCGAAGAGCAGCACCAGGCCTGGCACACCATGGACCTTCTAAGCTGCTCTTGCCTACACCAAGCCACCAGGGATATTGTGGTGACTCGGAGCAAGGAGGAGGCTCCCCCCCGAGAAGGTACTATCCCCCAGATGCCCTAGGGGTCATAAGTCCCCCCTCCATTGCAAGAGGAGAGGGGTGGGATCAAGGACTTCTCTCAAGAGAACTTCCAGGGGAAGTCCCTAAGAGCGGTCCCAGACCACCCACTGCCATAGGCATGTTTCTAAGGGCTGTGCACCTCAAAATCACACCAAAGGACACTTGGGGGGCTGGAGGGATGAGGGACCCCTCCCTCTTGCCTTTTGTTTTCTTGGATGCTATTGATGGATCAAGGGGAGTTTAGTAGGAATGTGCGAACAGAACGTGTTTCGGATGTTCGGTAGTTCGGTCGAAAATTCGAGTTTGGGTTTGGTAGTTCAGTTTGAGAACATTCGGTCTTGCCAAACGTTCGGTGGAGTTTCCCCCCCCCCGCAAGGTTTGGGGCACTCCAAGGACCCCCCGGGGGTGCCCATGGAGGCATGGCAGGCTGTTAGAGACCCAGCAGCAGCAGAAGACACCAGAAAGGCTTGGGGCTTGGCACGTCAGCTTGCCCGGGTAGGCAGGTTTGGTGCTTGGTCCCCGGGGGTACTCATGGGAGCATGGCAGGCCATCACAGTGCCAGCAGCAGCAGCAGCAGAAGACACCAGGAAGGCTTGGGGCTTGGCACCTGGGGGTGCCTGTGGGGGCCTGGAAGGCCGTCACAAACCCAGCAGCAGCTGAAGAAGATACCGGGAAGGCTTGGGGCTTGGCACCCTGGCTTGCTGGGGAAGGTAGGCTCAGTGCTTGGCCCCCAGGGGTGCCTAAAGGGGCATGTCTGGCCTTCACAGACCCAGCAGCAGCACCAGGAGCAAAGACCGGGAAGGCTTGGGGCTCTGTGACTGGCCTGGCACCTCTACTTGGCCAGGCATTGTAGGCTGCCAGGCATCAGTGGAGCAGCAGCAGACATTGGATTGCCTGGTAGCAACTTGGGCCCCAGTCTCAGAAGGTGCATCAGGCAAATTTCCCCCACCCTAGAGAACACCCGTTCACTGGGGACACTGGTTGGTGGCCAGGACAAGAGACCCTTGGCCATGTTGGACAGGGTTGGCCACACGTCCCTCCGAGAGCTGTGTTGCCTGCCACGATCTTCTGCCCAACCCTCCCATATGTTCCATTCAACCCATCGACTTGAGCTTTGTGGACGAGCCCGCAGACAGCAGCCCCACCAAAAAGGTATAGATGAGCATGGACTGCATCCAGGTGCAGGATATGGATGTGGGTGACCCCATGTGGGTGAGTAGCAAACCACCTGTCAAATCTTGCCTGGGTGAAGGTTGGAGTGTGTTCTTGACTATTTTTGTACCCCCTTCCCCTTTTCTATTCAAATGGCATGGGTGGGGGAGCGGCAGAGGTCCGACCAGAGCAGCAGTGATATTGGTGGTAGTAGGAAATAATCATTATCATCTGTTCGAATGAGAACTTTGCCAGCGTTGCAGGAAGGCTTAACTGGCATGTGTGGGGGAGTGGCAGAGGATCGACCAGGGCTCTGTGGCATTCACCCCTGTTCAGCTGGGTGTTGCAGACATCAGACATCAGCTGGCAGACATCAGTGGAGCAGTGGCAGACAACTTGAAGTTTTCAAGGGCCTCATGGATAATGGAAGATACATCACATAACCTGGAGGAAGAGCTGGCTGCAGTTTGTCCTGCAGTGGATGGATGTTGGTTTTTATCTTCAAATTTCCGTCTGGTTCCAGTCAACATGGTGAAATTCAACAGGTGCAGTACCTGGTAATCTCGCATGGATGATTGTGTGCTACCTGGAGAACTTTGAAGGCTAAAGTGGAGAAGGGTTCCATGTGATGGTTCCCCATCTAAATAAATGAAGCGATGAAGGCAAATTTGTGGAAAGAAATTGATGAAGTAGGATAAGGAGGATGGCAAAATGGATTGCAAGGAACACAAACTCCTTAAAGAGGGAGACTTCTGAAAACGCCTGCTGACTGAGGCGTGTGTCGGCCTGGGCCAGTACAAGGAGTGTGTGGGTGAGTGCAAGAGGCTGTGTGTTGTGCTTTGTGTTGGACTGAAGAGAGAGTGAGTCAAGAGTAGGAAGCACATGTGGTGTGGTGTCTGCCCCATCTCCCTTTCAGGGGTTTGGCTCCACATTACCCCTTTACCTCCCCATTCCCTGACCCAGAGCCACCATGCACTCTCTCTGCCATGGACCATGGTGGAGGGGGAAGCACGCTAGGATGGCCTTTGCAATGGCTAATGTCCCTGCCTGGTGTGAGCCCTGGGGAACCCACTGCCAGTGCCCACTGAGCTCCAGGAGAGCATCGTGGTTTCCCTCAGATGATCAAAAGGGAGTCATGTTCAGATCCCGAAGCCGGAGCGGCACTGGCGGAGACATGGGAGTCATGGCCAGAAACAGTCTCAGGGCTGCACAAAGAGTGTGTGAGCCAAGATCTCCCATTCCGCCCCACTGTAATGTTCAATCAGTCCCCACCTGCTGACTCATCTGAGCTATTGCCGTGTACAAGATTGATGAGCACATGGCTGATGTGCACTACCAGCAGGGGGCAACACAGCTCACTGAGGGACAGGGAGGTCCAGCGAGGCCCAGCTGAAGAAGGAGGAGGGCCTGCCACTGCAAGGAGCCTTGTAGCCTAGGGCGTGGTCCCAAGTGGAGTTGACCTAAGGTGCAGATCTTGGTAGTAGTAGTAGTAAATAATAGGGGTGGGAAACCGGTAGAATCCTGTATCCGATAATGCCGGTATTGGGCGTACCGGCATTATCGGATTCGGCCCGGTAATCCGGGCCGGGTACCGGATCCCGGGGTACCGGATTTTTTTGCATTGCAGCCATTTTTAAATGGCTGCAATGTAAAAAAATTTAAAGCCCCAGCCAAACTGTTTTTAAAAGAAAAACCCTCCCCGAGTCCAGGCTGCGCGGGTGGAAGGGGGGACACCCCCCACCCACCCTGCCCAGCCTGGCTTTTTGTTTAAAGAAAGAACAGAGTCAGACCCAGATCCGGAGGCGAAGGCGAAGGCGAGCCCACCCCCCAGCACCAGCGGCCGCGGCGTCCCCGCAGCCGCCGGTAAGTATGACTCGATCCCTGGGGGGGTGGGGGTGTTTAACACCCCCCCCCCCCCAGGGATCACCCCTACAGTGCGCTTGCCGCTTACCTTTGGGAGCTCCGGCGGCGGCGGGCGGTCCGGCGGCCTCAGCGCCGGCTGTGGCTGCCGGCGTCAGGACGCTCTAGGCCTTCCGGGGAACTTCCGGGTTTCACCGGAAGGCCTAGAGCGTCCTGACGCCGGCAGCCACAGCCGGCGCTGAGGCCGCCGGACCGCCCGCCGCCGCCGGAGCTCCCAAAGGTAAGCGGCAAGCGCACTGTAGGGGTGATCCCTGGGGGGGTGGGGGTGTTAAACCCCCCCCCCCAGGGATCGAGTCATACTTACCGGCGGCTGCGGGGACGCCGCGGCCGCTGGTGCTGGGGGGTGGGCTCGCCTCGCCTCTGGGTCTTACTCTGTTCTTTTTTAAAACAAAAAGCCAGGCTGGGCAGGGTGGGTGGGGGGTGTCCCCCCTTCCACCCGCGCAGCCTGGGAGGGGGAGGGATATTTCATTGGTTTCAATGGGGACACAGCGCCCCATTGAAACCAATGGATTAAATCCGGTACCGGTATACCGGATTTAATCCGGGAATCCGGTTTTCCCAGAACCGGTAACCGGTAAATCCGGTAGCCGGTAATGGGTCCGGGGTCCCACCACTAGTAAATAATCATATTCAAAGGAAAAGTTTGAAGGACAAAATGGAGAAGGGTTCCATGTAAATGGCTCCAACAGTCAAACATTTGTTTGTTGGTCCTAGGAGATAGGGGACCGCTGTTCTGAAAGGGAGGCAGGCATCAGTGCCAATCATCACCAGTGGAGGAGCGACAGAGGACCGGCTAGGGCTTGGTGTGGTGGCTGGCACCTCTACTCAGCCAGGTGTTGCAGGCTTGCATCCTACTCTCTGGAGCTGAAGAAGCTATTTTTCCAATTTGTCAAGCCTTGCTGAGTGGTGATTCAAAGCACGTAGCCAGCCAGCCACCCAGTAGCAGACATTGGATTACTGGAGCACCCATGGCACAGTAGAGGCAGCAGAAACGGACACTGATTTTCCCAGGAAGAGAACCCTTGGCTCAGACAGCAGAGGTGGCATTAGGAGCAGCAGCAGACTTTGGATTGATTGGGCACAGAACCCATGGCTCAGACAGAAGAGGCAGCATTGGGAGCAGCAGCAGAGATTGGGTTGCCCGGGTACAGAACCCGTGGCTCAGACAACAGAGGCGGCAATGGGAGCAGCAGCAGACTTTGGATTGATCAGGAACAGAACCCGTGGAACAGCAGAGACAGCGGCAGCAGGATTTGCCTGTACGCAGCACCCATGAAGCCAGGATGGGGCTGTGGCTGGGGAACAGAGTAGAGGGCGTGACTGCAAGCAGGAGCTTCAGAGTGGGACTGCTTGGATTCACCTGGGGGCCCACAGGTAACCCACTTAACTGAAGGCTGCCCGGAGGGCGGCACCCGAAGGGCGGCAGCCGAAGGGCGCTGCCAAAGGGTGACGTACCATTGGCGGTGCCGTTTGCGGGGCAGTGGAGGCGGAGGCGACCCACTATCATCGGAATAATTGTTTGTTAACTCCCCTTCCCCACCCTGGGAACGTGTCCAGTGGAACCTCGGGACCTAGTGTGCAGCGCCTGTGGAGAGGAACAGCACAGAGCACGGACTATATCCCTGGCGTACAGGGGGAGAGAGAGGCCCCGGACAGTGCATGGAGCCAAGGACTGTAAGATCGGCGCTACTCTTGGTTCGGCTTGGGTCATGTTAACCAGAAAGCGCACAGGTGAGCCTAGGGATGTCCCTAAGAGCCATTCAAGGCAGAGGGTCCTCGAGGATTGTGTTCCAATGCCCAGGGTTACCTTGAGACGAAAGGGGAAGAGATCTCCTTTGGGTTCCATTTCTGTTCCACTGCAAGAGGCTTTCCCTTTCCCAGTTCCAGCCTATAGCTTTACCTGTAGTTGCCCTGCCTTGTTCAGAGGTCACAGAAGACGGGTCCTTCATGGCACCCCAATTAAACCCAAAGGACTGCCCACAGGAAAGGGAGGCAAACCAGCTGAGTCAATCAGACATATCTTCCAGCACTTTGCTCCAGAAAATGACCGATCAGTTGTCCACTATTACTAACTTACTTAAAGAGCAGGAGCTACAGTGGGGGATAGTAAATGACCTTGCGTGTGAAATGAGGAATCTCAATCTTAAATTGGAAACATGGAGTGCGCTGAGGCCCAGGACGATAGAGCAAGGGGCTAGTACCCTGACACAGGTTCCCTCTGCTTTTGAAGGTGCAGAGGTGAGCCTGTCACCAGGGGTATCCTTGGCTAAAAGATCTTTTGCCAGACCCACGGTTAATTGGCCAGAGGTGCAACCAAAACCCAGGGGATGTAGAGATGAGAGCCCAAGATTGATCCAGAGTGCACTTTCATTTCACATTAAGCCATTACCAAGTGGAATTTTTCCTTCCTGGAAATCCAAAAAGGATATCCAGCTTCATTTGTCTTCTATTCTAGGCAATTTTGTCCCCAGGCATCATATTGGCAATTTTTGTGTATTACCATCACAAGGGAGAATACAACGTTTAATTATATATTTCCGTAATTTAAGTTTCATTTCCCACCTCCTGTTTAATATTCCCCTTTTATTTTCTTGGGGAGTACAGGTGGGGGAGGTCTTTGAGTATAGGGTGGAGGTGGCCCCTCCTTTAGTGGAGCCTAGCTCCCAGGGTTCCCAGTGGGATGAACTCCCCCGGGATGACCTCCCTGGAAGGAGGATTAGGACCACTGTGCCCCACTCAGAAGAAACAACAACAACAAGTAGTATTATCCTTCCTCCCATAGGGGAAAGATTGCGGAATATGGCAATGCAGGAAACCGCCGGTTTATTTACCCAGACAAGGATAGTAGAGGCTGAGGAACAGGCAGTGGTAAAGTCAGCAAGAGATTTAGTGGCCCTATTGGAGGAAATATGTAGTTTAGTTATGGAGACCAGTGAGAGCTTCTGCTTCAAGTCCCTAGTACCTACTCCTTCTCCGCGATTAGATATTTCTATATGGCAATTGGACTGCATTCCGCAGAGACAACCATGCCAGGAGGCTGAGGACTCGAGGGAGGATTCTGGTGAGACTCAGGAGGATGGAGGTGACATGGAGGCCTTTCTGGGAGCAGCCCAGAGAGTTTCTGTCCCTGTTACCCAGCGGGTTCTCTCCACACCTCAAGCCCTGACCCAGCAGGTATGACTAGCCCAGCAGCATGCTACCCATCTTTTGATCTGTTCTTGGAACGTTTCGGGTTGGCATGCCCATAAAGATCTCGATTATTTTGTTGCCTTTATTAGACAGCATCAGGTGCTTCTACTCCAGGAGACCTGGGCAGTGGACCATATAGAGTTTGAGGGCTATAGTGTGGTCTCCCTACAGGCGGTCTTTCTCGCTGCCAGAGGCAGAGCGAGTGAAGGGTTAACTTGCCTGGTTGTGGATAATGACCATCTGAGAATAGAGGCAGAATTTATACACCCTCCCTTTATTTTGAGATTGTTGTTAAAGCACGGGGCAGTTAAATACTTGCTACTATGGGTTTATATACGCCCGGCCAATGCGGGTGCTTTTAGAAGCCAGCTATGGGCAGATTTAGAGAATGCTATAAGTGAGTTGCTGATTAAACATTCTAACACCCCGTGCTTAGTCATGGGAGACTTTAATGCCAGGATAGGGTCAGGAGACAGTATTGTAGCCCCGTATATGGGGGAGCTGTCTGAGAATTCACATGCAGTGTGCATACAAACAAAGGTTTCTAACGATCTTAAACTTAATTCCTCCAGCATAAGGCTTGTCCAGTTGGTGGTGGGCCTAAATCTCTCTATCTTGAATGGTACAGGATATTTGGATCCAATGGGCGAATTCACCTTTATAGGTGGGCAGGGTAGTAGTCTGGTGGACTACGTCTTGGTTTCACCAGAGGTCTTCGACTCTTTGGTTACCTTTGAGGTAGCTCCTGTCCCGGTATCGGATCATCTCCCACTGGTTATGTGCCTGGCCATATCAGACGACATGAGTTGTAAGGAGGAGTTGCCATTAAAGGTGGGTGACAGCCCTCTTTTCAAATATCAAAGGTGGGCAGAAAGTGTGGCCTCAGCCTGGAGGGTTATTCTGGGTTCTGACGAGTTTACAGAAGTTAGGGACCAATTAATATCAGGGGTAGATGAGATAGGGGAGGTTGAGCTATATAATAGGTTAGCACTCCAATTCCATTGGCAAGTCCTCATGATGCTTGTGAAGAACCACTCTAGGCCCATTCATCTATTGGGGCAAAAATGGTTCGATGCTGAATGCTGAAGTGCTAGGTGGAAACTCCATGGGATGTATAGAGACTACAGAACTGGGCATGAGGCTATTTCCCTGGCCCAATATTCTCAGGATAAAAAAATATATAGGGACCTTATTAGGTTGAAAAAGAGAGTATATGGTGATAGGATGTGGCAGGATCTCCTTATACCAAGCAGCTCTAATGACTCCAAGACTTTCTGGCGAATTGTGAACGGTGCCACGTCTCCCTCAAGAGTAGCCCGGCCCATACCGATTGCATCAGCAAGTTGGGTTGATTTCATTGAGGCATCCCAGATAGGCCAGATAGAGGGGGGAAATCTAGATCTACCCTTGCTTGGTTCGGTGCAGCAGATTAACCCGAAATGGCTTCCGGTTACAGAGAAGGAGGTAGGACAAATAGTCGATACTTTTCAAAATGACAAAGTCCTTGGGTTGGACCTAATTCCAATTGAGGTCATTAAAAGGAATTTGGAGTGGTGGCTCCCAATGTTGACTAAGCTGTTCACAAGAATTAATAACACAGGAATTCTACCTAATGGTTGGACCCGAGCTGTAGTGATCCCTGTATACAAAAAGGGGCAGAGGTCAGACCCGGCTAATTACAAACAAATCAGCCTGATTAGCGTTTTAAGTAAAATTTACTCCAAACTCCTTCTTGCAAGGCTAATGGAGTGGATGGAGCGCAACCAGATAATCCACCCTGAACATGCAAGGTTCTGTAGGGGCCGAGCGACTTTGGATCACTGCCTAGTGCTCCACCATTTGGTGGAGAAGTATAGAGCTGCCAACGGGAAGCTTTATGCCGCCTTCTTGGACTTGAAGGCGGCATTTGATACAATCAATCGGTCCCGCCTTTGGACTAAGCTGACTGCTCTTGGAATTGAGCCCAGGTTGCTTCTGCTTGTTCAGGCCCTGTATGCTGATATGTCAGTTGCAGCCAAGTTAGATCTTGAGGGTCATCTAACTCCAGACATCTCGGTTAAGCAGGGGGTAACACAGGGATGTGTTCTTGCGCCTGCGCTGTTTAACTTATTTGTAAATGACTTCATCCCAGGTACAAGACAGGCGAGATATTACCCCCCGAAATTGGCATCTAGACCCATTGGTTCACTTCTTTATGCTGATGACTTGGTTTTATTATCACAAACCAAGGTTGGGCTGCGGAGACAAATCTCGACATTTATTAGTTACTGTCATGATAATTGCTTGACGATTAATTGCGCCAAATCTAATGTATTGGTATTTGCCCACAGTAGAAAGGTTCATCAGTGGGTAGTAGATGGACTGTGCTTTCAGCAAACTAAGGGGTATAAGTATTTGGGAGTTAATTTCACGGTTACAGGATGGTGGGCAGAGCACTTGGCCAGGGTAGAGGTGATAGCTAAAAGCCAACTAGCAGCAATTTTAAGATACTTTTCCGGGACAGGCAGGAGATATCTTGCCATGGCCATCAAGGTACTAGAAGCAAAGGTCAAACCAACTCTCTTATATGGTGCTGCATTATGGGCCCCTTTATGGGGAAAAAGACTAAACTCCTTACAAACCAGGTTTTTGACCTCCCTTACTAATCTGCCTAAGGGAACCTTGACTGCCGCTATCCGGCTGGAAGTGGGTACGCGAGGCTGGATGGCAGATGCATGGGAGCAGGCTGCCCTTTTTTGGCTCAAGGCTACTAGAGTCCCTCCAGACAATTTGCTTTATGATGTCTTTCTAGACTCATTTATTAATACTTGGTGCCAGGCCATAATGGATCTTTTAGCACGTTCTGGCCTCTCGGTAGATTACTTAGGGATTAAAACCTATGCAGCAGCCAAAAAGGAGGTTACTGCCCATTCTAGGGACATAGACCGACAGAATGATTTGATGCTGGTGGCGCGATCCTGCCACTTGGTGGGGTACGCCTTATGGGCACCGCACCCGGGCATAGGGGCAAGGTACATGGGATCGACTGCAGCCCATAGGGAGAAGTATCTATTCCTCTCTGCCAGGGATAATGCCCTTCCCACAAAGGTTCTGGAGGGACGAGTAGCTAGGATTCCCTATGGGGACCGTCTATGCCCATTCGATAATGTGGCTGTGGAGTCTACGTCTTATTTGAATGCCATTTGTATGATGCCATACGAGTTGAGATACTTAAGCCCTTTATTAAGAAATTTCATGGGGCGACAAGCTTTTTCTTGACACAAATGGTTCTCATTGATACAGAACCAGAGGTAACCACATGTATCATGAGATTTCTGTTGCTAGCAATGGGCTTGAGAAGGAAGTTCCTCGAATCTAAATCTTTGATAGAGCAGGATTGAAAGCTTGCCCATTAGTTGGCAAGTTTCCTTTTTATGTTACTTTAAAACCTAGTAATTAGTGTTAAGATATATTAAACTTATCAAGGCTGAAAAGGGATGGAGTGTAGTATGGTTAGCATCTATTTTATTCTATTTAGATGGGGTAGGACCAAGGGATCAAGTGATTCCTAATCTTACCCCTTTATGGGCCATATGTTTATTGTAGAGTGCTGTTAATTTATAGTTTTGCTTTTGTACCATGGCAATGAGCTAAGATCACGTCCAATACATTGAAACAAGACCTCCCTAGGTGCTGACTGCTTTCGCCTCTAGTCTTGGTTGGGGTAAGCTAAAGCTAAAACTAAGTGCCTCCATTATTATAGGGCTGTAACCGTGGCTAAGTTAGTTTTGGCCATTGTTTCAAGCAGCTATATCCTTCCTTTTATATATATAATTGTTTGCTCAGGGGTCAAGTGCTGCCAACATAAGCCCCAGGAAGGGCAAGGTAACTCCTAGTGGATTCAACTATGAGTATTTTCAGAAGTTACGTGGTCAATGTCAACTACAGTTAATTCCCTGTAGTGGCTTGGACCACCTAACGTCTGTTGGGGGTAACGGATGTCCCCCCCAGATGTTACCACGGCGTGGGATCACATTCACCACGCGAGCGGCCGAAGCGGCGGGGCCGGAGGCCATCACGTGTTGAAGGCGATTCCCCACCGTGGTGACCCCCGCCGTCACGTCTGGACGGCAGCCACGGCCCGGAATCCCTGGAGGGATTCCGGTCCGTGGCCATAGCGGGCGAGCGCTGCGGCGGCATTGGCTGTGGCGGCCGCCCGTCTCCCCAGAGGGCGTGCGGCAGGGAGCTTGGAGAGGGCAGGGCCCGGAGGCCGTCGCGTGGTGAAGGTGATTCCCCGCCATGGTGACTCCCACTGTCACGTCTGAACGGCGGCCACGGCCCGGAATCCCTGGAGGGATTCCGGTCTGTGGCCATAGCGGGCGAGCGCTGTGGCGGCATTGACCGCAGCGGCCGCCCGTCTCCCCAGAGGGCGAGCAGCGGGGAACGTGGAGGGGGTGGGGCCGTGCGGCCGCACGTTGTGCCACACGGCCCCGCCCCTCCCCGATTCCCTGCCAGGATCCCCCGGCATGTCTGTTAGGGTGTTACAGGTCATCCCGGTGGGTGATGAATTAATTGATTTTGTGACGGGGCCAATTGGCCCCATCACGTCTGAAAACACCCTCTGAGTCTGTTGCGCTATGACTAGTGTACCATATCCCCCGTTTACCTGTAACCGCCTGTGCAGGGGTCAAGTCCTGCCACCACAAGCCCCGGGAAGGGCAAGACGAGATTTGAGTATGTGCCCTTCTGGACGATCTGATCACGATCCTGCTGCACTACGGCTAGTGTAGCAGGTGGATATTGGATACCCTTAGGTATATGCCTTGGAACGTTTATAAGCATGTAGGGCAGGGCTAACTGGCGGGGTTAATTGCCTGTGCTCCTCCATTTAGGTGCTTAAATCAGGTGCATGTATAGTTACTACATGTGCTCTGTTTATTGTGATTGGCCGATGTGGAGGAGCAGCCTAAGGGGAAGTAATAAGGAATCCTTATCTGTATAACGGCTAGGAATTTTATTGGATGTAAGAGGTAGGCAGTTTTATTTATTTATTGTATATTTGGTTATACTTCCTTTTAATGATTATTGACGGACCTTAGCAGTCTAATATTAGAGGTTAGAAAAATTTTTGTTTTCCCTGACTGTGAGGGATAGACATCTATTACTCTTTTTTGTATCTGTTTATGTCTGTCTTGTTTTTCTTCTCTTTTTTGTTTATGTTTTTGTTGTATACGCTGGCAATGACCTAAGGTCACGTCTTTCTAATAAACTGTACTGTGACAGCAGAGGTTGCAATGGGAGCAGCAGCAGACTTTGGATTGATCGGGCACAGAACTCATGGCTCAGACAGCAGAGGCGGCAATGGGCACAGTAGCAGACTTTGGATTGATCAAGGACAGAACTCATGGCTCAAACAGCAGAGGTGGCATTGGGAGCAGCAGCAGACTTTGGATTAATCAGGCACAGAACCCATGGCTCAGACAGCAGAGGCAGTGCCAGCAATGGGAGCAGCAGCAGACTTTGGATTGATCGGGCACAGAACCCATGGCTCAGATAGCAGAGGTGGCAATGGGAGCAGCAGCAGAGATTGGGTTGTCTGGGTACAGAACCCATGGTTCAGACAGCAGAGGTGGCAATGGGAGCAGCAGCAGACTTTGGATTGATCAGGCACAGAACCCGTGGAACAGCAGAGACAGCAGCAGCAGGATTTGCCTGTACGCAGCACCCATGAAGTCAGGATGGCAGGATTTGCCAGGGAAGTTCTCCCATACAGCATCAGACTGCAGCAGCACGATTGCATGGGCACATTTGGATTGGCCAGGGCAGACCACTCATGAACCAGCAGACAGCAGCAGCGGCAGGCAGAAGGCAGGCAGACTGAGGCAGGCTTTGATCTATGCCCACCTGCATGGGCAGGCGGACAGCATGGCATGAGAAGAAGGCACTGACAGGCACACTGAGGCATACTTTGATCTAGGGCCGCCTGGGCAGGCAGGTGGGTGGAGAGCGTGGCATGAGCGGAAGGCACTGGCAGGCACACTGAGGCAGGCTTTGATCTCGGTGGGCAGCATGGCATGAGCAGAAGACAGGCAGACTGAGGCAGGCTTTGATCTAGGGCCGCCTGGGCGGGCAGGCGGGCGGGCGCACAATGTGGCATGAGCGGAAGGC
>QEPC01007367.1:295179-309733 GCA_003113815.1 Sphenodon punctatus
TTATGATGGCCCTCTGATGGCCGGGTGGGCCGGGGACCAGCCCCCAGCCGGGCGGGCCCCCCAATGTGGTGCTGGTGTCCGTAGATGTGCGGTAGGGTGCACCTGCTGCCAGCACATGGGGCCTCGCGCCTACAAAGCTATGCGGGGCTGTGCGCTCATTGTGCAGCTGAATGCCATCAGCCATCACCGCCCCCCCTCCCTGTTTGCAACACCGTGTCTTTGCTGTTCTGATTAGCCGTTCTGTGTGTGCGATTGTTTTCTGCAGCTGTGCCGGGTCCGCACCCCACACGTCGCCCTGTTGTGCTACAATGTTGCATCCCGTGGCTGCCTGCCCTGTCCTTGAGACCTCTCGGAGGTCTCCCCAGCCCTGGAGGGTATGTGTGCCTCCCGGTCGATGGTGTTATTCTCCCTGACTAGCTGGACCATGGCTGGTTGTGCATTCACCAGGCTCCCGCTTCCTGGCCCCCATGGGGCCCCGCATAGCTGGAACTTCCGCGAGACCATGGCCCTGTTTGGCCTGTGGCATACCCTGGCCATGCAGCTGCTCCTGGACTGCCCAGACAGCCATTCAGGTGTTTATTCGAGCCTGAGCTCTGGCCTTCACTACTTCAGCTATGAGGCAAGCACTCCTGATTGCCGACTGCATGCGGAGACTCTGCGGCTGGTTCCCTTCCCCGATGGGCACATCCCAGATATGAGGTGCTCTCATGTGTCCTGGTCCATGGCTGAGACTGTGTTTGCACTGTCTGTGTGCAGCCTGGCCACCTACATGATCTGCCTTTTGGAGGGGGGCGCTGCCTTGGCCGTGTCCTACTTTGGATGTGTTCACGGGGCCCGTAGGTACCAGCGCTCCCGTGGAGCAGTGTACCACCAGCTGTTGGAGCTGGGACAGCTTCTGTGGCTCCCTGCTGCTGACTGATTTGTGTCGGAGCCTACCGCAGCAGAGCTGTCAGCGCAGTCGGGCATGTGGTCCCATTTGGATGTGCAGTTGGGTCTGTTTATGCAGGATTCCTTTGAGGCCTACTACCTGATCGCCCACCACATGTCCTTGTTGGGGTACCACTGGGGCATGATCCATTGGCCCCACCTGGTTCACCGGGTGGTACACCCAGCCCCTGGGCCAATGGTGGCCCCCAGAAGCTGACTGTGAGTCCCGGTGTGCCTCCCAGCCCCCCAGTTGCCTGCCCCCGTGTGGGCTCCTGCCCCTGCCTGGGGGCCGGTCTCCACTGGCTGCTCCCTCCTTGATGTCTCTGCCATGCAACTGTGCTGCCTGCTTCCCGGGGTGCTTCTGCCCCTACCTGTGCCTCCGGACCCCCTCAGTGCCCCACCCCCTGGTCTGCCTCCACACCTGGGGTTCCCCTCCATGGTTGCCTTCCCTGGTGCCTGAGTCTGGTGCTCTGTATGGCCTCGCCGACCCGCCTGTGTCCAGCGGACTGTCCCCACCCGCCAGCACTGCCACCTGCTGCCCCGCCCCCCCAGGTGCCTGTGTGACCTCAGCGTTCTGGGGCCCCCGGACTGCCCCTTGCTCCTTCCTCCGGGTGTGTGTGTGCGTCCTTGGACCTGAAGCGCTGCACTGGCTCTCCTGCCTGCCCTCCATCAGCCCCTCTCCGTGTGTGGGGTCTACGTGTGCCTTCTGAACTGTTCCTGGCTGGATCGCTGTGCAGTGTGGGCCCCCGCTGTGCCTTGGTCCTGAGCTCCTGCCCCCCCCATTCTGGGGCTGCCTGTGTTGCTGTGGGGGTGCCCGTGCGGACAGTTCTGCTGTGGGGGTTGTGGTTGCCGTTGCCTGTGTCCTGCCCTGCCCCTTTGCAGTTCCCCCCCTTCCCTGTTCCCCCCCCATGCCCGGTGTGCCTTGTGTGTGTTGTCCGGGCACCCGTGTACCCCTTTCCTTCCTTTCCCTTCTGTGTGTGTGTGTGTGTGTGTGTGTGCCCGGACGTGTGCTTGTGCTCTGTGTTCCACTGTGGCCCCGCTGTCTGTGTGCCTGTTGTGTGTGGTACCTTCCCGGCTCATCTCCCTCTTCCCCCTCCCTTTCCGTTTCCCTTGTGTGGGCATTCCCTTGTGTGCCTTTTGGATTCGTTTGCCCTCAGGCAGCCATGTCTGTGTCCCGCCCCTGCCCGGTGGTTTCTGGGTGTTTTGACCATGGCCGGGAATCGGTGTCACATCTGTTGCACGGCCCTGGCCCATGATCTGCTGGCTCGATTCCCTGCCGTGGTCCCAATTCCATCACGTCTGTTTGGGACTTTTATTCACCCTGGGGGGTGGTTGTTCAGTTCATCCCCACCGGGAATCCACTGTGGTGAACCAGGTGCCTGAAATCACCCCCAGCTGAGTTGAAGAGACTAACTGATGCGCTCGAGATTGAGGAGATTATAAAGGACATTTTTACACAGACACCCTCCCCCCCGCTCGGTGTTCGGGCAGGTGTGTGGGAGGGCATCTGTGTAGATGGCCGGCGGTGGGGGGTGGGGGTGGGGGATGGTGTTCACCTGTGTGAACACAGATCAGGATGGGTGGGGGTGCATGTGCACTCTCGTGCAACACCCACCTCCACCCATTGTACACCCACCTCCACCCATGGAGGAGGCTCCATGGGTGGAGATGGATATAGGTGGGTGGAAGTGGGTGGGTGACCATTTACATGGACACCCACCCACCTCCACCCATTATGGCCAAAACACTCATCCCCCACCCACTTCCGTCCTGTAAAAAGGCCCATAGAAGTTGAGGTATACTAAACAATTTTATTATGAGTGTAGCAATAAATTGGATATGGTATTGGCTTGGATGGTTAAAAAAAAATATCAAAAATATTTATTCCACATATACAAGATAAAATGGATATTAATAACTTAAAAGGAAGAGAAATGAGTAAGATATTTGTGATGTATTATCACAAATTATATACTTCTCAACAGCCAGAGGTGAACTCCATAGAAACTTTTTTGAAGTAATTCAATATTCCCCAAATTAATAAACAGCATTTAACTTATATTAATTCCCCTGTTACAAGGCATGAAATTGTAGGTACTATTAAAGAATTGCCAAAAAAAATAAGACCTCTGTGCTAGACGGGCATTCATCAGAATTTTATAAAGTTTATAGTAATATCTTTGTAACTATTTTGGAAAAGGTATTTAATTCTTTAAGCTAGGGTCTATTTTTTATGAAGCTACAATAATTCTATGCCCAAAGCCAGAGAAAGATATGGAAGAATGTTCAGGATGTCATCCAATTTCACTTCTAAATATGGATTTAAAGTTTTTCACAACAATCCTTACCAGTAGATTTTAAATTTATGAGAGATTTAATATCGCAAGATTGGATGGGATTTATAACGGGCAGGAAGGGAATAGATAATATAAGGAAAGTAGTTAATCTAATATATAAAATTAAATGAGATAAAAACCCAGCTGCAGTAATATCATTAGATGCTGAGAATGTTTTTGATTGATTAGAAAGACAGTTCCTTGTATCTACAATGGAACATATGGGAATAAAGGGGAATTTTTTTGAACAGATAAAGACCATATATAGGAAACCTCAGACTAAGTCCCTTTTTACACAGACGTCTAACACCCATTAAATGGGTGTTACATTTTATTATACATGTTGCAGGGCACCACTGCAGCCAATCACCATGGGCTCTGTGCACACATGTGTGTCCATGTCCATTGACATGGACACACACCCACTTCCAACCACTTCCACCCATCTCCACCCCTGGAGCATGCCAGCTCCTTCCCGGCTGCTCCGTGGGTGTGGGTAGATGGGTCACGGGAGTGCGCACAACCACCCGTTGATGTTTACATGGGCCCTTTTTACACAGACACTCTAACACCCATAAAATGGTTGTTACATTTTATTATACATGTTGCAGGGCACCACTGCAGCCAATCACTATGGGCCTTGTGCACACATGATGCCTCCACTCAGTGACGTCCGTTGCTCCATGGGTGGGTGTGGGTGGAGATGGGTGTTGGCCGGGAGAAAACACTCACCAACACCCACCAAAAGTGGCGTTTACACAGATACCCCAACCCATCTCCACCCAGGGAAATGCTCCCCACCCACCGACCAACATGATGATTGGCTGCAGTGCGCCCCTGCAACATGTATAATAAATGTAACACCCATTTTATGGGTGTTAGAATGTCTGTGTAAAAAGGGCCCATACAAAGGGATGCTAAGTCTTTAATGGTGAGGCAACCACAATAAAGTTTATATTAAGACTTTATTTGACTCCAGAGCATATTTTGCAAATGAATAACAAGTATAAACCTGATATTTGGCATTGATGTGGAATGCCCGGATCTTATATTCACTGTTGGTGGAATTGTCCCAAAATGTTAACTTTCTAGAAATTAATATGGGGAAAAATTGAAAGTGTGACAGGAATGATGATGATCCCATTTATGTTGGGGATTGCCTTGTTGGGACTCTGGCAAAGGCGACAGCAAAAAAATATAAGTAGTGCAGCATGTAAGGCAATGATTTTAGCAGCAGTGCACACAATCATGAATTCTTGAAAATTCACAGAAGGACCGTTGCTTAGGGAGTGGGCACAAAGAATGTGGGATTCTCTCTATGGCCCTTTTTACATGGACAGAGGTGGGTGGGGGATGGGTGTTTACGTGCAGTTTTCCAGAGGGCTCCGTGGGTGGAGATGGGTGATACGGGTGAACACCGAGCGTACACTCAACCCCCCCCGACTGTACACACGAATGCCCCCCCCCCCGCATGCCCACCCAAACACTGAGTAGGGGAGGAGGGTGTCCATGTAAAAATGGCCAATGGAAAAGATTGCAGCAGAACTATACGATACTCAGGAGGAATTTTATCAAACATGGAACCCATGCTGGACTATAATTTCGGAACATATTAATTTTGATAAATATAGATTGTCTACCAATGTGTATTTTTAAAGGTATTAATTTCTTTTTTCCAGTGATTTTAAAAATGGAATATGGGGACTTGGCCTGTGTTTTCTCTTTTCTTTTGAATGGACTAATTATTTTATATGGGGCTGTTAAGCTCTTAAATGTGTTTGACCTTACATTCATGAATAAATATAGGAACTTGGCCAATGGGCCACTTTTATGCAGTTACCGATTATGAAGGAGTCCTGGGTCAAGTTTGCCAGGGTATTTTATTTATTTTATTTATTTAATAGATTTCTATACCGCCTCATCCTGCACAGCAGCTCGGGGCGGTTAACAACAATAAAAACAGTTTAAAATATTTAAAATACAAATATAAAACATATTAATAAGACAGGGTGGTATAAATAAATATATAGGTGGGGGATTAAAAATCACCCCCCCTCCCCTCCCTCCCAAAGGCCTGGGCAAACAGCCAGGTCTTACAGTTCCGCCGAAATGTTAAAAGGCTTGGGGCCAGGCGAGCTTCCTCCGGAAGGGAGTTCCACAGCCGCGGCCCTACCACCGAGAATGCCCGCTCCATCGTGGCCCCCCGCTTGACACGGGGGACCTCCAGGAGGGCACCCCCGGCAGACCGCAGGAGTCATTCCGGGGCGCGAAGGACGAGGCGGTCCCTAAGGTAAGAGGGGCCAAGGCCGTATAGGGCTTTATAGATCATTACTAGGACCTTGAACTTGGCCCGGCACACTATCGGCAGCCAGTGCAGCGCTCGGAGCACCGGTGTAATGTGCTCCCGGCGACCCGTCCCCGTAAGAAGACGGGCCGCCGCATTCTGCACCAGCTGCAGCCTCCGGGCCAAGAACAAGGGAAGCCCCACGTAGAGCGCGTTACAGTAGTCGAGCCGCGAGGTGACGAAGGCATGGATGAGGGAGGCCAGGTCCGGGCCAGAGACATACGGACGCAGCCTACGTACCAGATAAAGCTGGCGGAAGGCAGCCTTAGCGACTGCCTCCACCTGCCGCTCCAGCCGCAGGTCTGCGTCCAATATGACCCCCAGACTCCGGACCTGCTGAGCTACAGGGGGGCAAACCCCCCCAATCAGGGGGGCCACCACCCCCTTCGCCCTCCCCACCACCATCACCTCCGTCTTATCTGGGTTGAGCTTCAGTCTGCTCCGCCGCATCCAATCCGCCACGGCCTCCAAACATTGGGATAGCACCGAGACAGCAGGGTCTGGGTCGGTAGAAAACGAGAGGTACAGCTGAGTATCATCAGCATACTGGTGACATCGCACCCCGAACCCTCTCACGACCTCCCCCAAGGGCTGCATATAGATGTTAAATAATAATGGAGACAAGATCGATCCCTGCGGAACGCCACACGGTAAGGCGCGGGGGCTCGATGTTTCCTCCCCCAACACCACCCGCTGGCTCCTCCCCGAGAGGAATGAACGGAACCATTCAAGAACAGTCCCGTCCAGACCCCCCCGGTCACGCAGTCGTCTCAACAGCAGCCCATGGTCCACGGTGTCAAAAGCGGCCGAGAGATCGAGCAGGATGAGAAATGTCGAACATCCCGCATCCATCTCCCGGCGGAGGTCGTCCACCAAGGCCACCAACGCCGTCTCGGTGCCATAGCCGGGGCGGAACCCAGATTGAAACGGGTCAAGGAGCCCGATATTATCTAGATGACCCTGGAGCTGGAGCGCCACTGCCCGCTCAATAACCTTCCCTAAAAAGGGAAGGTTAGAGACAGGTCGGTAGCTGGCGAGCGCGTCTACGTCCAACGATGGTTTTTTCAGCAGGGGGCGCACCACAGCCTCTTTTAAGCAAGGCGACAACCTCCCCTGCCGAAGGGACGCATTCACCACCCTCGCCAGCACCGTCCCCAACGTCTCCCCGGAAGCTTTTATTAACCAGGACGGGCATGGATCTAGTTGACAACACGTGGCCCTCACAGACCCCAGGACATCCACCACATCGGCTGGCGTCACTTCCTGAAACTCACCCCATAAAGATGGACCAGACGGACCCTCCGCCCCCCCGCGCTCTTCCCCTACTGCTATCAACCCAGCGTCGAAATCGGCCTGAATCCGAGCGATCTTGTCTGCGAAGTAGATGACAAACTCCTCACAGCGGGCCCGGGACAAGTCCCCATCCAGGCGGAGGGAGGCCGGACTAACCAGCCCCCGCACCACCCGAAACAGCTCCGCTGGACGCGACTTCGCAGACGCTATGAGGACGGCGAGGAATTCCTTCCTCGCCGTCCTCACAGCCTCCACATAGGACCGCAAATGGGCCCTATGGAGAAGACGATCGGAGACAGACCGAGTCCGACGCCAGCGTCGCTCTAGCCTCCTGCCCACACGCTTCATACACCGCAGCCCCTCAGTAAACCAAGGGGTCCTGCGGTGACGAGACCGAGGCAGAAGGCGCCTCGGAGCCACCCTGTCAATGGCCTCCTCCAGCAAGATGTTCCAATGCCGGACCAGCTCATCCACAGAGTGACCGTCCACATCCAGGGTAAGCTCCCTCAGGACCTCCTGGAACCGCTGGGGTTCCATCAGCCTCCGAGGGCGGACCATCCTAACTGGTCCCTTCCTAACTGGGTATGGAGTAATTCCTGGATGTTTGTTACAAGAATGGATATACAGTTTAAGTTCACCAGGGTAAAATGGAATTTCTGCATTGGGTCATTTTAATTGATTGTTTTTGTAGATTTTTCATTCTTTTGTATTATTTTAGATTGGTGTTTTTATTATATCCTGGGCCATTTTATGTATTTTTTTTAGTTAAAAGAAGGGGGAAAAAATAATAAATAAATAAACTACATGTTATAGTGACATGTAATATAATGAGATACCACCTTAAGAGCACTTCTATATCACCCTGGGATGATATGTGGATAAATGCAGGTTATATGAGGTGTTCAGACTCAACAGTTGGGGGGAAAATAAAATACCTTAAGGAATAGAAAATAGGTGCTGGTGGGAGCTGCTAAAATGTCCCTTTCCTGGAAAATAACCCATATCAGCTTTCCGTCAGTGTCAGATTCCTACAAATGTTTCAGTGTCACTACAGTAGGCCATCATCTTATGATGCCAGTTTTGCATATTTAAATAGACGTTGTGTGATTTAACATACGAAGCAGAATATTTTTAAAAGGCACTTTGGGTATTTTCAGATGTTAAGGGATCGCTGCTTGCCACACTGAATCACAGTGGATCCTGTGTGGTGGCAGTGATCATGGTAATGTCTGTTTGAGACCCGCCAGATGTTCACCACGGTGAATTCCTGGAGGGGTTCAAAGCTAACCACAGTTCTGGGGTATTTTCAGAAGTGACGGGGCTCAATTCACCCCATCACAGAAACACCCTAATGATTTCCCGCCGGGGCCAACACTTAACGGCCAACAGACGTGTTGGCCAATCCTGGCGGGGAATCCGGGGGGCGGTGCTGCGTGGCCGAATGTGCGGCCACACCACCCTGCCCCCCCCCCGCTCCCCCAGCAGCATTCCCTCCCGGAGACGGGCGGGCGCTGTGGCCAATATGGTTGCTGCGCCCACCCGCCCCCAGGAAATTGACCACAGCCCGTCTGTACGGTGTTATACCGGGTGGTCACCCCCATGAATCACGGGGGGGAATCACATTCAACACGCAAACGGAGATGGTCTGGGCAGGACCTTCGTTTGCGTGTTGAATGTGATTCCCCCNAGCATGGCCGCCAATTCCTGGATGTGGTCAGTGGCCAGACATGATGTTGACATGCTCAACCACAGAGAATTCCCCATGGTTGAGCGTGTCAACATCATGTCTGTACGGTGTTATACCGGGTGGTCACCCCCATGAATCACGGGGGGGAATCACATTCAACACGCAAACGGAGATGGTCTGGGCAGGACCTTCGTTTGCGTGTTGAATGTGATTCCCCCCGTGATTCACAGGGGTGAACATCTGGCGGGGAGCTTCCATTCCCCCCAACAGACGTTACGGGATCACACTAACCATGTGGGGATTCACCGTGGTTGAGCGTGATCTCGTAACATCTGAAAATACCCCTGGAGGTGAGGACAGCCTCACCTCCAGAACTGTGGTTAGGTTGGCCATGATCCGGGATGGGGCTGGCAATGGCCACGATGAACATCTGTTTGCCAGCCCCGTCCTGGAATCAGGTCCCAACCACGAGATGGGATCAGGCACAGTGGCCTGATTGGCCGCTGCACCCACCCGTCTCCCCAAGGGTGGGCGGCCAGGGATGCATGGGGTGTGTGTGTGATGCTGAGCAGCCACACGTCACGCCACACAGCCCCGCCCCTTACGAGATTCTCCTCTGCGATCAGGCCAGCACGTCTGATGGATGGCCGGTCTGATCACGGACCACGATCTGAGACAGATCCCGGACCAGGGTTCAGCGTGGCAGGCCAAAAGGCTCATCGTGTCTGAAATTACCCTTTGTCTATGTGCTTGTATTAAAAATATAAAGCATTATGAATTTATGCCACCCTCAGCTACAAATTATAGGCATCTTCAGTGAATCATGCCAGTCTGGCAGCCAAAGCCAAGATGTGCCATGTAGATTTAAAAGAAGTTTCTGTCAACTCATTTATAGCCCTATGCAACAGTTATCCTCACAGGCACACTTTTGCTTTCACTGTGGTCAGAATTAGGGTTGTCATTAGTGCCAGCAGGAATATTTGCTGCAAATACCATATTTGACAAACTCGTCCGCTTCAATTCAGGTCCAGCAAAGAGGGTATGATATACTTTTTATGCCCATTTCTTTCAGGAATGTCTTTGAGGTTTTTTGGGTTGTTTTTTTTTCTTTCTTGGTTTTCAGGCTCTGAGCCTGTCATTTTAGATCAGATATTCAGTTTTTCAACAGAATATTCAATCAAATAACCAGGAAACCGAACAAAAAGGAATAGGGAAAAAAGCAGAAAAGCAGGAGTTGCAATGAATATGTGAATATTCTTTTGGGTGCATATTCGGGATGCTATTCAAATAGCAGATCCTGTACCAAGTGTGGGGTTAGATTCAATGGCCCTAGTGGTCCCTTCCAGATCCCTTGTACTATGAAAATGGAAATAATATTTGCGAATACAGAGCTTGCTATTTGTTCTGTTCCAGTTATCATATTGCTTGAAAATCTAGCAATTCTGACAGACTCCTGGCCAGATTATACATTTTGGGTAATTTCAGATGTACCAGGCCTGGAGGCCCGCCTCGCTGAACCACAGACTGGAATCCATTTTGGATCCCAGTCAAGAATGAGGCCAGCCATCCTTTAGATGTGCTGGCCTGATTCTCACCAGGGATCGGGGAGGGGGTGGGCCTGTGCAGCATGATGTGTGGCCGCACAGCCCCCCCCCCCCATGCTCGCCCGGCTGCCCGCCCTCTGGGAGACAGGTGGGCACAGCGGCCACTCAGGCTGCTGTGCCCGATCCCGTCCCATGGTCAGGACCATGATCTGGCTGGGCTGAAGGTAACAGACATTACCTTCGGCCCATCCTGGATCGTGACCAATCCAACCATGGTTGGGGCCTGATCCCACCACAATTCTGGACCTCCAGGGGGCCAGAAGTCCAGAATCATGGTCATTGTGATTCCCACCAGTGATTCACTGAGGTGAACATCTGGCGGAAATCCTTTAGACGTAACGGTACAAACGGCCACCACAGGGGATTCGCTGTGGTTGACTGGTATTATTACATCTGAAATTACCCTTGGTCTTCTTTGTACTCTGGGTATGTAGAAGGATTTGTACTTATGCTCCATATTAAGATGTAAGAGATGGGCCCCAGTTGCAGTGCAAATCTCAGCCCAGAGGTTGGGCTGAAAAAGGAAGGCTCTTGCTCCCTGTCAAATAACAGATTGGCAGAAAGCAAGACTCTCCAAGTGCAAAAGATGCAAATCAGATCACCAAATTATGCAAATTTAACATATGACATGTGTAAAGTTTGTGAACACTGGATGGGTAGTGTGGGTTTGGAATATTGCACCTTATTCCCCCCCCCTCCCAAAACCATACAGAAGAACCTCAATAAATACCAGGAATGGGGAACATTTCCCCTGCTAGGGGCCACTTCAAAAAAGCTTTAGGTATTTCCAGGGCTGTCCTTAAGCAGGCCCAGTAGGGACCATGGTCCATGATCCATGGTCCATGCCCCGTGATTAGAGGGGGCCCTCAGAGAGGCAAGTACTAGTAGCCTCCGGTCCAGTGCTCTTGAGGTCCAGGGATGGGCTATTTTTGTGGGGGCCTGTCCCCACCTGTGACTTTTAGCCCCTGGGGTGGCTGCTCTCTGAGGGCCCCTGCTCCCCCAGTCCCCTCACTTTTAGTAAATAACTGATAGTCCCTGCCAGAGGTGTGTGTGTGTGTGTGTGTGTGTGTGTGTGTGTGTGTGTGTGTGTAAGAGAGAGAGAGAGAGAGAGAGAGACTGACTTTGTGTGTTAACAAATGTGATCGCTGCCGACATAGGCCCACTGTGGTGCACATTGAGTGTTTTTACACACACATTTCTCCTGCACGTAACAAAATTACATGTTATTTCTGTTGAGACCATCACAAATGTAAAATCTGAATAGGATCTAGGCAGAAAATCAAGTGTTCTGACTGTTAAATGTTAATTGACTGTGGTCAACAACGAACGATTTTTTCACAGTGCATTAACTCTGTCCTTTACATGTATACAAATTGTATATACTTTATACAATAAACTGTTAACAATGTCAGTGTACAGAACGTTATAGAATTCATTGTATAGAATGCAGTTCTGTAGAAACAGAGTTAATGCACTTTGAAAAAATTGTTTGTTGTTGAATTATGATAATAAATTAAAGTTTAATAATGAAAAAATGTGAAAGACAAGTTATTGATAAAAATGAATAAGAGTAAGTAGGTGGTAAATCTGTTTAAACATAAGAAATATATAGTGGTATTTGCTTCTTGCTTTGTTTGCTGTTCCAAATGTTCATTACAGTTAGTTGGTGTTCATTTATCCATTATTTTGGCATTGTTGACTTCAACCTTGCTATTTAGTCCTAAACAGGACCGTGGTAGTGAACGAAATACTGAAATACCAAATATACAAAGTTATGAAATTCACAATTGTGATTATAGTGTTTTTAGATATCTATGCATGGGCCTGCCTCCCAAATCCTGTATCAGACCCAGCCATCACACTTCTCATAGCCCTCCTTCCAAACACTGAGCATACTCTTCCCATCTCTGGCAGTCTTCCTAGCTAGATTCTGAACCCAGGTTTACATTATATGCCAAGTGCTTTCTGCTCACTCAACTTCCATTGCTATAGGGTCCTACTCTGATAATCCTGTTCGTCTGAGCCTCTCAATAATTAAATTAAGCCTCCTAGGTCAGGTTTTTAGAGGTTTTCATTTTTCAGCTTGTTGGAGCAGGTGCAGATGGTGAAGGTCCTTTGTCACAGATAACAATCAATAATTAAAATACTTCCTGAAGTAACACTGAACTTGCATTTAGTGTATATTCCCCATCTTCCCTTTCTAGAAGTACAGTTGTTTACCTATTCAGCTAAGCTGGAGCACTCCAGTTAACCCTAGTATACTTCCTCCATTTCCTGAACTCCTCCTCTTACCTTCCTCCTTAACCCCCCTCTATGGATGTTAACAAACATCAAACTGGCCCGGTTCAGCCTGCTTTGGATTGACTGAGCTAGTGTGATGCTTGGATGTTTTTTCCGTATCCACCAGAAATGGTCCTGGAACAAAACCTGCTTGGGGTGGTGGCTGGACTGGAAATGTGGGCCTGGAAGAAAACTGAAACAGAGGGTACTTTCAGACGATACGGGGCCCTTTGGCCCCGTACCGGCACCACCGGCTTCGTTCCCCGCCGGGGTCACCCCGTAACTGCACAACAGACGTGCCGGGGGGATCCCGGCGGGTAAAGTGGGAGGGGCCGGGGCCGCGCGGTGCAACGTGCGGCCGCACGGCCCCGCCCCCTCCACGCACCCCACGGCCCGCCCTCCGAGGAGACGGGCGGGCGGCGGGGCCAATGCGGCCGCCGCGTCCGGCCGATCGTGCCATGGCCCGGGATCCCGCCGGGGATCCCGGGCCGTGGCACGCGGCCAGACGTTACTTTTACTTGGCCACGGCCCGGGGTCTGTTTGACCACGCTTCCCGGGACCTTCCCCCGGCTAGCCCGGGAAGCGTGGTTCAAACGAACCCCATGTGCCGATTGACCGTGGCCAACATCTGGTGCGCCGCAAACAGACGTACGGGACACGGTGACCACAGGTGGGTATTCACCGTGGTTCACCGTGTCAACGTCACGTCTGAAAATACCCAGAGAGGGCGAACTGGGTGGGAATGTATGTTCCCTGCCCTGCCTCATTCCAGTCTAGGGGGTCGCCATGTTATTGTCAGCCATGGCTTCCTGTCATGGCGGGGGGTAGTGGGGTGCTGGGCGCTGGCTGCAGAATAGGGGTGGAACCAGATGGTCATGCAGTGCTCCCCGCCTCACTTCCCTGGTCAGGGCAGGCAGTGGAGATGTCAGGAAGCTGGGGGTAGCTGTCCACACCCCCAGGCAGGATGATGGTGACTCTGTCATGTCTGTGAGTACCCTTTGTCTCTTGTGCTTCTATACATTTCTTTCTATGCCCTCCCTGTCTTCTTGTCTTCTTCTTTAGGAGGGTATTCCCAAACTTTCACATTTCTTCACATTCTGCTCATAACATAGCATTCTCTTCACCATCCTACTATACATTTCGCATTCTACTATCTCCCCTCTTCCTTTAAAGACTCAAGTCACCATTGTGCTAATTTTCCATGAGCCCCATACATTCCTATTCCTGTGATCACCTTGCCTCCTCCATCTTTTGAATAGCCACACATCCTCTAAAGGTGCTTACATGTGATATTTGTGCCCTGGCCCAATTCTAAGCCTCCAGTCACCTGTCCCATTCTGATTCCCATTCCCTTTCCAAAATATTTCATATTGATTTAAGGGATTATGGATCCCCTGCCCAGGGAGGGAGGGGCAGACAAATACAGAGCCCTGAGAAAATTAATTTTGAAACACGCACTCAACACAACATCCCCTCCAACAACAGAGTGTGCACCAATCAACAACCTCACAAGTCACTGACTGCAGCTTCTCCTTCCAAAATGCATTTTCAGTTGCTTGAGTTTCAGCAGATTTTTAGTTCTGAGGGGATGAGTTGTGGGAGGGACTACAGTTTGTTAGGGATGGGCAAACAGATCGCGGTTTGGGTTCGGCCATTCGGTTCGGCTGCGTTCGGTTCTTCCGTTCGGTTCGTCCGTTCAGTTCGACTGTGTTTGGTTCGTCCGTTCAGTTCGGCAGTTCGGTTCGTTCGCCAAGTTTGGGTTCGGCTGTTTGGTTCGGTCGTCCAAACAGGCCATTCAGTTAGGCCATTCGGCTGTTCGGTTCGGCTATTCGGGAAGTGTTGTTATGTGTTTTTGTGGTTTTTTTATATGGTTTTTTATTGGGTTTTATATGGTCTTCTTTTGTTTTTTATTTGGTTTTTTGGTTTTTATATGGTTTTTTTAAAAAAATTTTTTATCTAATATTATATATATCTGTCTACACTAAATCTAACTGCTATTAACTATTCTAAATGCTATGAACTAAATGGATTATCTAATAAGTACACAGACCTACTCCTACAAACACTAAAACTAAATCACTAA
>QEPC01007367.1:309833-341349 GCA_003113815.1 Sphenodon punctatus
GGAGTCTGTAGTGAAATACATACATTACATACTCAATGAGTCTGTACAGTGCATAACACAAGGTTTCAGTTTATGGTTTAAGTTTAATTTCATTACAAAAGTGAAATGAAACTTAAAGCGATCTAAAAATCCTACTCAACGCCTGCTGTTCAGGAACAGTGACTAGCTCAGAAGGTGTTACATGTGATATTTGTGCCCTGGTCCAATTCTAAGCCTCCAGTCACCTGTCCCATTCTGATTCCCATTCCCTTTCCAAAATATTTCATATTGATTTAAGGGATTATGGATCCCCTGCCCAGGGAGGGAGGGGCAGACAAATACAGGGCCCTGAGAAAATTAATTTTGAAACACGCACTCAACACAACATCCCCTCCAACAACAGAGTGTGCACCAATCAACAACCTCACAATTCACTGACTTCAGCTTCTCCTTCCAAAATGCATTTTCAGTTGCTTGAGGTTCAGCAGATTTTTAGTTCTGAGGGGATGAGTTGTGGGAGGGACTACAGTTTGTTAGGGATGGGCAAACAGATCGTGGCAGATAATTAGTTTGGTTTCTTGCAAGCCTCTCCACCCCTGGTGTCTGGAAGTCTGCTCCTCAGTGACTGACACCTCCCTGTAATGTTTGACCTTCCAGTGAACCTTTTTTGCCACCCGAACGCGATCCGAACTGACCGAACTGTTCAGCCATTTCGCCGTTCAGTGTTCGGTTTGTTCGGTATGTTCGGTATGTTCGGGTTCGGGTTTGAGTTCGGTCATCGGAACAGGACGAGTTCAGGCCGAACTCTGAACTGCCGAACTGCGTTCGCCCATCCCTACAGTTTGTGCTTTATTGGGCCAGGGGGAGATGTTAGCAAAGACCAGTTCACTGCTCCTAGACCAGAAGATATTTTGTCTTGTTTTGCGCTCTTCAGAAGGCAGAAAATGAGTTTGATCTGTCATGTGATTTATCTCTATACACTGTATAGTATACAGTATTGACTGAGGGTCCTGTGTCATAGGTGACAATAATCGTCAGGTGACCATTAAAATAATTTTATAAAACCTTGATATCAAGGTTTTATAAATCTGGTTTTAAATAGAATACGTGAACAGCCGCCTGCTGTCATTCTTTCTAATGGCAGCCAGGTGAATTCTGGTTACAGGGAGGGTGTCTAAACTCCACCCCCATTAGGTTTCTAAAAGCAGCTTTTTAAAATTCTCTACATTGACTGCTCGTATAAAAACAGCCTAGCATTATTGCAAGAATCAAGAAATTGAATTGGTACTGGGAAATTGATCCTGGTTTCCAATTAGGGCTGATGCGGCAGCAGCTGTTACCATACCGTGATTCCATTCTGCCATTTTGGAATTGCCCGCGCCACACTGCGGCTTTTCTGTGGACATTCCGTTAATTTCACCGGCATTCTGCAAATTACGGAATTGCAGAAAAATTGTGGAAACTGTCAGAAAACCGCTGTTCCACTATTTTGTGGCATTGGCGGAATGGCGGAAGTAGCGGAAATGTCATGTTTCCACTATTTTGCAAAGCCTGTGGATGTAGCGGAATGAAATTAGCAGAACTGCGGAAGTAGCGGAATGAAACTAGCGGAACGAAAGCCTCTGCCATGCCATACCACTAATTGCAGAAACGCTGTTTCTGGCAGAAATTGCTACCACTGAGACATTCTGCTACAGCCCTATTCCCAATATAGTTTAATTACTCATGAGTAAAAATGTTGCTATTCATTTCAGTCCTGATGTTTACCAATTCAGCTAAGTTTCATGAGCATAAGTGATGCCATAGTGAACTCTATAGAAGTGCCTTTTTTCTACTATGAACTCTTCCATTACCAGGAGACATGAATAACTCTCCAGGGTTCAGAACAAGATTCACAACATACTTCATGCTATTATTCATCTCTTATAAGGCAACTTAATTTGGCATAGGCTTTGTCATACAAACACCATTCGAGTTCCAATATACTTTTGCAGAATGAAATAATGTAAGATAATGAACAGGATGTGAAATAATCACTAAGCACAGTGGTGTTGTTAAAATACATACATATAAAAACACTCTACAGGTGATGAATACAGTTTAAATTAAAACATTCACTCATAAAATCAATAATGAAGGTGGGGGAGGAAGCAGAAAAATTAGGAGGCATGAGTGAGAGAAGAAAGATTTTTAATTAGATTTGACAAGAGATGAAACGTTGATGAGGCAGAGAGGTACCAGAAGCTATGCCAGAGGCTAAAAGGAGCATGATAATGTGTTGGGGAAAGGAATAGAGGAGAGGAGCTGCTATGGACAGAATTTGTTATGAAACAGCATAGATAAATAACACCGAATGCAATCTTTGGACTACTTACTCACAGATAGTCCCATTGATACTCAACTCCATTGAACTCCTGGTAGTTCCAGGAGTTCATCTTTGGGTTACAGTCTTTAATCGACTTATTCGAGAGCAGTCCTGTTGATTTAAGTGGAACTACTCTGGAAAAACATATGGACGAACTGCTGTCAACTTTGAAATTGGAAGCTAAATCCTCATTGATTTCAGTGGGGTTAGTCTGCACTTTTGATTTAGTAAATGCTAGAGTTGGTTATATTATTAATTGGGTATAATGTCTTCACTGAAGCCAATGTATGAACTTCCATCTTCCCAAGCTCATGTGTATCCTATCCCAGGTAAGCATATCTCTCATGTGTCCTGGATTTTCCAGGAAATCCCTGATTTGACATGTTTGTTGTCTGTCCCACAGTCATGGGAAACTGTTCTAAAGTCTCACATTAGAAAAGAAGATGAGAAGGAGAGTAATTTACAAGCCATCAGCAGGGACATGAGTTGCATGTGCAGCCACATGGGTTCCAGGGGCCGGATCCCCGTGTGGCACCGTGGCAGGCAACTCAGCCACCACACTTCAGGGGTAACACAGGGAACTTGGCAGATGAGTGCTCCCCTCATGGCCAGGGCAGGCTGAAGTGCCGGCCATATGAGCCCTAGGGCAGGGGGAATATATGGCGGCAGTCGCATGATGCACTGCTTCGTATGGCCCAGCTGCCCAGACTGGGTTAAGGCTACCTAAGGTGTAGCAGCCTTCCCAGAGTGTGTCTCATGTGGCTGCACCCAATGAGTTGTTTTCTCCAGCATGAAAGACCAGCCAAACAAGTTGCACTAGAGCAAGTTCAGCTCAGCCCCTCCCATTGAGGAAATAAAGGATTTCAAATGTTCTCTCTGACTTGTTAATGACATTTCTCCTTCCTGGGAGAGGAATAGGGGTTACCAAAACCTGGAGTGAAAATTGTCAGCCTTTGGAATTAAGAAAACTCCATTTGGGGCAATGTGGGGCTATGATTCCTAAGCATTTCTCTTGAAAAAAAATCAGCTAGCCATGGGTTCGGTGTTGTACAGATTAATTTTGTGATAAATTATGTTTCTTTTTTTAAATCAACAACAACAACAAAATCAGACTAGCCTCTATTTTAGCTAATGGCCTATTGCTAATACTTACCCATGAGAAAATCCTCACAGCATCTCATCTGCCAAAGAATTTTCACAGGAAGAGAAATGGGAAAAGTGGGGGAAAGGCATTTATTGTCAGAGGGAGGGTTTTGTAAACTCTAACACTCACTAGGCTTGGTGGATAACCATGCAATTTGTTTTAGGTAAATTAGTTACAAAAATGAATTTGACTAAAACAATTGTATATTCAAATGAAATTTGTTTTAAAAATACATTTTCATTTTGCCCCATTGAACCCTATAAAGGCTGCCTCCCATTAGGCTGTGAAGTACCCCAGGGAAGGCAGAAGGGAAGGAGAGGGGGAGACCAGTCAAGAGACACAACGGGCATCCCCACTGGCCAATTAGAATTGGGAACACATCAGGTAGAACTGTGATTGACACAGAGAACCCCTTGGATAGGTCTTTCTTCAATGTTGCCAGCAACTTTGCAGTTCCAATCGGGGTGGGGAATAGGTGTGTGTGTAGTTTTGTTATTACAATGACGATAATGGCTGTTGTCATTTTTGTTATCCTTATTACAATATTGAAAACAGCAATTGATAATAACAACAATGATAATGAAAACGACAATGTCGTTATCGTTGTCATTATTAGTGCTGTGGCAGTTGGGTTTTGGAGGGAAAACGTGGACAAGGGAGGAGGAAGCAGACATCTTGGAACCCTAAACAGGGTTTAACTCTCGAACTGTGCCTGTGTTAGGAGAGACGAGCAGCTCAGCAGTACCTGATGGATATATCACTGGCCAATGAGCAGTGCAAGCACGACCCAGTAATCTCATGGCACTTTGTGATTGCTCAGTGACTGATGCCTCCCACAATCAAGCAGGGGACTCTGGGGGAGGGCACTGCAACCCTTTATAATGGAAGAGTCAGGCTTTTTCTCTCTGTTCTGTGAGAGCTCTGCTTGCCAGGTTGCATTTACAGAACTGTGGTGCTTGCACACAAAAAATCCTCTCTAGCCCTCATTGTATTAACACCAATACCTTTCCTTCCTCATACCCTACATTTTACCTTTTACCTTTTCTTGCCCTTCTCCCCCCTGTACATTATATATAGATAGGTAGTATAGAAATTTTATATATATATAAAATATAGACATACCGTGAACACTGTGTTGACAGTACGTCTAAACACTGTAACAGTAGGATACTGTGTTACAGAACACTGAACAGCATTAGGTCTAAAGGCACCATGGGAGTGTTTGCCAGTGTCTAAAGGCACCATGGGAGTGTCTGCTCCTTCTGTGCCTGTCTTCTGATTGCCCTCACATGTTATTGAGTGCTGATAATGAGAAGGGAAAGGAAACAGGGGGAACAAACTGCATCAAAGTCCAAGAAAGAAGTCCTACTGGGATACGAAAGCCCTTGTGGATGCTCCGGGCTGAAGGTGCAACACCATCTAAGACAGAGGTTTTCAAACTGTGGTCCATGGGCCCCTGCCAGTACCTGATCCTTGTATGCCCACCGGCTGTATGCCAGTCTTCCTCTGATATTCTGCCATGCTGGCCTGGGGCACTTTCTGCAAATCTGGGGATGATTAGGTGTCAGAGAGACAAAGCCAAACTGCTGCTTAAACTAATGCAAGACTAGTGCTGAAACTCAGTCCTCAGTTTTCCTCAGAATACCCCAAGGATCGAGGTACTTGGGTGATTTCAGACGAAACGGGGCGGCATTCGCCCCATCCCGGAATCACCCAAATGATTCCCTGCTGGGATCACTCTAGCACAGCCAACAGACATGTCAGGAGATCCTGGCGGGGAATCGGGGAGGGGGCGAGACTGCGCAGCACAACATGCGGCCACATGCCCCCACACCCCACACCCGCCCACTGGGGAGACGGGCGGGCACCGCAGCCAATGCATCCACAGCGCCCTCCCAAAAAGACCATGGCCCCTGGCGGGGATTCCAGACCGTGATTGCCGTCCAGACGTGACAGGCCCCTTCATCCCCACCAGGAATCTAATTCACCACACGATCGGTGCCGGCCCCATGGGTGCAGCCAATCGCGTGGTGAATTAGATTCCCAGTGAGGATTGAGCATGGGTAACATCTGGGGGAGAACTTCCAGTTCCCCAACAGACGTTACGGGACCATTCCCCACCACAGGGAATTGACTGCAGTTGAGTGTGGTCTCGTAACGTCTGAAAATACCCCTTGACTCGAGTTTCCGAGTTCTGAAGTTTCAAGGAATGGCCCCTGAAACCGTGGAGGATGCAGGGGATCAGAAGTCCTCTGTTTTTCTCAGAAACCCTCAGGATCGAGGTACTTGACTCGAGTTTCTGAGTTCTAAAGTGTTGAGGAATGGCCCCTGAAACAGGGAAGGGGGTCAGAGGCCAGCACTAGGTCCCTGCTCCCCCTTCCCTAGCCCCCCACTGGCAGGTGCTCAGGCGGATGCCATCATGGAAAGGTCTGAGCATGCTCAGAATATTTATTTATTTTATTTATTTATAAAAATTTGATACCCTGCCCCTCCTGACACAGCAGCTCGGGGCAACTTACAATTCAGCCCTTCAGGTCACTCAGCCCTTCTGAGCATGCCCAGTTTTTTTTGTTTTGTTTTTTAAACTTATCCAGTACGGAAGAAGCCAACACTGGGGTCAACTTTCTAGGCTTTGACGATGAAAAGCACCAGTGCATGCTTGTCTCAAACCAAACGATGGTGGGAAAAAAAGAAGTTGATTTCATCTCTCCTACACATCCACACTCCATTCATTCATATGCAAATTATTATAAAAGGGGAGAGAGCTATCAAAATCTTTTCCTGCATGGATCAAATGGGTAGAAAGCGTACATTTGCTGAGTAATTTATACACCATGGAGTCCTCACACACATGTCTCTCAACCCTTGGACTCTGAAATGAGGATAAAGAAACAGCCATGTACAAAAGCAGAAAAACGGGTAGGACCTATTACATTAAACAGAACATTACCTGCAAGTTTATCAATGTAATATATGTGATATAATAGAATGCAAACACTCGGGATGCCACATGCAGTATATTGGGGAAACAACCATTGGCCTCCATACCTGGTTCAGAAACCACGAATCAGCTATTGTGACAAAATAATAAAGTATGGTGACAGAAGCTGGAACAACCTGTTAGAAGACACTTTTAACTCAGCACATCACCCCCTCTCTGACTTTCCAATAGAAAAACCATCCAAACCTGGGTTGCTAGAAGCTAGGGAAAACTTCTGGATTTACAGGCTTGACACCCTAACACCCAATGGTCTCAACTTAGAGGATAATATGTACACTTTAATCTTTTCTTGTATTGTTCTTAGCATTCTGGCAACCACATATCAGATGTCACCTACTTGAGAACTCTCTCCATCCTCCCTGTCCTTAGAATTGTCACCTTGGCTTACAGTACCTCATTTAAAAATCAACTGTTACTGATGAAGGCAGAAGCTGAAACGTCTAACTAAACTATCTTAAACTTAGCTCTGTTTTCACAGTCATTTATTTCTATATTTATTCCAGTGACTGTCTGCATCGCTCGAGGATCCAGAGTTTCCTTGACTGCAGACCTGTTTAGTTGCTTAACACATCTGTATATATATATAAATCTATATCACATTGGCCATGGTGGGTGGGGGGATGGGTGTGCACTGGCAGCAGGTGGAGGTGGGCGTGATGCCATTCCCGGGGGCACACACGCAGCCATTTCCACCCACTTCCACCCATCTCTCCATGCCTGGAGCAACCAGCAGTGGCACCTGTTGCTCCATGCGTATGTGATGGGTGGAGGTGGGTGGAGTCGCAGAAGCACGTATGCCCCCCCGTGGTATTCCCACAGGTGCCCACCCATTGCCCTGCACCCACCACAGTGTTTGCATGGGCGCATCCCCCACCCACACACATGTGCGGCGGGGGGTGGGAGTATGTGAAAAGAGCATTTGTCTGTCTGTCTGTCTGTCTGTCTGTCATCTATAACTATTTAAGATTGTTTTTTTAAAAGAAATACTGTGAATGTCAATATAATTTTTCACCATATTCTGTCTATGAAAACTTAGGTATCAGATGTGGTTCAAAGATGCTTTTTTCAGCTACACAATTTTCATAAGCTTTGTCCGTATTTATCGTGAGCTGACCTTGCCACAGTGTCCCATGCTCTGGTGACCACAAGGTTTGATTTTTGTAATTCCTGCTTCTGTGGGCTGCCAGCAGTGCTTCTCTGTTGTTAGCAGCTTTTTCAGGATACAGCTGTGTGGCTGCTTACCGGTTTGGGCAGCTGTAATCATATTATGCCCACCCTGAGTTCTCTACATTGGCTGAATGGAATGGCCGATTAAGTTTAAGATTGCACTGATGGTTTTTAAGGCCCTAAACAGAAAAGGCCCTAACTATATTCAGGACCTGATTTTGGATACTTGCACTGGTGGTGGTCATCTGCTCAGAAACCACCAGCTGTCTGGGGATCCTGCCATTGTGCCTTAAGTCAGCAGGTGATTGGGCCTTTGCTGTGGTGAGCCCCTAAGTGGAACTTACTCCCTCCAGATGTCCATCTTAGTTCCTCCCTCTGCACCTTTAAAAAAACCCTGAAGACTTATTTATTTTCCAGGTGCTTTTAGGATCCCCTGCTTCTCTTATCTATCCTTTCCCACACATTTTACCTTCTCCTTCTTAATTGTTTTAAATTGAATTTTATTCTAAATGTATTAGATATTGTTATAATTTTATGTTGTAAAGTGCTCTGTGGACCATTTTGGCAGAGGGCACTATAGAAATACAGTTATGATGATGATGTATACACTAGGGATGTGCGAACACCAGGGGGGTCGGTGTTTGGCCTGTTCAGGCTGTTTGGCACAAACCCGTTCGGTTTCACCGGACCCATTCGGGGGGCAGGGGGGAACCCAGTTTTCCCTCCCACCTCCAGGCTGCTCAGGTGGAAGGGGCAACGGTAATCACCTCCCCCACCCTGCCCAGCCTGGTACTTTTTTTAAAAAAAAAAAACCACCCCAGGGATCGACCTACCTAGTGGTGCTGGGGCTCCAGCCTCGGATCTGGTAGCGTCAGCATCACCAGCAGTGGTGGGCACCACTTCCACTGCCACCACCAGACCCTGGGCCAGAGCCCGACCTACCAAGTGATGCTGGGATTCCAGCCCCGGGTCTGGCAGTGGCAGTGGCTGTGGCTCCAGCAGTGCTCTGGAGTGCTTCAGGCCTCTACTAGGACTTCTGAGTCAGGTGACCCAGAAGGCCTAGTAGAGGCCTGAAGCACCCTGGAGTGCTGCCAGAGCTGGATATGGACCTGCTGCCACTGCTGCTGCTGCCACTGGACCCAGGGCCGGAGCCCTGGTACCACCAGGTAGGTTGATCTCTGGGGTGGGTTTTTTAAATTAAATAAATAAATTTTACCAGGCTGGGCAGGGTTGGGGGGAGGTGAGCCCCGGTTCCCCTTCCACCCACACAGCCTGGAGGGGGAAGGGGGGATGGAAAAACAGGTTCCCCCCCTGTCACCTGCCCCCACCCAAATGAGTTCAAAACCCAAACTTTGTTCAGCCATTTTAGGCGGGGGGCAGTTCGGGTTTGGGGTGTTCATGAATGGCCTGAACACCCCGAGTTCGGGCCGAACACCAAACCTCCAAACTCTGTTAGCACATCCCTAGTATACACAGCATGCTCCACTTGATGCTCTACCAACTCCATAGGCTACATTAACTTGAGCCTCCTTTCCTGCCTCTGCTGTTTGTTGTGTGAGTCTGTAATTTCACATTTTAACTAGTCCCATGTTCCCATATTACTCCACATAAGAACAAATGTTAAACCTTGGTTTCTGAGTTAATGGTCACCTTTAGATACAATGGAAAGGGGTGGCTGAATGTGTGTTGACACCATTGGATAGCCACCCATTTCCTTATATTTAATATGTTGCAGTACCTAATAGATACGACTGCTGCCTTTCCATGTCCAGGGGGTAATCAGTGTCCTGAATGCCCCTCACACTGGAAGCTCTCCTAGCAGAAGCACTTCCATGGAATTATGGGAGTTGTAGTCCATGCAGGAGAGCAGTCAGGTCTAAACCAAATCTTCCACTCTGCGCTGCAGCTAAACAGCTCATTCTTCACTGAGCCTCTCCCCCCTCCCCCCTGGCTGCTTTGGGTGAGCACAAACACAGTGTGCAGCAAGGAATGAACTATTTGGCAGCGGCAAAGAGTGTAGGACTTGGAGCAGACTGGGAGGAATCAAGGCATACAGACTGGAAATGGCTATGAACCCACCACCTAATGTCTTTAGATATAATGTTAGCCATGGGGATAGGGAAAATAGTTAACTGCTGCACTCAAGACATCCATGCAACCAACAAGGAGTTAATGGGAGGCTAACAGGAGGCAGACCAGTAGCCAAAAATAGTGATAGTTCTTAGTCACAACACACAGTCACGTGGCAAGCATCTTAAGTACCCGATCCTGGTTCCTTCTAAATACACCCCCCTCCCTTTTTATTAAACAATAGGGATAGAAATTTCAGTTTTGGATAGAACTGAAAGTACCCAATAATGGCCATTTTGGATTAATCCAAAATTTCAGGGGGGGGGGGCGGTTTGTATCAATTGTTTCAGATCTTTTGCATTTATTTTTGTTTCAGATTTTTAACATTGTGGTTTTTCCCCATTGACTTCAATGGGGACAAACCACAACATTAAAAACCAATGCAAAATATCCAAAACAACCAATACCGCAACAACAACCAAAATACATGAGAACCGAAACCAAAAGTAACCAAAACTGAAATTTTACCTAGAGTCTCACCCCTATTAAATAGGCATCCACCTGCTACATCCTGCAAACTAACCTTGTCTCATAATAAAAAACAAAAAGAAGGGGAAAAGATTTTTGCAGAGTTAGTCCTGTGTGAATGCAACTTTAGTGCTAATACCTGTCTGCTTAGAGGATCATACTAGCTGTATATCTTTTTCCAGTCACTCAAACGGTCCTCGTCCGAGTAATTGCCTATCAAGTAATTTTGCTTGCAATCCTAATGGATCCCCATTGACGTTAGTTGGGCTGCACCAATGTAAGTGTTTGGAGGATGAAAGCATTAAAGGGTGGGGGTGGGGGGCTCTCTTTCTTTCATAATCTCTAGAGGAAAACTTGAATAGGTAGATTTTTTTTAAAAGTGTGCTTTCAAGTGTGTGCTTGACTACAAAGTATGTATGTGAAGAGCTGTTGGGGGAAAAAAAGCTAAAAGGAAGAAATTGGATTTCATTCGGCTGAAGATACTGTAAGGGCCGCTGTCATACTTATTGCATGCAGCAGTGAATTCAATCATCTTTCTATGCTTCCATAGAAGTACTCTCTCCAGTGGTTTCAAACCTCTTGCCATTAGTCAAAAGTTTCATTGTCTCAGCAAAATCTAGATGTTATCAAGGGAAGGCATGATGATCAGGAAAAGAAAGGCAAAATCTTTAGGGAGCTTAGAGAAACTACATACTGGGCTCAAAATAGTTCCCATTGTCATTTATAGTGTTGCTGCCATACTGGTCCTGACTATGGGTGCTAACAGAAGTGACAGCACTGTGCTCATCCCACCCATGGGTGGGAAGGGCTACCCCAAGCCAGGCTAGCTCTGGTTGCAGGAACACACATCACCGCAGCCAGTCTCTGCTGGGGAAGGGGGTGGGTAGCGATGTGCGGCTGCCCGGCCATGCCCCCACGCTGCCATCATCGGCATGCCTCTCCCCCAACATGATGGGTAGCCATGGATGCCTATAACAGGTAGCCATGGCTAACTGCCCTGGCAACCTTCCCGTGTCAGGACAGGATGGGGCTGGGAACAACTGTTCCTTCCCGTTCTGCCTGCTCTGGCCCAGTTGGGTGGCTGCTGGGACCAGACTGTGGATCTGCTTTTTTCTGGGCCCACATTTCTGGCCCAGCCACTACCCCTGTTGGGGTTTTAACTGAGACCACATCTGGTGGACCCAGAACAAACAAAACACCATGATGCTGGGCCAGCCAGGCCAAAGCATACAGAACTGGGCCCACATTATGTCTGTTATAACCCTAAGACAAATTAGTTAAGGATGGAAACAAGGAGTAAAAACAGATGTGCTGGTGGCCCGCTTAGGTTCTCTTTGTCCTTTTCTGTCCCAGGAGGCACCAGCATGTTTGTTGTGGCACTGCCAGATGTTGGTCAACTTCTGTCCTGGGGCAGGTAGGCGGCTAGACTAGGCTGTGTACTTGGAAAATCTCCGATATCACAGCCTGGGCTAAGGGCCACCCATGTAGGCCAATGCAGGCTAGCATGTCTGTGTGCTCCAGCCATACCCACTCCAAGTTGGGGGCTGCCCAGGCTGGCTGCCAGGAGCCATCCTGCCGACCACACGACTGTTTTTATCCAAGTTATTTCAGATGGTCTCTTTTATTAACCCAACTTCTGTCGGGTGAGTGTATGCAAGTTCTCCTCAGGCAAAGTCAGAATTATAGACTGAGCAAATACAGATCAGGTGTATATATAGGAAGGAATCATTTGGGGGAGAGCATTAGCATTTCAAGTACTTAAATACCCTACCGAACACCAAAAAACAATGGATTAAATAAAGATTTTTGACATCATAAGCCACTATAGAAATGTGTAGTGGATAGCCGGCTATACCTGCTGTGTTCCCTCCATTATATGTGAATTTTTTGAACTTATTATTGTTAGTGTTATTATCAAATAAATAACAAATATAAATTGCATGCCCCTCCCCCCAAAAATAAACCCTGAACCTTTCACATCTCTCCCACTCCCCTAAGTCTCACTTAAGGGAGTCCCTTTTTGCCACACATCCCCTAATCTCGCCATCTGGCTTGTACCTAAAACTATTACCCACCCATCCCAAAAGAGGAGCTATAGCCAACTCAATATCCTTCCACCCCAGTCATTTCCATACAAACCAATTCTTACTCATGGAGGAGGAAATCCCCTTCCCCACTCCCACCTAAATATCTCCTTTGTCCCCTTCACAGAGGGGCTGCTACTACTATGCTACTACATTTCCTCCTTCAACCTCCCCCCCCCCTATTTCAGGCCCGTCCCTATTGATTGCAATTATGCAGACATGCTAACCTGTACTTTGCTTATCATTTGATTATTGGCTCCCCCTCACTGTCCTTTAATTACTCAATAGCTCACATACTCGCACCAACTTTCCCTTCACTGCATTTCAATTCTTCAAAGAACAGGATGATGGCAGACAATCTAATCTATTGCCTCCCTAGTGTTGCTTTGCCTTGACTGTTAGCAACTTTGGGGCAATTTGCCAGTCTTTTCATTGTACAAAACTTGTATGTTGGGTCCCTCATTTTAGAAAACATTTAGGACAGTGTAAGACCAATATCACTTAAGCACATATTTAAGTATGCACTTTTGTACTTTTCTGATCTGAGGCATAGAATCCTGGCAGAAGACAAGCTAGCTAAAAAATAAAAGATAATTTGCAGAGATTATCTTTTCTCTTGACAGCATGAGACACAAATAAAGCCGTGTGAACAATTGCTTGGATCAAATGTATAATGTCCCAGTCTGTGTAGGTCAGTTGTTACATAGATTGATACTGGTTATTAAGCAATCAGTGACAGTAGAATTATTGAGCTGGTTAAAGAGTCATCAATACTATTAGTAACTCTGCTGTCCCCAGGATAGCTCTCAATGAACTGGGAACAGAACTAGTCACAGAAGTGTTGTCCAAAGTTAAATGCACACTTACCAGGAGCTAATGTGCTAATAATGGAAGTTAATAGGTGTTGCAATTAGTATGGTTTCCAGTGAACGTCATACCATGGAGTTACCAAAGCTACTTAATGATATGTGTTCTGTACTGTGATACTGTGAATTTCAGTATCAGGGTCTGACTTTCCGTGATGTTGAGTGCTCACCTCTCCTGCTGAAAGGGAGTCGTGGGTGATTAGCACCTTTCCAAATTAAGATCACTCACTTTTAATTAATGCTGTTTCTCTCTATCAAAAGGAAGAAAATGTCAAGAATAATAATGAGTAGAAGGTGGTAATGTGGTTGTTTTTTCCCACTCCATGTCCTCTTTCCCTGGCTTTTTTCTTTTCTCACATTGTTATTTTTTTTTACTGCAAACAACATGTTTGAATGCCAAATTATATCGAGCCCCAAGTGTCTAGAAACTGTTCACACTGTGTATGGATTATGATATTCAATACCAGTGTTGTATAAACAGACCTAAGTGAGGGGAAATCCCATCTTCTGTCTCTATCCCCAAAGGCAGCAGTATCCCCCACTTATACTTCAGTCAGAAAATAAAAATGTCATTGGTGATCAGAGTAGTGTAGGGACAATCTCTTTCTTAATGCTGACTCTCTGTGATCCAAGATTCAGGGAAATGACCCCTTTCTTTTTGCGCCCTTTTACAATAGCAGAAAATTGGCTAGTGAACAGTAATTCCAGGAGAGTGTACATTAGGTGATGGAGAACCTCTAGACTACAGCTGGGATTTTTGGGTAGTATTTTATTTGCACAAATATTTCTCATCATGTTGCCAGTGTATGTTATTTTTAAAGAGCCGAGGCAGTCAAACCCTCTTCATACTTATCTACACAAACCATGAGTTCAACACAGCACAGTTGGGAGATGGAGATGTTATGGCATGACATAAATTTCCAGAATGATATTTTCATTTTTTAAAATACCACTATTTAATAAAATCAGATTTCAAAGTCACAGGCTGGGTGATTACCTCACTGTGGTCTCGATCTGGTCCATGAAAAGCTATTTGAACAATGCTGGCTTACATCTATCTAAATCCCCTCTCCCTTTCCCTTTGTCTCCTCTTCCCTTCCTATCCCCTTCCTGGCCACTCAAATAATATTGTTTTGCACCATAAACCTGAGAAAGTTTTCAACATGATTCACTCCTGCAGCTTGCAACCCACTGCCTCTTACTAGGGCTGAAGTAGAAGCACTGCTGGTCTGCTGTTTACTGACGATGTTTCAGCATTCTTGCCACCAGTCTGATGAAATTTGCCAGCGGTTTGTGACAGTTTTTGACATTTTGTGACATGTCCGGCAATTTGTGGGTTTGCGACATTTCCAAAATTTGGCTTTTGCGACAGTTTCCCCTTTGCTTTCTGGCAGCTATCTCAGTATATAATAGACTCTATGTGGCCTTTAGAGCTTGTAATTAACCACCCTGCACTGCCTGTGGTACTTTGTGTTACTTTTTGGCAATTTTGCAGGGGTTTACACTTTTCACTTTCCTGGTGAGTGTGTGTGTGTGTGTGGGAGCTGTGGCCGGATCACATCCAGGGGGCGGGGCCAAACCCAGGGATCTGACAGGGCTTCTCCTGGAATTCTTCCAGCTTCAAGCCCATGCTGCATGTCTCACTGCCTATGCTGGTGCCCCACTGCAGGACTCATGTCGCCCACTCCACTTCCCCCTGAGCCCACTCCCCAACTCCCCCCCCAACCATCCACAGGCCCCCTGCCCATTCCCCACCCCTGAAGTTACTAACTGGCGACAGGAGGCAGTGGTAGTGATGAAAGGTCCAACTCCTTCCAAAGATCTCAACATCGGGGCAGAGGTGAGTCATCGGGACACAGGGGCTGCGTGCAGTCTGGAGGCTGAACCTGTGTGAAGAAAGCCTGGAAGGGGGAATGAAAATGAGGGATGTCGAGCCCTCTACCTTGGGGCATCATGGGGGTGTGGGAGCACCTCATCCCCGATGAACTTTACTCCTCTTTTGTAGTATTTTGTGATACTTTGTGGAAATTTGTAATCAATACCTTAGATGTAAGCTCTCGGGCAGGGACCGTGTCTATCTTATTCTCTGTAAAGCACCAGGTACATCGCTGGTGCTATAGAAAAGATGTATTATTATTATTATTATTATTATTATTATTAATAACAAACATTTATATAGCGCCAGCAGTGTACCTGGCACTTTACAAAGTAACAAAATAGACACGGTCCCTGCCCTAGGGCTTACAATCTGAGAGACGGGAGCTGGGGAGAGACATGGGAACGGAAACAGAGGGAGAGACAAGGGATCTAACATTCATGAAGATGCGAGGTCTCAGGTGCACATATTTGGTTTGGTTACGTTGAGAATGACAGCAGGCAGGTCCATGTGGCAAGGATAAGGGTACACAGAGCATAGGTATATGATATAGTGGATGAGCAGGATAAAGGGTTAGACAGAGCAGAGTGAAAGAGGTGAGTTTTAAGGAGAGATTTGAAAGTATGAAGGGAAGGGGGAAGACGGATGTGGACAGGGAGGGAGTTCCAGGCATGGGGGGTAGCAAGGGAGAAGGGACAAAGGCAGTTAGGGGAGCAGGGAAGGCATGGAACGGTGAGAGAAGGGACAGAGGAGGAGTGAAGTGCATGGGCTGGAGTATAATATTTAAGTATCGAACTTGACTGGAAATGCCATGCCAGGAAAACGGCAATGGATGGGTAGTTTCCGACAGAACTGTCAAAAACTGTGACATGTCATTTCAGGCCTACCTGTTACCCTCCATTGCTCACAATTGTTTAATGTGCTAATTGACCACTATACTTGATTACCTATTTTTTTGTATTCAAGCTAAAGTTGAGCTCTAACTAGAGCTGAAAAAAGTACCCACAAAAACAGGTATTCTCAACAAATTTCTGTTACAGGAATTGAACTGACAACATCAGGTTCCGATAAGTACATGGCAGCAACCTGATTTGGGTACCCAATGTCCCAGAATGTTGATACATTCCCAGAATACCGACTTCAGGTACAGTTTTTTAAACTTCTGTCCTGATTTTTTGTAACTTCTGACACTGTTTTTGTGGATTTCCATCCAAGAAAGTTGAATTCCTCAGAAAGTCAACTTCCAGTCCCAATTTTTTGACTTCCAGTTCTGATTCTTTTTGTTTTGTTTTATTTTGTTTTCTGACCACTTTTTCAGTTTTCTGTACAAATATACCAATCTGTAATCGGAAAATTGAAAAATCGGTATTGGAAATTGCTGATATTTTGGGTATATGATATATGATATTTTGGGTATATGTGTACCCAGGTAGACCATCAAGTAACTGATGAGGTACCCAAAAATGTGGGTATTACCTGTGGGTACTAAATCTAGTACCTGCTTCAGCTCTAGCTTTAACCTTCTGATTTATGCCTGAAGAAGAGCTCTCTGATGCTTGAAATGAAAGCTCATGCACAATCATCACGAGGAATTGATATAAGAAAAGTGATCATCTTAACTATGTTCTGTTCTTGTCACTCTTCTATACAGGCAACCACACTGTAGCAATCTCAGTTAACAAGGGAAGATGCAGAAGTCTCTTTTGACATGAGATTTCTCATTATGAAATATTTGGAAACTTTGAATGTCGTGTTCAGTTAAACAATGGAAATATGCTATGAAATAAAGCATTGACATGGTTAATAGATGGCCATACCTGATGCCCTAATGGAAAGACTTCAACTTAGTACCCAAAGTACTGTCTCCTAGTTTTCTGCTCATAATATTCACAGAGTACTGTTGTAGAATGAGAAGGAAATGAATGCTTTATTCCAGTCTCCAGTTGCCTGGATACTGGATCCCAGAAGTACAAGATGTCTCTCCTGTTCGAATTGAAACTATAGATGCATTGCTCATCTGTCATTTCTAGTTCATACATTTGTTGTGCAAATACCATTTCTCTTGTACAACCACTCTTCTTCTCAAGCTTATAAACTGCATGTGATATTGCTATTTGAAGTATCAGAGAGTGGGTAAGTAATTCCGCTTATCATACCACAGTCAGTGTTGCATAAAAGTCACAGATTCAGAGCTTTTATTCAACATCCAATAGAAAACAAATGAAAAACAAAATCATGACTATTTAAATAAGAATGGGAAAGCAGATATGTTAAAATATAAAATAATGCATGTGTTGCTAGATGCTGCATTTCAGTCCTGTGGTATTTAAACAATACTCTTTCTCATTGTCCTGTATTCTAGTCACCTTTTTGATCTTGTTTTATAGGGGAAGGAGAATCTACCCTTCTTCTCTTTACCCAGGATGTCAACATTTCTGTTAGCTCATACCCTTTCTAAGATGAGAGGAACAGTGCACTGAAAGAAAAGTTATCTTGAGTTAGAGCTTGTCTCGTATGTATAATGAATATTTGAATATGATTTTCAGGATGCCTCAGAATTTCAGCATAAAGCATAATTTTGACAAATCTTTAAGCTGGTCAAATATAAAAATCAAAATATCAATGTTTCAAATTTCAAAATCAAAATTTTTAATACTTGCAAAACTTTTGTGTTGAAATAAAATTTACTCCCTGTTCTACCTAGGCTAACATATGAGGCATTGTGGACTTTCTTAGCATTGAACAAGTCACTCAATTTACCCTGTGCCTCAGTTACCTATTTGAGAAATGGGGATCATGATTATCAAACTCAAATCCATTAATACGGACACTCAGTTACTACAAAGATATGGGACCATGTTAGCACAAATATAGAGCAAAGATTTTTAGTCTATGTTAAGGGCAAAATTCTTATCTATTGCAGTAAATGAGAGCTGAGCCACTAATTGCATAAGATTGCGCACCAGTGCCCAAATCCAAAGTCTGGATTTTTGCCTCAAGTGGAGAAGCAGACCATAATTGGAACTGCATGTGTGCACAAAGCATGTATACACAGGGAGACCCTGCTGCAACTGGGAAAGGGAGATGCAGGGCAGCATTGGCTGCCGTAGTGGGGGGGAGGGATGGAAGTTGCGGGACTTTATCCAGGCCCCCCTGCATGTACATACTCTGTGCGTGCATGCATGTATGCAATACTAGTTTTGGTTATGTGTGCATCTGAAACATGTTCATAGTCCTTGGATTGGGGTCAAAATTTTTGTCACATCTATTGCACATAGGATTTTTTCCTTCCCCATGTTTTTGAACATGGAACATAATGACAAAATAAACAAAATGGTTCTGGGAGCAGAAGGATTGTTTCTTTACAACCTTGACAAATACATAACTCTGCAAATTCATATTCCTCCCCAAGCTTTTCAGAGATCATGGCTGTTTAGAGAAAGGAACAATATTGCCATAAAATGCAAGATTTGAGCCTTTTAAAAGTATTGTGATAATTGACAGAATCTGCCTTCATTAGCTTCCCTCCAGATGTGTTCTATTAAATTAATTAACTTTGCATCTGAAATAGCAGGCATTATGCTTTTGTATGGCCATTATCCCACAGTTGGAATTATTGTAAAAGCCTCGTTTATTTTTGGCTTTTATGGCCTGTCATTGTAGGTATAGGGAAGGGATGAATGATAAGTTTGTCACAAATGAATGGATGTACTCCCCCGCCCCCTCCATTCCAGTTGTTAACTTTGAGAAAGAACATTCAACAAAGTAGAAATTCTAATCCTAATTATTTATTGATAATGATGTTTCAATATTGTGGTGGCTGCAGTGGGGAGGGAAAGAAGTTTTAATAATATTATTTATTGCTGGGGAGGTATTACTAGAGCTGAAACAATTAAAAATAGTATTTTTCATTTACATACAATTTTCAGCGTTCTGATTGTTTACAGCCCTTCCCATTTGACAGATGGAGAAGTGAGGTGGAGAGATACAATTTGAGAAAGGCCACCCAATGAATTTATGACTAAGGTAGGATTTATCCTAATAATTTGTTCACTTTGGGTTCATTTGGACAAAGCAGAAAAAAATAAATATTAATATTTTAAAAATTCATTTTGGGTAGTTTGGTATTATTATTTCACCAAACTAACTGAAATAGGGTGTTTGAAAATGAGATGTGTCCATGAATGCCCCACCACCATCTACGGGTCAAACACCAACCTCTCATGTGACAGTGGTGCATGGGGAGATGCGCTTCCATGACCCACACAGCGACTACTCATAGTCCCGCACGGAGAATTACTGAAAAACCCAGAGTGCTGGCCAGAGAGGCTACCTCCGTGGACAGAGCAGTCATGCTGGTAGCGTCTCACGTGAAGCAGTCGCCATGCACATTGTGTGCGTGGGTGACCCGCAGCCACACCAATTAGTGGCCACAGATGCCCAACCCCTGCTGTCCTTATCTAAATACACGCATAGTAGGGATGGGCGAACGTGGTTCAGAAGTTTGGAGTTTGGCCTGAACTCAGTCTGTTCGGCCAACCAAACCCAAACCTAAACTGACCGAACAGAACCTGAACCCGAACTCTGAAACAACCAAACACTTCAGCCGATTCGGATCGAGTTCTAGTGGTTCTGGAGGGAAAAACGTGACTGGAAGGCAAAAACGTGACAGGGAAGGCGAGTCAGTTGAGGAGAAGACTTCCAGGCACCAGGGGTGAAGAGGCCTGGAGTAGCAGCCAGCCTGCCCAATCAACAGCGCTTTTCTCCTCAGACCACTGACTTCGCAGTCTGCAATTGGCCATGAGCTAGGATGCACGGAGCCAATAGGGGTTGCAGTGAGGCAGGCGCAGCAAGTAACAAAACTCCTTGCCCTCCCCCCTGCCAACACCTTCTGAGCCAGTCACTGTTTCTGAACAGCAGGTGTTTCAGAAGGCTCCCTCTCCCAGCAGTTTGTTCTCCTCAGTCCATTGCCATCCTCCTCCTATTTCACCCATCCAACCCATTTACCTCCATATTATCATTTATTTAGCTTATATTAGATAGATTTGGGTGTTATATATTTTTTTTAACCCTCCCTGTAGGGGTGGGACAGTGCCGGGTACCAGATGTACCAGTATCGGCTCTCCCAGGTACTGGAGCTATTGACTTCAATGGTCGCAATGTAAAAAATCAGGTACCATGGCCAATGTTAAAAATTCGATATGCTGGTACAGGTAAATATCGGATTTATCGGATTAAGCTGATACACCCAAATACCAGCAATATCGGATCTCAGGAGAACCGATATTCCCACCCCTACCTCCCTGTGTTCCCTGTGTTCAATCTCCCTTCCTTCTTCACCCCTCCATTGAACCCTTTCCCTCTCCCTGTATATATATTCCATACCTGATTCCCTTCCCCTGTTTTTTTTATTCATTTAGAGTAGGATTATTAGATTAATTTAGGTTTCATTTCAGTTTTGTTCCCCTCCTTGTGTTGTTTGTGATTCCCCCCATCCCATAGACAGACAGACAGACAGATAGTAGACAGTTGTAGGAGTTAGTTTAGTGATAGAGATAGCGTTTAGTGATTTAGTTTTAGTGTTTGTAGGAGTAGGCCTTTGTAGTTATTAGATAATCTGTTTAGTTCATAGCATTTAGAATAGTTAATAGCAGTTAGATTTAGTGTAGAGATAGATAGATATAATAGTAGATACATTTGAATAAAAAATAAAAACATAAAAAACAAATTAAATAAAATATAAAAACATTATTTTGGAGGGAGAAATGGAGAAAGGAAGGAGAGGCCGGTCTGCTGACTGTAAGACAGGCAATGGGGCACATGGGAGAGGTGGTAGGGGTAGGGGCCATGTCAGCGGCATGGCAGCAGGCAACAACAGGCTTCAGTGGCTCAGTGTCACCTCCTGGCAGTGCCCTCCTCCACTGCCATGCAGGGCACTGTAAGACCTGCAGCAGGACAAGTTGGACAACATGAGGCTGCGGCTGTCTCTGCTGCTGCTGGAGCAGGATCTGCTGCTTCATATGTTCCTACAGAGCCACCATATTATCATTTATTTAGCTTATATTAGATAGATTTGGGTGTTATATATTTTTTTTAACCCTCCCTGTAGGGGTGGGACAGTGCCGGGTACCAGATGTACCAGTATCGGCTCTCCCAGGTACTGGAGCTATTGACTTCAATGGTCGCAATGTAAAAAATCAGGTACCATGGCCAATGTTAAAAATTCGATATGCTGGTACAGGTAAATATCGGATTTATCGGATTAAGCTGATACACCCAAATACCAGCAATATCGGATCTCAGGAGAACCGATATTCCCACCCCTACCTCCCTGTGTTCCCTGTGTTCAATCTCCCTTCCTTCTTCACCCCTCCATTGAACCCTTTCCCTCTCCCTGTATATATATTCCATACCTGATTCCCTTCCCCTGTTTTTTTTATTCATTTAGAGTAGGATTATTAGATTAATTTAGGTTTCATTTCAGTTTTGTTCCCCTCCTTGTGTTGTTTGTGATTCCCCCCATCCCATAGACAGACAGACAGACAGATAGTAGACAGTTGTAGGAGTTAGTTTAGTGATAGAGATAGCGTTTAGTGATTTAGTTTTAGTGTTTGTAGGAGTAGGCCTTTGTAGTTATTAGATAATCTGTTTAGTTCATAGCATTTAGAATAGTTAATAGCAGTTAGATTTAGTGTAGAGATAGATAGATATAATAGTAGATACATTTGAATAAAAAATAAAAACATAAAAAACAAATTAAATAAAATATAAAAACATTATTTTGGAGGGAGAAATGGAGAAAGGAAGGAGAGGCCGGTCTGCTGACTGTAAGACAGGCAATGGGGCACATGGGAGAGGTGGTAGGGGTAGGGGCCATGTCAGCGGCATGGCAGCAGGCAACAACAGGCTTCAGTGGCTCAGTGTCACCTCCTGGCAGTGCCCTCCTCCACTGCCATGCAGGGCACTGTAAGACCTGCAGCAGGACAAGTTGGACAACATGAGGCTGCGGCTGTCTCTGCTGCTGCTGGAGCAGGATCTGCTGCTTCATATGTTCCTACAGAGCCACCATATTATCATTTATTTAGCTTATATTAGATAGATTTGGGTGTTATATATTTTTTTTAACCCTCCCTGTAGGGGTGGGACAGTGCCGGGTACCAGATGTACCAGTATCGGCTCTCCCAGGTACTGGAGCTATTGACTTCAATGGTCGCAATGTAAAAAATCAGGTACCATGGCCAATGTTAAAAATTCGATATGCTGGTACAGGTAAATATCGGATTTATCGGATTAAGCTGATACACCCAAATACCAGCAATATCGGATCTCAGGAGAACCGATATTCCCACCCCTACCTCCCTGTGTTCCCTGTGTTCAATCTCCCTTCCTTCTTCACCCCTCCATTGAACCCTTTCCCTCTCCCTGTATATATATTCCATACCTGATTCCCTTCCCCTGTTTTTTTTATTCATTTAGAGTAGGATTATTAGATTAATTTAGGTTTCATTTCAGTTTTGTTCCCCTCCTTGTGTTGTTTGTGATTCCCCCCATCCCATAGACAGACAGACAGACAGATAGTAGACAGTTGTAGGAGTTAGTTTAGTGATAGAGATAGCGTTTAGTGATTTAGTTTTAGTGTTTGTAGGAGTAGGCCTTTGTAGTTATTAGATAATCTGTTTAGTTCATAGCATTTAGAATAGTTAATAGCAGTTAGATTTAGTGTAGAGATAGATAGATATAATAGTAGATACATTTGAATAAAAAATAAAAACATAAAAAACAAATTAAATAAAATATAAAAACATTATTTTGGAGGGAGAAATGGAGAAAGGAAGGAGAGGCCGGTCTGCTGACTGTAAGACAGGCAATGGGGCACATGGGAGAGGTGGTAGGGGTAGGGGCCATGTCAGCGGCATGGCAGCAGGCAACAACAGGCTTCAGTGGCTCAGTGTCACCTCCTGGCAGTGCCCTCCTCCACTGCCATGCAGGGCACTGTAAGACCTGCAGCAGGACAAGTTGGACAACATGAGGCTGCGGCTGTCTCTGCTGCTGCTGGAGCAGGATCTGCTGCTTCATATGTTCCTACAGAGCCACCATATTATCATTTATTTAGCTTATATTAGATAGATTTGGGTGTTATATATTTTTTTTAACCCTCCCTGTAGGGGTGGGACAGTGCCGGGTACCAGATGTACCAGTATCGGCTCTCCCAGGTACTGGAGCTATTGACTTCAATGGTCGCAATGTAAAAAATCAGGTACCATGGCCAATGTTAAAAATTCGATATGCTGGTACAGGTAAATATCGGATTTATCGGATTAAGCTGATACACCCAAATACCAGCAATATCGGATCTCAGGAGAACCGATATTCCCACCCCTACCTCCCTGTGTTCCCTGTGTTCAATCTCCCTTCCTTCTTCACCCCTCCATTGAACCCTTTCCCTCTCCCTGTATATATATTCCATACCTGATTCCCTTCCCCTGTTTTTTTTATTCATTTAGAGTAGGATTATTAGATTAATTTAGGTTTCATTTCAGTTTTGTTCCCCTCCTTGTGTTGTTTGTGATTCCCCCCATCCCATAGACAGACAGACAGACAGATAGTAGACAGTTGTAGGAGTTAGTTTAGTGATAGAGATAGCGTTTAGTGATTTAGTTTTAGTGTTTGTAGGAGTAGGCCTTTGTAGTTATTAGATAATCTGTTTAGTTCATAGCATTTAGAATAGTTAATAGCAGTTAGATTTAGTGTAGAGATAGATAGATATAATAGTAGATACATTTGAATAAAAAATAAAAACATAAAAAACAAATTAAATAAAATATAAAAACATTATTTTGGAGGGAGAAATGGAGAAAGGAAGGAGAGGCCGGTCTGCTGACTGTAAGACAGGCAATGGGGCACATGGGAGAGGTGGTAGGGGTAGGGGCCATGTCAGCGGCATGGCAGCAGGCAACAACAGGCTTCAGTGGCTCAGTGTCACCTCCTGGCAGTGCCCTCCTCCACTGCCATGCAGGGCACTGTAAGACCTGCAGCAGGACAAGTTGGACAACATGAGGCTGCGGCTGTCTCTGCTGCTGCTGGAGCAGGATCTGCTGCTTCATATGTTCCTACAGAGCCACCATATTATCATTTATTTAGCTTATATTAGATAGATTTGGGTGTTATATATTTTTTTTAACCCTCCCTGTAGGGGTGGGACAGTGCCGGGTACCAGATGTACCAGTATCGGCTCTCCCAGGTACTGGAGCTATTGACTTCAATGGTCGCAATGTAAAAAATCAGGTACCATGGCCAATGTTAAAAATTCGATATGCTGGTACAGGTAAATATCGGATTTATCGGATTAAGCTGATACACCCAAATACCAGCAATATCGGATCTCAGGAGAACCGATATTCCCACCCCTACCTCCCTGTGTTCCCTGTGTTCAATCTCCCTTCCTTCTTCACCCCTCCATTGAACCCTTTCCCTCTCCCTGTATATATATTCCATACCTGATTCCCTTCCCCTGTTTTTTTTATTCATTTAGAGTAGGATTATTAGATTAATTTAGGTTTCATTTCAGTTTTGTTCCCCTCCTTGTGTTGTTTGTGATTCCCCCCATCCCATAGACAGACAGACAGACAGATAGTAGACAGTTGTAGGAGTTAGTTTAGTGATAGAGATAGCGTTTAGTGATTTAGTTTTAGTGTTTGTAGGAGTAGGCCTTTGTAGTTATTAGATAATCTGTTTAGTTCATAGCATTTAGAATAGTTAATAGCAGTTAGATTTAGTGTAGAGATAGATAGATATAATAGTAGATACATTTGAATAAAAAATAAAAACATAAAAAACAAATTAAATAAAATATAAAAACATTATTTTGGAGGGAGAAATGGAGAAAGGAAGGAGAGGCCGGTCTGCTGACTGTAAGACAGGCAATGGGGCACATGGGAGAGGTGGTAGGGGTAGGGGCCATGTCAGCGGCATGGCAGCAGGCAACAACAGGCTTCAGTGGCTCAGTGTCACCTCCTGGCAGTGCCCTCCTCCACTGCCATGCAGGGCACTGTAAGACCTGCAGCAGGACAAGTTGGACAACATGAGGCTGCGGCTGTCTCTGCTGCTGCTGGAGCAGGATCTGCTGCTTCATATGTTCCTACAGAGCCACCATATTATCATTTATTTAGCTTATATTAGATAGATTTGGGTGTTATATATTTTTTTTAACCCTCCCTGTAGGGGTGGGACAGTGCCGGGTACCAGATGTACCAGTATCGGCTCTCCCAGGTACTGGAGCTATTGACTTCAATGGTCGCAATGTAAAAAATCAGGTACCATGGCCAATGTTAAAAATTCGATATGCTGGTACAGGTAAATATCGGATTTATCGGATTAAGCTGATACACCCAAATACCAGCAATATCGGATCTCAGGAGAACCGATATTCCCACCCCTACCTCCCTGTGTTCCCTGTGTTCAATCTCCCTTCCTTCTTCACCCCTCCATTGAACCCTTTCCCTCTCCCTGTATATATATTCCATACCTGATTCCCTTCCCCTGTTTTTTTTATTCATTTAGAGTAGGATTATTAGATTAATTTAGGTTTCATTTCAGTTTTGTTCCCCTCCTTGTGTTGTTTGTGATTCCCCCCATCCCATAGACAGACAGACAGACAGATAGTAGACAGTTGTAGGAGTTAGTTTAGTGATAGAGATAGCGTTTAGTGATTTAGTTTTAGTGTTTGTAGGAGTAGGCCTTTGTAGTTATTAGATAATCTGTTTAGTTCATAGCATTTAGAATAGTTAATAGCAGTTAGATTTAGTGTAGAGATAGATAGATATAATAGTAGATACATTTGAATAAAAAATAAAAACATAAAAAACAAATTAAATAAAATATAAAAACATTATTTTGGAGGGAGAAATGGAGAAAGGAAGGAGAGGCCGGTCTGCTGACTGTAAGACAGGCAATGGGGCACATGGGAGAGGTGGTAGGGGTAGGGGCCATGTCAGCGGCATGGCAGCAGGCAACAACAGGCTTCAGTGGCTCAGTGTCACCTCCTGGCAGTGCCCTCCTCCACTGCCATGCAGGGCACTGTAAGACCTGCAGCAGGACAAGTTGGACAACATGAGGCTGCGGCTGTCTCTGCTGCTGCTGGAGCAGGATCTGCTGCTTCATATGTTCCTACAGAGCCACCATATTATCATTTATTTAGCTTATATTAGATAGATTTGGGTGTTATATATTTTTTTTAACCCTCCCTGTAGGGGTGGGACAGTGCCGGGTACCAGATGTACCAGTATCGGCTCTCCCAGGTACTGGAGCTATTGACTTCAATGGTCGCAATGTAAAAAATCAGGTACCATGGCCAATGTTAAAAATTCGATATGCTGGTACAGGTAAATATCGGATTTATCGGATTAAGCTGATACACCCAAATACCAGCAATATCGGATCTCAGGAGAACCGATATTCCCACCCCTACCTCCCTGTGTTCCCTGTGTTCAATCTCCCTTCCTTCTTCACCCCTCCATTGAACCCTTTCCCTCTCCCTGTATATATATTCCATACCTGATTCCCTTCCCCTGTTTTTTTTATTCATTTAGAGTAGGATTATTAGATTAATTTAGGTTTCATTTCAGTTTTGTTCCCCTCCTTGTGTTGTTTGTGATTCCCCCCATCCCATAGACAGACAGACAGACAGATAGTAGACAGTTGTAGGAGTTAGTTTAGTGATAGAGATAGCGTTTAGTGATTTAGTTTTAGTGTTTGTAGGAGTAGGCCTTTGTAGTTATTAGATAATCTGTTTAGTTCATAGCATTTAGAATAGTTAATAGCAGTTAGATTTAGTGTAGAGATAGATAGATATAATAGTAGATACATTTGAATAAAAAATAAAAACATAAAAAACAAATTAAATAAAATATAAAAACATTATTTTGGAGGGAGAAATGGAGAAAGGAAGGAGAGGCCGGTCTGCTGACTGTAAGACAGGCAATGGGGCACATGGGAGAGGTGGTAGGGGTAGGGNCATGCTGAACCACGGTCCAGGATTCGTTTTGGATACCCGGACAGGAATCAGTCTGACTGTCCTTTAGATGTGCCGGCCTGATTCCTACAGGGGATCAGGGAGGGGACGGGGCTGCGTGGTGCAACATGCAGCCAAACAGCCCCACCCCTTTGCGCTCTCCTGGCTGCCCGCCCCCTGAGAGATGGGAAGGCATAGTGGCCAATTCAGCTGCTGCGCCCAATCCTGCATCACGGTCTGGGCCATGATCTGGGATGGGCCAACATAACAGACGTTCCATTTGACTGATCCCAGATTGTGGTCAATGTGATTCGTGCTGGAGGTTCACTGTGGTGAACTTCTGGCGGAACTCACATCAGATGTTACAGGACAAATGGCCACCACAGGGGATTCACTGTGGTTGACCATGGTCTCGTAACATCTGAAATTACCCAGAGTTCAATGCATGCCATGTTGTGTCGTAAGTAGCTGCATGTTTGCAGCTTTGCAACCTTTCTTACCGCTACATTTGATTAACATTAGGAATGCTTCTGGTGCAGGTGGGTTGACACACATTACTGAGACAAGTGAATCATTAGATTTCAACAGAACGGTCATGTTGAGAAGGCAAAGAAAGTTGTTGGTGGCTCACTGTGGACTGAATTAGCAATCTCATGACATAACTGCTTGAATCATGGGTAATAATGAGCCCAAAGTAGGAGGTAGTTGTACACAGGTCTTTGTGTGGGTCCAAAGCTTGCATATGTTCAGCAACAGTAATTAGTCCAAACAGAAGGTATCATCTGAACTATTTTTTAAACCTGGGGTGCTAATGGCATGCTTGGGGATTTTCTCTGTGTTATCCATGGCTGTAGAAAGGGCATGGTGATCAATCTGTATGAACTCCCATAGCGGGACTTTGCACATGCTGCAAAAAGTATGGATGCACCCATGGCTCTGCTGGAAGCTGGGTCTTCCCTCTTAGGTTCCTCCTTGGGGCTGTTGCTGCAAGCATGACCCCTGGCTGGGAAGAGACTGGACATGATGCTAACGGAATGGTAAATTGCCCCTGTTACACAGGAAGAGACTGGTAAATTGCTGTTAGGCTGGTAGCAGATTAAACTCCCAGACTGATAGCTGAAGGTCACACTATAACATTGACTATGTGTGTGAACTCAAATCTAGCCATTCCTTCCTTCCTTCCTTCCTTCCTTCCTTCCTTCCTGTTATTGTTACAAGTGAAGCCAAAGATTGTTTAACCAAAAAGAGAAGAAACTGATGGAAAGAAGCCCCCCTCCACCCACCCTTTCCCGTTTGTTACTTCAGATACATTTTTTACTTCTTTACACACATGCTGTCCATTTCACTATTTTTGTAGGGCATTGTACACTGGAAAATGACAGGAGGAAAAATATTGGGGGGAAAGCAATATATTGGTTTTTTTTAAAATGGATGGGAGATTTGAATTTTTTTTTACTTTACATACATAAACTGGGTAGATCAGAGGTTCCTAAACGATAGATCCCATGTCATAACACCCTCTATGGATGGGCTGCAATTCAAATTGAATTTTATATGCTTTGTAGGTTTTTGTCTCTGTCTGTGATCTCAGGGTCATGTAAAAGTGTCAGAACGGGGTCAAATAGGAAAAAAAATTGGAATAACTGCGTTAGATTATACTTTTATGGTGGCCCTTTGAATATGATACCCTCTCAATTATTTGGCTGGCTAGTTCAAATATACTCCAACTTTTGAAGGAAGGTATATGTCAAAGTTGAAACAGGTATTCCATTTACTATTTGCAGCTGTCTGTAACCAAAATTTATTTATTTATTTATTTATTTATTTATGTAGTTAATCGTATACCCTGCCTTTTCCAAAATGGGTACTTCCATATCCTTTCTGATGGCACACGACAGAAGGAATCACGGACACATTAAGTGGGCTTAGAAGGCCGCACTCTTTATTAGCATATCCAAATGTCAGAAAATCAAAGGAGGTGGGGAACTCTATACACCCCCACCCCAAACCTGGTCTGGAGGTCCATAATTGATCAACATCTGGAGGCCCTGAGTTACAGCCTTGGTTCAATTTCCTTTAAAGAAGACTAATACTGTCCTCCCCCACTTTAGCCTAAGACACCTGGCTTGAATGGTGTGGGGATGACTTCTGCATGGGGCCCTTGAGTGAGACCAACAAGCAGGGGTCAGACAATGCACCACATACCTGCAAGACTGCACATGTCTTGCAATTTATGTATTTATTTATTTATTGGATTTTTACCCCACCCCTCCTGAAACAGCTCGGGGCAGCTTACAGTCAAAACAAAATACAAATATAAAATCCATCTATAAAATACATTAAAAAACTTCAAAAAATCCAACCATTAAAACAGGACTAGGGAACAACACAAAATAAAACAATAAATAAGGATGAAGGGGAATAAAACCCCTATACCCCTCCCCAAAGGCCTGGACGAACAGCCAGGTCTTACAATTTCACTGGAATGTTAAAAGGCTTGGGGCCGAACTTCCTCCAGGAGGGAGTTCCATAGGCGCAGCCCGGCTACCGAGAATGCCCTCTCCATTGTAACCCCCCACTTAACACGGGGGACCTCCAAGAAGGCACCCATGGCAGACCGAAGAAGCCGCTCTGGGGCGCAGAGGGCGAGGCGGTCCCTGAGATACAAGGGGCCCAGATCATGAAGGGCCTTATAGATCAATACTAAAACCTTGAACCAGGCTCAGCTCGCTACTGGCAGCCAGTGCAGAGTCCGGAGCACTGGTGTTATGTGCTCCCGATGGCCCATCTCCAAAAGGAGCCGGGTCGCCGCATTCTGCACTAGCTGCAGCCTCTGAACCAGGAACAAGGGCAGCCCTACATAGAGCACATTGCAGTAGTCCAGCCTCGAGGTGACGAAGGCATGGATGAGGGAGGCAAGATCTGGGTCGGAGACATATGGGCGCAGCCTCCTCACCAGACACAGATGTCAAAAGGTAACCCTCGCAACTACCTCCACCTCCTGCTCCAGGTGGAAATCCACATCCAATACCACCCCCAGGCTCCGAACCTGCTGAGCTATAGGAGGGCAAACCCTCTCAATCAGGGGGGCTGACACCTCCCTCGCTCTCCCCACCACCATCACCTCCATCTTATCGAGGTTGAGCTTCAGTCTGCTCTGCCACATCCAATCCGCCATGGCCTCCAAACACTGGGATAGCACCGAGATAGCAGGGTCTGGGTCAGTAGAAAAAGAGAGGTACAGCTGAGTGTCGTCAGCATATTGGTGACACTGCACCCCGAACCCCCTCACAACCTTTGCCAACTCCTTCCTTGCTGTCCTCACAGTCTCAAGCTAGGACGGCAAATGGGCCCTATGGAGAAGTCGTTCGGAGTCAGATCGAGTCCGATGCCAGCGTCACTCCAGCCACACGTTTCATACACCGCAGCCCCTCAGTAAATCAAGGGGCCCTGCAGTGACGAGACCGAGGCAGAGGGCATCTCGGAGCCACCCTGTCAAAGGCCTCCTCCAGCAAGCTGTTCCAATGCTGGACCAGCTCATTGACAGAGTGACCGTCCAATTTAAATGGCTGTGTCCGCTTTCTCCTTCGGAATGGTCAACCACTCAAACAGTTCCCTGCCTGAGTGTTGCCCCTTTCCCCATATCATATGGAGATGTCTTTTAATTTTTTTCTGGGCCCTTTCAGAAAATTCCAACTACCCCCATGGACCATTGAGTGTGACAATTTAACATCCGCTGGGAACCTTCTGCCGTATTTAATGCAGACACTATGGGGAAAGAAAAAAAAACCCACAACTCAAGGCCAATCAGAAATTCCTGGGAAAATCCCTTCTCAGCCCCCAAACAGGTGAACTACACATGCACATAGTGCTGCAGAAACCAGTCCAAGGATGGGTGGAGGAGCACATGTGCATCCACTCCCTGCTGCTCTCTGACCAAATTGCACTGAAGCTGGGGAGCTGAAAATGATTTGATGACATCCCTTGATATGAGACTTTCTTTGCACCAGGGGCTCCCGTTGCCAGGGCATCCCCATCCGGGTAAGCTCCAAGCCTGTCCCAGGGTGATTTCAGACATTACGGGTGGGCGGTTCACCACAGTGAACCCCCAGGGGGGTTGAACAGGGCAACCACGCGCGGGGGTGGAAAAGCGACCCAAACAGACGTGACGGGAACGGGACCACGGGCGGGAACCGGGCCGAACCATCGCGGACCGGGGCAGCACAACAGATGTGCAGCCGAACCCCCGCCAGGCGCAAAACTCCCACAAGGCACCGGGCAGGGGTGGGACACAGACATGACCAACTGAGGGCAAACAAAGCCAAAAGGCACACAAAGGAACGCCCACACAAGGGAAACGGGAAAGGAGGGGGGAAGAGGGAGAACAGGCTGACAGCCGACACACACAGCACACGCACACGCACAC
>QEPC01007367.1:378797-427708 GCA_003113815.1 Sphenodon punctatus
GTTTAAGCAGTTATAACATTTTATTTTTCTAATGGATCTTTTTCAAACTTTGTGGATATGATGGTCCTCACAACTTACAGCCATGGTTAAATTTTCAGAAAGGTAGGTCAAGCGGTTTCCTCAAAATCAGGGCTTCAGCAGTCCCCTGTTTATAATGAACAGTGGCTGTGCATTTAAGTTTCTTCCAGCTACTGCTGGAAGAAAATAAAACAATTTAAAACAATCAACAATTAAATACTTTTAAAACAGGGCCCTGGGAAACAATATCAACATTAAAACAATAAAACAGGGTAAGAGAGAAAAAACACAACCCTAATCCCCCTCCCCCCCTCCCCAAAGGCCTGAGCAAAAAGCCAGGTTTTACAACACCGCCGGAATGACAACAGACTTGGAGCTAGGTGGGCTTCCTCTGGAAGGGAGTTCCAAAGGTGCGGAGCGGCCACCAACAATGCCCTCTCCATTGTGGCCCCCCACTTTACACGGGGGATCTTCAAGAAGGCACCCCCGGCCGACCGCAGGAGCCACCCTGGGGTGCGGAGGGAGAGGCGGTCCCTGATGTACGAGGGGCCCAGACCATTAAGGGCCTTATAGACCAACACTAAAACCTTGAACCTAGCTCGGTACGCTATTGGCAGCCAGTGCAGAGTCTGAAACACAGTTGTAATATGCTCCCGACGACCCGTCCCCATAAGGAGATGAGCCGCCGCATGTGAATAACAAATGTGAATATTCTCCAAGGGTCCAAGGAGTGATGCCAAGTGTCCAGGTCCTGAGTTCTTACCCCTCCGACTCTTTGATAATACTCAGAAGTCTATTATTTCAGGGGACAGGCTTAGTCCATTCTTGCTCTCCACAGAAGAGCTAGGATATTCCAATATGGACTAGTGGCTTTGTTTATATGTTTCTAGGAGGCAACTTTAGTTTGCTCCCAGTTTTTGCAGAAGGGATAGAATTGGGTCATTTTTACTCGTCATAGAGAGGGGATGTTTATATTTATGCTTTGTTAAGAGCAGGGATTTGGGGGAATTGGGACTGCTTACTTAATATGCTTTGCTAGAGTGTCAAAAATATATAGGAGGTATTTTGTATTCCTTTCCTTTATAAGGAAATAATTTGATCTTAAATTAAGGACTCATGAAGTCTGTTAGCAACAATTATGTATATATGTAACTGTTTTCCATGTCAGAACCTTGTTTGAAATTTTAAAGCATATGACTATGATGATGATGATGATGATGGGTATTTTCAGATGTGACGAGATCACAGTGAACCACAGTGAATATCCACCTGTGGTCACTGTGCCCTGTACATCTGTTCGGCAGCCACCAGATGTTCGCCACACTGAATACCCACATGAGGTCAATTTCAACCACGCTTCCCAGGCTCCCGGTGCAAGAATCCCTGGAAGCATGGTGAAAGGGATTCCAGGCAGGCATCAATAAAAAGTAACGTCTGATCGGCTATCATGGCCTGGAATACCCGGCGGGATTCAGGGCCATGGTGAACTTGGCCAGACACTGCAGCGGCATTGGCCTTGACGCCCGTCCGTCTCCCAGAGGGCGGTGAGGCAGCGTGGAGGGGGCGGGGCCATGTGGCCGCATGTTGCATCGCACGGCCCCGCCCCCGCCCTGATTCCCCACCAGGATCCCTGGCACATCTGTTTGCCATGCCTGGGTGATCCCGGCGGGGAATCTCTGGGTTGTTTTCGGGACGGGGCGAAGCCTCCCCGTCACATCTGAAAACACCCAATGATGATGATGATGATGATGATGATGATGATGATGATGATGATTAGCATTATTATTAGCATTTGTATATCACCTGCTGTGTACCTGGCACTTTACAGAACAATGAGATAGATGCGGTCCCTGCCTACGGCTTACAATCTAATAGACTCAGAGGGGGAAGACAAGGAGAGGGGACATAGGGAGAGACAAGGAATAATAATAATAATAATAATAATAATAATAATAATAATAATAATAATAATAATAATTTATTAGCGGCTCCAGCTTTGGCTATGGCCCTCATTTACAAAACCAAATTTACAGGACTCACATAAAAGAAAAACAGTCTAAACAATAAAATATTGGTAACAGTTAATCAAACTTACCATACGGTACATCAGACCAATTTTACCTTCCAATAATATAATTCATATCTAATCATCTAATATCTTATAAAGTTATAAATTTACTAAATCGTGACCAAGCGTGGTGATGCGAGAGTTCTATGAACGGTTTCAAATGCCTTAGACAACAATATACAAATAGCATATCAAGGAACTATTACTAATACCAAGACAGGAATTCGAACTTAGGTTGTATTTAGTATGACATTATTAGCCCTGAGCTTTGATTTAATTTCCATCCTTCTTTTCAATGCTAACCAGAGAAACGTTGCTATTGCAATCATATCTTCTGTACCCGACAAGGTAAGCAAATATTTGCAGCAGTTGTATGAAGCAAAATCCAGGTCTTCTTTTAACAGGAGGGATATCCAGATGAATCTCAAGGTGTGATAGTAAGATGAAGGTGATCAGCTGTTTCATTCTCACCCAGACTGCAAGTACAATGTCGGAGGTCGTACTCGAGACGAGCATAACAGCCCTTGACGACCACAAGGGATAAAAACATTCAAGCGGATGCGACGTCTCAGGTGCACGTGCTTGGCTTGGTTGCAGTTAGGCAGGAGTCAATGAGGAGAGCAGACAGTAAGTATTGAGAGGGAAGTTCTAACAGGCGTCGGGAAAGGCAGCAAGGAAGAGGTGGGTTTTGAGGAGGGATCTGAAGGTGTGGAGGGAGGGGGAGAGGCAGATGTGGGCAGGGAGTGAGTTCCAGGCATGGGGTGAAGCAAGGGAGAAGGGATGAAGGTGGTTAGGTGAGCAGGGCAGACGAGGGAGAGCAAGGGAGGGGACAGGGGAGTAGCAGAGAGTGCATGCAGGAGAGTGTAAGGAGATATGGGCTGAGAGGTAAGGTGGAGCCAGGTTGTAAAGGTTTTTGTAAGTAAATACCAGGAGTTTGTGAAGGATGCATGTGGGAAGGGGGAGCCAGTGAAGTGGGGAGAGGAGAGGCTGCACGTGGTCGAAGCAACAGGCTGAGTGGATGATCCTAGCAGCGGAGTTTTGGATGAAAATAAGGGGGGACAGATGAGACTGGGGGAGGCCAGCAAGGAGGAGGTTGCAGTAGTCAAGGTGAGAGATGACCATGGCGTAAACAAAGGTTTTGGCTGAGGAGACAGAGAGAAAGGGCGAATCCGTGCAATGTTACGAACGACAAAGCGGCAGGACTTGGCAACACAGTCGATGTAAGGTTTGAAGGAAAGGTGAGTGTTGAAGATGAAGCCCAAGCTACGGGCTTGGGGGACAGGATGGATGGTGAAAAGTGCCGAGCCCTTACTGAGCATGCTCAATTTATTTTTTACTTTCAAACTTTCAAGCAGGGAAGAGGCCACACACTATCCCCTATCCCCAATAGGCCCACTAACCAATAGGCCCCCACCCCTCCTTCCCTGGCTCCCACTGGCCTATTCCCTCCCTGGCTGATGGGAACTAGGGAAGGGAGATCAGGGGCCTAGCACTGGCTTCCAGTCCCCACTTCACTGCCTTCTAGACCCCTTTCCTGTACTCCGCCAAGGTTTGGCAGAGTTCTGAAGTTCCGTAGCCCTTTTTCAGAACTTGGAATTTGGGAAATCAAGACTGAATGCATTGGTCCTCGATGTTTCCCAAGGAAAACTGAGGACTGAGTTTCAGAACTAAGTTCCAGTCATAGGGGGCAGCATGAGGGGATTGGTCAAATATGGTTTAAGGAGCAAGACACTCTGGGATGGGTATTAAAGCATGGTGGCTGGGCAGATACTCACCTAGCACTAAGAAAGGTTGTCCTTGAGATTTTTTCCTCCAAGGCAATAGCTCCCCATTAAGCAATTGCATCTCCCCACCTCACCATAGTAGCAATATTCAGCATTTTTGCTGACTTAGAAGTTCCAAAAGTTCCGACAGTAGCAAAACTGCCACAAAATGTCATAAAAGCACCACAAAATGATGATAAAGTGACATAGATAAAAGGATTTTGAAAGGGCTGAAAAGTGCCAACAATATAATAAAATCACTGATAGGAATACTGAAAGCAGTAAATGGGTGAAAAGAATCCTGAACACAAAAAAATGGTGGCCCAATTCCTGAAAAGGCAAAATTCATGTTGATTTGGGAATGGCATATATCATTGCAGCTCTAATCTGGACCCTCCCCTTCTTTCTGGTATCAAAAGCACACCCGTTAAGCACCCTAAACTCCTATCACAGAGTTTGCAATATATTTCAAAGTCATCCTCATTAGGAAAAAGGTTAGCCATCTCTGTTTTTAAAAGAATCATTTAGACTTCCAAGTCAACAGAAAACATTAATGAATAGGCAGGCAAATCTGTTAAAAGTCAGAAAGCCTCAATTTCCAAGCAATTTTCCAGAAAAAGAAATAATGAATAATATAAAATAGCTTCCACATACTTCAATCCATACTTGCAGTTGTATAGCTCATAATGCATGTTCAACCAGGTTGGTCAAAAGTACTGAATGTGTGCTAGCAACAAATTGTTCAATTAGATTCCAGAAAACACAGAGACACGGACACGATATTAATATCAGCTTCAGCATTAATTATCGCCTAGAAAGGTCAAAGAAAAATTTTGGTGCAGAGTTTGACAAGTTTACTGCTCAAGTTAAAGGTGAACATAATTGTGTATTCTTCAAAAAATCAGCCAAGTGAATTACCAATTGCTGAATGTAACTGCAACAGCAACAGCTATTTCTCTCTCCTAAAAAAAAAAGTACCTTAGGTAACCTTTAATTTTCTCTTCTGTATGCCTCTCTATTGATCCTGCTCTGTACACAAGCCCCAGCATGCATTTTGTTGCTGACATTAGTAGCTCATTAGAGGAATAATGAGACAAGACTGCAGTAGAAGGTTAGTCTAATTTTCTTCAACAGTATCTTGTTTAATATTTGCACCTACATCCTATATTTAGGTAATATAGACTTCTCCGCCGCTGTCACGAACTAGTCCGACCTCCCCCCAATCGGCGACTCCTCGGGCTCATCCCCTCCGCTGTCTTGGCAAAGCTTCCTACCTCGGGGCTCCCCGGCTTCTCCCCCGCCCCCCTCCCAGAGAACCCAGGGGTCTGGGATCCCAGCCCCCCTGCTCTAACGCACTAGCCCCCACTCCCAGAGAACCCAGGAGTCCTGGCTCCCAGCCCCCCCATCTCTAACCCACTAGTGCCCACTCCCCTCCCAGAGAACCCAGGAGTCCGGGATCCCAGCCCCCACTGCTCTAACCCACTAGCCCCCACTCCCCTCCCAGAGAACCCAGGAGTCCTGGCTCCCAGCCCCCCTGCTCTAACCCACTAGCCCCCACTCCCCTCCCAGAGAACCCAGGAGTCCTGGCTCCCAGCCCCCCTGCTCTAACCCACTAGCCCCCACTCCCCTCCCAGAGAACCCAGGAGTCCTGGCTCCCAGCCCCCCTGCTCTAACCCACTAGCCCCCACTCCCCTCCCAGAGAACCCAGGAGTCCTGGCTCCCAGCCCCCCTGCTCTAACCCACTAGCCCCCACTCCCCTCCCAGAGAACCCAGGAGTCCTGGCTCCCAGCCCCCCTGCTCTAACCCACTAGCCCCCACTCCCCTCCCAGAGAACCCAGGAGTCCTGGCTCCCAGCCCCCCTGCTCTAACCCACTAGCCCCCACTCCCCTCCCAGAGAACCCAGGAGTCCTGGCTCCCAGCCCCCCTGCTCTAACCCACTAGCCCCCACTCCCCTCCCAGAGAACCCAGGAGTCCTGGCTCCCAGCCCCCCCTGCTCTAACCCACTAGCCCCCACTCCCCTCCCAGAGAACCCAGGAGTCCTGGCTCCCAGCCCCCCCTGCTCTAACCCACTAGCCCCCACTCCCCTCCCAGAGAACCCAGGAGTCCTGGCTCCCAGCCCCCCCTGCTCTAACCCACTAGCCCCCACTCCCCTCCCAGAGAACCCAGGAGTCCTGGCTCCCAGCCCCCCCTGCTCTAACCCACTAGCCCCCACTCCCCTCCCAGAGAACCCAGGAGTCCTGGCTCCCAGCCCCCCCTGCTCTAACCCACTAGCCCCCACTCCCCTCCCAGAGAACCCAGGAGTCCTGGCTCCCAGCCCCCACCTCTGCTCTAACCACCCCTTGTCCCTCCCTCTGTTCCCCCTTCCCTGTCTCCCCTCCCCCCGTCTTTAGATTGTGAGCTCTTGGGCAGGGACCGTGTCTATCTTATTTTCTGTAAAGCACCAGGTACATTGCTTGTGCTATATAAATGCTTATAATAATAATAATAATAATACAAAGAGGCTCCTAAACCACCAATGAAACCACCTCCTACCCTCACCGAAATGTAACCTTAGACACAAATGGAATTTTCCCTCCTGCTTCAATATGCATCCGTTTCTTTAAGATTAACTTGCCATTGAGTTTACACTGAGTAAACAAAATAGACAAGCATTTTTTTAAAAAATAACATTAGATGATATCTAATGGTCTTGATCATTATTTGTCACTAGAAACAAGGAATGACATGAATAAACATGAAGGAAGAAACCTTGTAGAGGGAAAAGAAAAAAAATAAAGGAAGAAATAAAATGGAAGATTAAATAGTCATCTTTGTCAGGTTATCACCAAACCCTAATATTCTGAGAGGCCTGTGTAAAAATATGTATTACAGTGGACTCTGTAGGTTAGTAAACACAGGGTACTTTGGACAAATGATGTGAGTTAGGAACAAACCAGAGACCCCTGATGGAGAATGCTTCCTTCTATGGAATGACAGGGGGTAGAAGGATGAACTTCTGCTTCAGTACTTCCTCTAATCATGAGTGTAGAGTAGGGATGTGTGAACAGAACTGAGTTCGGAAATTCGGTTTGGTTCAGTTCGAAAATCGAGTTCAGTTCGAAAGTTCAATTCAGTTTACCAAACTATTCGAGTTCAGTCGAATTCCAAACTTCTGAACCAAGTTCGTGCATTCAAAACTGGGGTTTTTGGCCTTCCGAACTGGTTCAGATCCGACCGAACAGTTCAATCGAATTTGAGTTCGGTTCAAAAGTTCGGTTCAGTCGACCGAACTATTCGAGTTCGGTCTGAACTCTGAACTTCCAAACCGCATTCGCACATCCCTAGTGTAGAGGGAGTGTAGTTACAATGGGTGATTTCAGACGTTACGTGGTCCAGATTCACCACAGTGGATTCCCAGCGGGGGTGAACTGAACAACCACCCCCATGGTCAAAAAAAGCCCTGAACAGACATGATGGGACCGGGACTACGGCAGGGAATCAGGCCGGCAGATTACGGGCCAGGGCAGCACAACAGACATGACGCCGATTCCAGGCCATGGTCAAAACACCGAGAAGGTGCCGGGTCAGCCCATCCTGGCTGCTGCTGCTGCTGCTTCTGCTGTCCCTCCACCGCCTCCAGGTGCAGCATGACCGCCTCCTCCCCCACCCGCACCTCTACTACCGCCACCTCCACCTCCTCCTCCTCCCTTGCTCTCTCGCCCTACACTCGCCTCTCCCTTCCGCCTCACTCCATCCTGCCCCATCCCCCTGCTGCTGTGTGCCCTTTAAATCTCCCTCTGCTTCCTGTGCTGTTGCTGTATGCCTGGCAGTGACGCTGCATGCTTTTTCCCTGGCTGGGAATCATTTCCTTTGATTCCGGCCAGTGGTTGCTGGCCAGACGTTACTTTTTGGGGGTTCCCGTCGGGAATCTCTTTGACCACGCTTTCGGAGATGGTTCAGTGGGGAGCTCCGGAAGCATGGTTGATTTTGACCCCATGTAGGTATTGACTGTGGTGGACATCTGGGGGCCGCTGAACATACGTTCAGGGTGCTTTGACCCCGCCGCGGGATTGACCGTGGTTCACTGTGGTTGAGCGTGATCTCGTAATGTCTGAAAATACCCAATGTTGGTCCCAAATGCAAGAGATGGAAGTAAAGTAGTTAGAGCTGAAACAGGTATCTGTTACTATTCAATATCCAGCCAGATATCGTGATATCCATGGTATCTGGTCAGATGCTTAATGGTCTCCATTTAGTGTCCAGAGAATATTGGGTTAAACGGATTATCATTTTTCAGATACTGTTGACTTAATTACCGTTTACCGCATTACCATTTAAATGCCATACTGTTTATTTATCGTTTGACATTTTTGCTTCTTTTTTAAAAAAAATGGATCTTTTGTCTGGACTGGTTTGGTAATGAGTTAAATGGTATTCTGGTGTGGCAGTTAACATCCACAGTTACCGGATTGTTACAGAATAACCACCAAATGAACTGAAATAATAGATATTAACCACGGATAACTTTTTTTGCTATCTGTTTCAACATTAATAATAGTCCAGATTATATCTTTTACTTGGTTAATTTATGTCGTTTAGAGGGAGAAAGTATAGTTGCCACATGGTATGAAAACTAGTAAAAGATAGTCCAATAAAAGATATCAGTATCACCTGAATTGGCTTGGCCATTTCTACACACGATGGTCCCCCTCATGGCCATTGCCCAAGCAGATCCACTGTGCGGACATATGTGGGTGCCACCTGTGTGCATGCCATGGCCAGTGAGTAGGGATGCGTGCATACTCCTGTGACCCATGCATCCCCACTCATCCCCTACGCATTCCCACTCACAGACAAACTGGCGAAAATTTAGGTTGCTCTATGAGTGGGGATGCATGTGGCGCGGTGCACCCATGTGCACCGGCACCCTTTTGTCGCCCATGCTGCAACATGCACACCCTCCCCCCATGCTCATGCAGCTTGTATAAAAACAGCCTTTGTCCCCAACTTTTGTTAATGAATGTATGCAAGCTTTTGCCATTCCTTGAGCATGCCATTCCATAGTCAGAACTATGAACCATGAGAATCGCTACAATAAAAAAAGCAGGCTTGGGCTTAGGAAAACTTCCAGGTGAAGAGAGTTCTATAACTGTAGAGATCTTAAGATATCTTTCATGGAGCATCATCCTATTGGACAATTTTGGTGATTTCTCTTTTAAAGATTCTGAAGAAGATAAATATTAGAAGCAATCTTTATGTGTACATATTCAACACATCAAATGCTGATTATGTTGCCAGGGCAGGTTCTGTTAGTTAAAATGTCCTTGATACATTGATTGTTCTTTGGATACTGTAATAATTACTATATCAATAGCTGTTTATGAGGTATAGTTCTGCTATCTATATTCTAGAAATCTAAATGTAACTTGCACTTAATTTAGTTCTTTATTGATTATGTTGTACTGTGGTTATTATTTATTTGTGTTAGCTTTCTTTCCCTTGCCCATATTTTTTAATTTGCCAAAAAATTGCACTAAATTACATTAGAGTTACAGTGTGTCTTATTAATGTTAAATCAGCCATGAATTAAATTCTTTATTCGATTGTATTTTAAACAGTATTTAAAATATGTTTCCAATAAGACTTTCTGTGAATTTCAGAGATTACTAGCCAGCAGAGACTTTAATTAATTTAAGACTTTTCTTCCCTTGATTATTATTATTATTTTTTAATAGTAGGTTTTTCTTGGATATAGAGATTAAGTCAATAAGACTACTTTCTGACCTATGGCAGTCTAAAAGGTTTCACATTCTTCATGATGAGGCAATGTTTTATAATCAAGACACTCATAACGTTTCCTACATGGAGCCAACTGTAGAAACAGAAAAGTTTTCTTGCCACTATGAAACCATTTGAATTGTCACAAGCATGCAGAGCAATGTGTGGTTCCATACTGAAAAATGACCCTGCAACATATCTCCTCTGACTTCTACCAAGAGAATATCTTCCACCTGGCACAAAGCCGACCCAAGGGTTTGAGGGGCCATGTGCCAAGCCTTGCTGCAGGTACTCAAAGGTTTTCCGGTCTGCTGGCGGCTTTGCCACCAACGTCTTATCTCTCTTACTAAAGGGAGATGCAATGAAAAAATGAAGTTTCACCACTGGTTCCATTATCTGGGATTGTAGCAGTCAATCAAAAACTATGCATCAACTTATAACATATTAATTACTTGGGGATTTGCTCTTCTGGTGATCTGGCAAAGTATAATGAATGTACAAAGACATGCCAAGGAATGGTATAGAGTGTTCTATAAAGAATCATGATGATGAAGGCATTGTTGTTGTACTGGAACGTTTGCAGCAAGTGTGGGTTTAGACAAACTAAGCAGAATTCTCAAACCAAGCATGCTCAAAATGTCCATCATGGCAATTCAGCACATGAATGTCTCTTTTCCAAGGTTGTGCAGGTCATGCAGGCACCATTTTTGAAAAGGGCAGCTGGTTCTGTGAATGTTGGGGGGGTCAAGTCATGATTCTTGAACGTTTGGAAATGGCCACCTTGTACACAGGTTCTGTGTAGACACTTGAACACACTTCACTCAAAGTGTTGACTTGGATGATGCCACAATCTTTGAATTTCCTTCTTTACTTCTCTGTAGTAGGCAAAGCCCACAGACTCTTCTTAAGGAAATTGATTTCAATTTAGATCAATGAGAAGTAGCAGCTCTCCCTACCAGACTCTGCAGGCAGACTCTGGAATTCACCAATACAGCAGGTCATGGATCATGCAGGTAGACTGCTCATATACATTGTGCAAGTACTAGCTGTGTGTTGAAAAAGTGACAATTAGATCTTGGACTTCAGGCTCTAAGTGGATCACTAGGAAGGGTAGGGAAAAGTTTCTGTCTTGCACATACAGCACCCTTTGCACAGATGGTGTAATGAATAAAATGATGGGTCAGGATGGGGTGTCTCTCCCATGAGGTAATCACAGCAAAGTCATGTTTGCATGACCAAAGAATAGGGATGTGCGAATGCTAACGCAGTTCAGCTGTACGGAGTTCGGACCGAACTCGGTCCATTTGAACGACTGAACCGAACTCGAACCGAACAAACAGTTCGGTTTCATTCGGGTGAGTTCGGATGAGTTCAGGCAGAAAAAAATGTAACTGGAAGGCCCAGGGAGGGGGACGAGCAGCTGAGGAGCAGACTTCCTGGCACCAGGGGTAGAGAGGCTTGGAGTAGCAGCCAGCCTGCCCAATCACCATCCATTTTTTCCTCAGACCACTGGCTTCGCAGTCTGTGATTGGACATGGGGGATATGGGGCTAGGCTGCACAGAGCCAGTGGTGCGTGTGGTAACAGGCAGGCGCAGCAAGTAACAGTCATTGCCCTCCCCCCTTCCAACACCTTCTGAGCTAGCCACTGTTCCTGGCAGCAGGTGTTTTCAGATTCTCCCTCTCCCAGAAGTTTGTGTTCCTATTCCTAATCCATTGCCATTCTCCTCCTATTTCACCCATCCCACACATTTACCTTCCTAGTTTCATTTATTTAGATTTTATTAGATAGATTTAGGTGTTATTTTTATTTTTTTACCCCTCCCTGTGTTCTTTCTCCCTCCCCTCCATTTAATCCTTCCCTCCTCCCTATATCTATTCCATCCCTGATTCCCTTCCCCTGTTTTGGATATATTTAGAGTAGGATTAGATTGGTTTAGGTTTCATTTTAGTTTTATACCCCTCCCTGTGTTGCTTGTTGTGAGCTGTCTGTGTCCCCCCCCATCCTTAGATAGATAGATAGATAGATAGATAGATAGATAGATAGATAGATAGATAGATAGATAGATAGATGTAGGAGTTAGCTTAGTTAGATTTACCAAAATAAAAAACTTTCATTTTAAAAAACATTAAATGCACAACAATTTTTAAAACTAAAAACTCTCCTCTTCAAAAACATCACAAAATCATTTTAACTCTAGCTTAAACTCCAAAATTCATTACAATTACAATTATAATTTAAAAAACATTCAACTCCATACATTACAACAAGATATAAATGCCAAAAAACTTGGAAATTATTTCAGAATTTGAGAAATATTTAATATTTTATCCGCATCAACATAAACATAGTATATGTACTTAATTCCTTACCATACATATTTTTATTCATTTTTATCAATAACTAAACTTTCACATTTTTCATTATTAAACTTTCATTTATTATCATAATTCAACAATGAACAATTTTTTTCAGAATGCATTAACTGTTTCAGAACTATAAATGATATCGATACTGATAACGAAAATAGGTTATAGATCCAGTGCATAGTTCCATGAGCTGGACCCTCCTTTTCCTGAGTCCATTTTGCCTCAAACTTTTATGTGACTCTCAGAGCTTTTACTAATTTTTCAACTTATCCCTAAGAGGGGAAAGGTTTCCCACCTCTGATATAGTACTTTCAGTATCATTCCTACAAGCTCCTAGACCATGCAGTGAATAAAACACACACACACCACCCCGATGGAAATATCCTTAAGATCCCAAATTCCCAGTAGCTTTAGACTGCTTGTCTTGGGCTATGGCAAAAGCTAGCCGAAATAAACTTACTTACTTACTTACTTACTAGACTGCTTGCAGAGTGGGAGACAAAATTCAAAGCTCCTAATACCATTGTCCCCTTTTAAAAACACTAAAACCGCATGATGCACCATGCAAACTGCAAAGCAAGTATTTTTGAAGTAATCTATCTTTGAAGTAATCGTGCTGCAACAGAAACACTGGATATAACAAGTCACTAAATAAATCCATAGATTTATTACTCCGAAATAAATTACTCCGTAATTTATTTTCACTATATGAGCCCACCAACATTTGAAGTTCAACAAAAAGTTTCTCTAGCATCAGATCCTTCAGGAAGAGGGACAAAATTCAAAGTGGCTATCAGAAGAAAGAGCACTGTTTTTTTTTCTTTTTAGAAACACTATAAGACTATGGCCCTTTTTACACAAGACGGGTCTACTCATGCCCGTGCAGATCTGCTGCATTGGCATGAGTGGGCACCACCCGTGTGACTGCCACGGTGGGTGGGGGTGGTGCATATGCTCAGCACTCCCGTGGTACACCCATCTCCACCAAGTCCAACCCGTAGCCCACCCATGGAGCAATTGGCCAGAACAGCGATCACTCCATGCATAGAGGTGGGGTATTTTCAAATGTGATGGGGGCTTACCAGCTACCCCCACTGGCGCTGTAGCTTGGTGGCAGCAATTGCTCACCACAAGGCCATGTGGGGATTAAACCACCACAGCTCATCTGGCTGCCTTCTTGTGTGTGAATCCTCCTGAGCAAGCCGGCCTCATCTCCACCCATTTAGCCGGGCTCGCACAGCAGCAGACAGGGAAACCCTGACCACTTCAGGAGCGTGGAGCATGTGTGGATCTTGCCAAAGACATAGACCTGTCTGGATGTTTTAGGTCTGGAGGCCGAGGCGATGACCCAGACATAGCTCCCACTTCCCCGTGGAGACGGATAAGAATTTGAATATGAAGAGACCCAGGCATGACATCTGTAGACGGAGCAGTTCCCCTGGACCTGGAGTGGTAACCAGATTTTACAGCCGTGAAGACTCCACTATTGCAGCTGCCTGATTAAAACATCACATGAACCCAACAACTTACACGCCGTGGCCCTCTTCTGGTTCAGGGGTTGATTGGATTTTGTTTCACTGCTGTGTAACCCGGGAAAAGAGTGTGGGAGGTATAGCCGTTGAACTGGGAATAGGGAAGGAGAAGCTCCTTCGGAGCAAAACATCTTCCCACTGCTATTACTCACTCTTCACTCCTAAAGCAGGGTAAGAATCCCTGCAGTTTGACCCTGGAGAGGGGAGCATGGGCCTTGGTTGAAGATCACTCATTGCCAGTAGCAGCCTCCCAGCTGGGTTTGGGGTTGTTCCCGGGGAGAGCCGGCCTGTGAAGGAGTTGCTCACTAGCTTTGGGGCTGCTGTGGCTTCTCACAATTGAATTGACTTGCTGCTATGTGACTGGTGCCCCCTCGGGAAGTTGTGGAACTTTTATCTGGAGGCTAGGTCTTGAATTGGCCACTCATGGGTTGGATTATCTGAATTCTTCCTGTGTTTGAGGATAACTAATTGGCCTTACCTCCAGCTTCGCCTGTGTGAGGATTCGAGGGGCGCCCGATGTTTGGTCTACCCGCTTTTATATTTATTGCTGTTGATACTGTTTGTTCTTGCTTGGAATGGTGTTACCTGAAGTGGTTATGCTAATTTTACTGAGGAATTTTTCTGGCTATATGATCCTTATCTAAGTACTGAGATTTATTTATTTTTGTTAGGTGGTCTAATTTACCATTTTTTAATATATATTGTAGTATATCTTGATAGTGTTATAATGATCAGGAAAAGGAGACGCCAAGCAACTATTGCTCCTAGTGAGCACTCCCAGTCTAAACAGCAGAAACTTGACAATTATATCCATCCTAAAATAGGTAAAGAAGGTGGGAGAGAAATTAGTAATTTGTCAGACTCTGATCCCTCAGTACTGTCTAAATTGTCACGGGGGACTGAGGATGAAGACAATCCAAGATTGTCTTTCAAGTTATCCACTTCTAGTCCGTTAGATCCACTGCAATCCCGAAGAGATGAGTCCTTATTTGCTAGCAGTTCCTTGCTCTCCTCAAAATTTAATGTGACTGCATATGATTTGTTAGGAAATAAGTGTTTCCTTATAGGCGACCTGATTAAAAAGTTATCAGTACAGTTAGAAGAGATTACTTTATTACTGCAATCTCAAAAGGCCCAAATGAAGAATTTTATGGATTTTATTGTTGATTTTAAAGCAGGTAAAATAGGTGATAAAGTTCAAAGATTATTGAAATCCTCTCAAGTTCCCTCACAGGAGGTGCCAAACTCTTTTTCTTGTGTTAGAGGTAACCCCTCTGTAAGTGAAGAGAGAGGGGCTAGTAAACCGGCTGACCACCTGCAGCCAGTAGAAGGGGCGGTGGTATTTAAAATACATCCTTTGCCCAATGATACATTTCCCCAATGGTCATTGAAATCAGCTATTCTTCACTATCTTTCTTTTATTTTTTCATTCTAGATTTCATTTTGGCATATTAATTACTTTCAGGTTCTGTCCGCTCCTATTCACGTTCAACGATTAATTGTATATTTTGGGGTTCCTCAGCTAGCTGCTAGGATATTAGACCAAGTTGATCTTTTCCTTTCATGGGGAATTAATGTTTGCGAGGTATACAAAGATACATCTAGGTGTCCTCTTGTCCCCTATGATGCAAGACACAAGAAATCTCAACTCCAGGGTGTATTCCAGCCCCCTGCTCTCCATCAATCAATGGCAGAGGCTGCCCTGGATAATCATAATGAAGTGGCTCCTCAAGTAATGAGCAAGAAGAAGCCTGTAGTACCAATCAAAACAATTGTCACTAATGATGTAAGACATAAGAATTCTCAACCTCAGGGTGTATCTCTGCCAACTGCTTTCCAACAGCCAAAGGCTAAGGCTGTCCTGGATATTCATAACACAGTGGTATCTCAAATAATAAGTAAGAGGAGGCCCATAGTACCAATTAATACTAGATTATTACAGTTTGCCATGAATGTTGAGCAATCCCCTATATCTTGATCCAGGGATGAGCCCTGTTTAGATGTAAAGCAGGCTATGTGTCCTCCATCTAATCTGTTGTATGATGATGATTTGTCCAAGCACCCAAAGCGATCTTAACCCCAATAAAGGAAGGACTACTGACTTCTAGACCTCCAGTGAGGCATGATGATGATTCCAGCTCACTTTTGAGAACTGTACCCCAGGGTAATGGCATCAGCATGAGGATTGACTCTCTTATGAACTCTGTTAATAATATTGATACCTGTCGTATACAAGATTCTGGACAGTTGTGAGGGTTGCAGTGTCACGGTCTGGGGTCATTCAGGGTGTGCTCTTGGAATGTGGATGGCTGGTCTTCCTAAGTTGGGAACAAGGACTTTATTAACTGTATTGCAGAGTTTCAGTTGGTATTGATGCAAGAAACCTGGGCCATGTTGCCTCTTGAGCTTCCATAGGAACTGGGGATGTTTAAAGTTCATTCACTCCTGGCATCTGCTTCTAGATTTAGAACTAGGCGGATTGGCCTGCCTGATAGACATGGATCTGGATAAGTTGGTTCCTGAGGTTATATTTAACCTTCCTTTTGCTATGGGGGTGGTGTTTAAAAGTGATGAACATCTAGTTCTATTTCTGAATATTTATGTTCCCCCTTATAATCCCAGGTACTATGACTCCTTGATATGGACTAAGGTGGATTCCATGTTGGAGGATATAATGGGTAAATTTCTAAATAGCCTGCTGATTATGTTAGGAGACTGTAATGCTAGGATGGGTAAGGATAATGAGGCTTTATCTTTTTATTGTGAACTTCCTGAGTTCCCACTTCCTTTTCCTTTAACCTCCAGACAATCAAAGGATTTAAAAATAAATGCCTCAAGAATTAAGTTGACCACCTTGGTGGTTGATTACAACCTCCATGTATTGAATGGATCTTGGTTTTGTGATAAAGAGGGTGAGTTTACATATCTTGGTTTTAATGGTTCTAGTGTAGTGGATTATGCACTAGCTACCTCTAATGTGCTGGGATTTCTGAGATATTTTTCGGTGGGCTGGGCACAGTGTAGCGACTATATTCCTTTTATGTTGGGTTTTGATTTTCAGGGAGTGATCCCCATGGCTGAGTCCTCAAGTTTTCCAAACTTTATTGACAATTGTCCCAAGAGGCATTGTTCGGTTAGGTGGAGCAAGATCCCAGCTAGCTCTCTAGTGGATCGGCTGGGTAAGGATGACATTTTGAAGTTTAGACTTATGATTACAGATTCTACTTCTGAATCTGAGGCAATAGGGGCTTTTGAACACCTGAACCAGCAGCTGCGGCATTTCTTTGAGGCATTAGCTTCGCCTCCTAATCGCCTCAATACTAGTAATCGTCAAAACAAGGCTTGGTTTGATGGTGAATGTAGGAGGGTGATGGGAAAGTTACTTGCAATCTACTCTGTTTATCAGCAGGGTCATTTATCCTCATTACCTGATGCTTATTTTCAAGCAAAAATAGAATACATAGAGCTCATTAAGAGGAAAAAGTGCAGTTATTCTTATCAACGGTGGCTTTTGCTCCTTGAGGCGACTAAGGTCAAAGATTCTAGGAAATTTTGGAGGCTAGTCGATACAGGCACTAGAGGTGTATCCCCTAAGGTAATTTCTGATATTCCCTCATTTATAGGGAGCTTTAGGATGAGCTGAACTCTGTAGTTACACCTGGCAGAATAAGGGCCAACTCAGAATCATTGCCTGACTGGTCTCCAGTCACTGCCACCAAAGTGATTTCCTTGATAAGTACACTTAAGAGCAATAAGGCCCCGGGATGGGACCTTATCTCTATTGACTTCATTAAGTCATACAGTATGTGGTGCCCCCCCCCCTACTTTCTGGCCTCTTTACCTTTATTAATAATTCTGGTATCATCCCAGCTAATTGGAGGCTTGCAGTGGTTCTACTGATTTATAAGAAAGGTCCTTGCAGGGACCCCGTTAATTATAGGCCAATTAGCCTTTTGAGCTCAATAAGCAAGGTTTATGCCAAATTCCTTTTAGGTAAGCTTATATCCTGGACTGAAGAATACAACATCATTCATCCAAACCAGGCAGGGTTTCAGAAAGTCAGGTGGTTTGTGGAGCACTATCTGATCCTGACCCATTTAATAGGAAAATATACGGCATCTAATGGGCAACTCTTTATGACATTTTTGGACCTTAAGTCCGCTTTCGACTCTGGGTGATTTCAGACATGACGTGGTGAGATTCACCACAGTGAATCCCACCCCGGTGTCAAGTGCTTCACTGCGGACTGTGGTGAGCCGCGCGGCCCCAACAGATGTGACAGGGGCTGCACCACCGCCCGGGGCCAACTGGAGTGAACACATGCCAGGGGAACCCTACAAACGAGATGTGGTGGCGAGAACCACGGTGGGAGCCCCACAAGGCACCGGGGTTGCGCAGACTAAAACATGGTGGCCGGAGGGCAAAAGAAGCCAAAGACAGCAGAGGGCACTGCCCAGGGAAGGGAAATACGAAGGGAGGGGGTGGAGGGAGCTGCAGAGCGGGCAGCGCTCACAAACAGTGGCCTTACAGAAGGCACGTGCACTTCAAAATAAGAAGCGCACACACACGAAGCAGCACACCCACACAACACAGGGGAGTCAAGCATGGGGGACAGAGTGAGGCACACACTGGGGGGAGGGACAGGGAACCTCATGGACGGTCGGAAGCACAGGAGGTGGGGGGTGGCGAGGGGCCAGCATGGCCAGCCCAGCAGGAGGGGGAGGGGGCAGGAGCCTAACGGGCAAGGGGAAGGGAGACCCATCAGCGCAATGAGATAGGAGGCAACACAAGGCACAGTGAAGCACAACAGGCATTTATTGAGGGCACAAGCAGCAACAGCCCAGCAGAGAGGCATACATCTCGGGAGCGTGAGGATAAATGGTGCAGGAGAAGGAGCAGCAGCAAGGGGTGTGCGGGGCCCAGTCCAGGGGGGGGAGAACCAACACAGTGTCCTGCCACAGAACAAGCATCCAGAGGAGAAGCACACCCAGTGCACGAGGGGAAGCATCGGACAAGGGCACTGACACCACCCCACTCCTCCCACCCACCCGCACAGGGTAGGAAGGGCAAGGGGGCCTCCAAGACCCCCCCCAAGGCAAACAGGGGGCCAGGGGAAGACCGGTCTATGGTCAAGGGCCACCAAGGTGAGGGAGAGGATCCAGCCCCAAGGAACAGGGGCCACCAGGCCAGGTGCAGGAGAGCGGGGTGCAAGGGTGGGGGAGGAAGCTCACAGAGACAGACGGCTGTCAGCGACATGTCAGCAGGAGGCCACCCGGAGGGTTTTGGGCCGGTGCCCGCAGGTCCCAGGTGAGAGGGCGACAGGCGGGTGGAGGCGGTTCACAGGTGGTCCAGCAGTTCCAAGGAGGCAGAAGGTGGTGGCAATAGCACCCAGACCACAGGTGGAAGGAAGGCACTGAGGAGGCACCCGGTTGCCAGATGAGGCCAGTGTGCCCTAGACGCAGCTGGTGGGGCTACCATTGGGTGGAGAGGACGGTAACAACAGCAGGTGCACATATCGGGGCCATTGCCACAAACCCCAGCAGAAGCCGTGGGAGGCCATGTGGAAGCAGATCAGGTAGAAGGCCTTGAAGGGATCCGCACAGCTCATCCTGAGTTGCACATTAGAGCGGCCGCACACCTCCAACAGGGCCGCCAGCTCAAGTCCGGGGGGGGGCAAGCCATAATCAGTTGCAGGAAGCCAGGGCAGATGAGCCAGCTCCAGCAGACAGTAGTAGGCAGTCCCGCAGGGGCGTGGATACCCACGCCCACCCTGCACACTGATGAAGTAGAACACGGACACAGCAGGGACACCCTCACTCAGGCAGGTTGCATATCCTGGGAAAGCACACACACACAGGGCAGAGGCTGTCTTGGCAGGACTCCACACCGCAAGGCCCCCCAGAGTTAACGGTAGGTGCCCCTTAGGGAAGGGGGCGAGCCCCAGCTCCTCACAGTGCATGCGGCAGTCGCCAGCGGTCACGACATAGTCAAAGCGCAGCATACCGAAGCTCAGGCAATGATAGGCATCCGGCTGGGTGGGCAAGGAGTGCAGGCTGCGCTGAACAATGGGAGAACGCCAGAGGTTGCAAAGGGCCATTCCCTCACGGGCAGTCCAGGCATGGACAGAGCCCTTGCAGCCACCGAGCAGGACCTCAGGCTGAGATGCAGCTGCCATGGTACAGCTCCTGGAGCGTCTGAGCCACAGCGGCCATGGGGGCAGTATGGAATGAAGGGCAGGGGGGCTGCACAGGCAGGCAGGGTCTGTCAAGGCTGACAGATAACGGCAGGATGGGAACAATGGGGCCACTGTGGAGGAAGGCGAAGGGAGTGGGCAATGCACAACTTTCAGCATTCAAGGCCGGACAGTCCCACATATACACACCTGCTAGATGGATAGGAATGTTAGCAAGAGCACACACAAGGAGACACAGTAGCCCAGGGGCCAAAGCCCTGGGCCTGGGCGGGGGGGGAGGCAGGACAGGGTACCCCCAATGCGGCAACACAGCCGCTACCGGGGGAGCATGGCAGCACCCCAATATACCCCCCACCCCCTTGCCACAGGCACCGGAAGACACCCCCCTATGCAGGGGGCTGAGCTCCCAGGCCACTATCCCTTCTGACATAGACTGTGCAGCCACTGGTGCGCACCCAATGGCCCCGGGGGGTGGAGGCATATACATATGCAGCACAGGTGCATGGTCAGGGGCGGTAGCGAGCACACGTTCCCCTACTGCTGCCTGCCCTTTAAATCTCCCTCCGTGCTCCGCTTGTTGTTGGTTGCCTAGCAGCAATGCTGCATGCTGTCACCATGCCCTGTGGTCGTTGCCTTCCACCACGACCAGGGTTTTCTGTTCAGAAGTTATTTTCATTCACCCCTGATGTGATGACCATTCACCACACTTCTGGACCTCCTCCTGCCCTGACCTCACGAAGCGTGGTAAGATTCACCCCGGGCCGCGTTTGACTGTGGTGAACATCTGGATGCGGACCAACAGACGTGCACGGCTCTTTCACCACCACCCATGCTTGACTGCGGTTGACTGTGGTTAATGCCAAAAACGTAACGTCTGAAATCACCCTCTGTCAATAGGGAATTAGTTTGGGCTAAACTTGATACGCTCTCGGTGGTTAGGAGACTTTTATTCCTTTTCCAGAGCTTTTATGCCAACTCTAAGATAGTTGTTAAAATAAATCTTAAGAGAGATATTTCGGAGGTGATTAGTGTCCCAATGCGGGTGAGGCAGGGCTGCATATTGGCCACCATTCTTTTTAATGTATTCATCAACGATGTAGGTCCTTTAATGGCACAATATCAATTTTTCCCTCCCAAGTTGGCCTCACACTCTGTTGGCTGCCTGCTTTATGCAGATGATCTGGTTTTATTGTCTCAGACCCAAATTCAGCACTAGTTGAAACTTGAACTAGCTGTCTCAGACCTATATGGGCCTAAAAGGGCAACTGGAGCCGTTTTCAACATATTGTGATGCAAACTGTTTGACGATTAACCATAATAAATCAAAAATAGTGGTCTTTAAAAAAGCTAGGTCTAAAATACCATTTAAATGGATTTTAGATGGTAAACAGATACAACGTCAAATTATTTAAATAATTTCCATTAATGGACTGCATTTCCATTACTCTGGCTCATGGATGGAACATCTTAAAAGAGCAGTAGCAGCCGTGAAGGGACCTGCCTTTGTCATTTATAAATATTTTGCAAGTTTTGGGAGGACAGAGTTTAAATTGGCATTAGATGTCTTTAATAGTAAGGTTGGCTCCCAATTTTTATTTGGTGCAGAATTCTGGGCTCTGATGATTAATGCCATTATGGAGGTGGTCCAATCCAAGTTTCTTCAATCATTAGTTGAGGTTCCTAAAGGCACCCCTGGTGCTGCTACAAGATTGGAATTAGGTCAAAAGAGCTGATCTTACATGGCATGGGTCCATGTGACTAAGTTTTGTAATAAAATCTCTAGAGCCCCATATAGGGGACTACTGGCATATCTGGAAGAGGATTTATATAAGAGCCACCGGCATTGTAGGGTAGAAGCTCATTTGAATAACCTAGGATTGCCAAGTGATATACAGTAAATGTTACCATTCTTCAGGGTCAGAAATATCTCAGAGGTGGGAGGATATCAATTGGCAGGAAGAAATTGCCAAAATAAGATCTTCCCCACATATGTTTTTTTTTTTGTCATTAATTCTGGTTGGAGGCAGAATGGCAAATTATCTTTCTTTGACCTGCTCCTCTAGAGGGAAAAGACTTTTTCTGGTCTCAAGATTTAATGCTTTACCTACTAAGCTCCTGGAGGGCCGTTATAGTGGACTTCCTTTCCACCAGCATTTGTGTCCGTTCGACTGCATGGAAGTCAAAACTACAGATCATGTACTGTTAAGATGCCATCTTTATGACAGTATTAGAACTGAGTTGCTTACGTCCTTTTCGGAAAATTACACAGGAAGATCTGATCTTTTTTGCTTGAATTGGCCCTGTCAGATGAGGAGACAAAGGTGACATTGAATGTAACCAGGTTTCTAACTTTGGCAATGGACCTCTGCCAATTGTTCTTTGAGCACAAATTACCAAACGGCGGTGAGTCGTGACACTTCAACCATTTTATTACCCTGGTTGTTTAATAACTGCCGTCGAGTAACTGTGTAACTTGCTGATAGAGTTCAAGAATTATTTGAATGATTAATTGCCTGATTCGTTTGTTAATTGATTGATACCTGTTAAAATGATTGTGGGTTTATTTTTTGATGATACTTGATATTTTATGGATAAAGTGGTTATGGTAGTACCATGGAGTGGGAAGGGGGAGGCACGTTTCTAAATGTGTTTGATTTTATTTTCTATGGTTTTAGTCTTTTGTATTAATGAATTGTTCTATTTATTAATTATTTTATTATATTGTAGTGTTATAGGCAATGACCTTGGTCACACCTGACAAAATAAAATTTAAAAATTGAATTGAATGTGATGGCGCTAGATGCCACCAAGCTTTGATCCTTCCCAGGGTGAGCACGCTCACCCTGGGCAGAATATGGGCCCACCATCAATCAGACGTTCTGAAGCCTGGGGCTGGAGAGGGGGCAGGGAGAGGGTGGAGGCAATGCATGAATGTGTAGGGCACTGCCCCCATGCTGCTGAGCACAGCCCTGCTTTCTCCCTGATGGGTGGGTGCAATTCGCCTGCCCAAAAAAGCTCCAGTCACTGAACAGAGTTAGGAATTGCAGGCCATCATATGTGAAAGTTTACTTTGGGTTGTGCATCGGGAGAGAGCCCAGCGCAATAGCCCGGAGTTAATCCTGCCATGGTTCAGGGATAACTCTGCTCCCACCTGCGGTAACAGCTGGCAGGCAAGAGCACACATGACACCAGCATGGGTGGCCACTCCAGAATAAAGTGTGGCCACCTGTGGTAGCATCTCATATGAAAATATCAGTGAGTGAAGGTGGGTGGAGATGGGTGTGCCCTCGTGTACTGCCACCCCACCACCTCCACACAGGCGTGCACACCCACTGTTTGAAAATAAATTCAAAATAACATTAAAACCCATCACTCAGGGAAGCGGAACAATTAAATGGGGCTATACCAGTGAAGATCAACAAAAGACAGTGAGGGGGAATAAAATAAACAAAAATTAAAATTAAAATAAAGAGAGAAATGATATAATTCACTTTGGTACAGCAATCAGTCTGCTCTCTGGTGCAGCAGCCTCTGAACTAACCCAGACAAGTTCCAGACTGCTGCAGTATCTTCTTCTCCCACCTTCCTCCCCTCTCCTAAAGATGTGAGATGGGAGAAGGAGAGAGAGCACTTCTGTGGGCTCTGATTGGTTTTAGGATGATCGGAAAAGGGACTCTTAAACCATCTTCATTGGGTGGTTTCCTTCACAGGAAGCCATGCCTTTGGGCCCTGGCCCCTCTTCCAGCCCCTTCACTTGCTGTTAATGCATTGGCACCCTGAATGCCACTGTGCCTGCTGCTCTCTAGACATCAGTGCTTCAAAAGCAAGGGGAGGGGTTTTCCTGCTGCTTCTGGCCTGGCCACTCCTTGCTGATCCCTCCATTTCCCTTCCCCAGTGCTCAACAAGAGCTGGACACACATGCTCACAACTGGCCCCGGCTGAACCCCTTCCACTTACCCCTCCCTCCCTCACCCTCTCCCCTCTCTTCTTCCCCCATCTGCCTCCCAATTAGCCAGCCATGGTGCTCTGCGGATGGCCGGCACATGCTCAAGAGCACACAGAGCTGAAAGGTGCATACTCCGGAAGCACACAGTGCCTTTCAGCTTCATGTGCTTTGTGCATGGTCCAACAAGACCCCTCCCTTCCCCACTACTGCGTCAGCCATATGAGAGGCAGCTGGGAGGGAGGGAGAGTGTGTAGAGGCGGGCTGGCTGGCAGCTCTGCTGAGGAGAGAGGAAAGGCAGGTGGAACAGGGCCTTTCCCCTTGCCTTTCATGCACCCAAGTGGCACAGTGGGAAGGCGTTTTGGGCCATCAAATGTTCCTGGCTGCACGGAGTTCCTGAGGGGTGCAAAAACCATAGTTTTTCCCTCTCACCCTTACCCACCAACTTCCCCTGAACAGATGGAGCTTAGTAACATTTGAGCCATACAAAGCATTGGGACACTCAAACATGCATTTTTAATCCTTTGTAATGTGTATTTGCATATGCCTCTGACCATTAATGTTTTCAACTAAGCTGGTTGTGTTTTTCAAATTTATTAGGATATCATCTTAGCACTAGTAATTTGTTTTATAAGCCATAATGATTATAAAACAAATTACCAATAAAAATGTATGGATATATAAATTGTTGTATTATCTGCAGAAATATGAAAAATACATTTCTTAAAATATGATACCCAAGTACAGTTGCTTACATATATAATATATAAATAGGATAAGAAACTCATTTTAAATTAAAAGATCAAAAAAGATGAATAAAAAACTATATTGTAAAAATAGAAATGGTTCCTCTTATATTTCCTTATTTTTACCAATGGATCAGCCAAAAAAGACAACTGGCCAAAAAGCAGATGGTTTATCTTTACTTATATGCTCTAGTTTTAGGGCTGAGATAGTTTCACGTTACAGATATATGATAACCATTTAATGTTCAAATAGTTACAAAACTACAAAGGAATAGGTAATTGGGCTGGATATAGATGGGCATAGTCAGTGTGTCTTTCAGTGCCATTATACTTCCCTTCTAGATATACAGGTGTGTAATTCAAAATCTAAAGGCTGTGATGGATTTCCTTTTTAAAATGTTATCTTAGAGCAGGGATGGCCAGATTTACAGCCATAGGATGCACTTGATTTGAACACCAACCTCAGGCAATCTACTGCTAGTTCCAGTGCTCCAAGCTGGGAGTCCTCCTGATGACTTTCAGTTCTAGGGCACCTCATCATCTGGTTTCAGGAGTGGAGAGAAGCCATCCCCTTTGGAGAAAGCCTTCCCTACCACACCAGAGGAGCTCTCCTAGCTTGTCTCCTTCCCTGAAACAATTCCTGGAATATCAGTCCTGACCTTCTCCCCAGAGGTGATCTCCAAGGTACTGGTACCCATCCCCACACCAAGATCTACTGTAGACTAGTTTGTGATCTACCAGCACATAACGATCTACCTTTTGGCCACCCGTCTTAGGTTTTCAATTTACTTAGCTTGTGGTTATTTATTTTACTTATATCCTGCCCCTCTTGCAAATGGCAATTTGTGGCTATTATTATTATTATTATTATTACAAGAATTTGTATAGCGCAAGCAGTGTAACTGGTGCTTTACATAGCAATGAGATAGACACGGTCCCTGCCTATGGCTTACAATCTAATAGACTAGGAGGGGGGAGACAGGGATAAGGGACTTATGGAAAGACAAGGGATAAAAACATTCAAGTGGATGCGGAGTCTCAGGTGCACATGCTTGGCTTGGTTGCAGTTAGGCGGACAGTGAATGTTGATGGGAAGTACTAGCGGGTGTCTGGGAAAGGCGGCAAGGAAGAGGTGGGTTTTGAGGAGGTATTTGAAGGAACAGAGGGAGCGGGCGAGGTGAATGTGGACAGGGAGGGAGTTCCATGCATGGGGGGCATCAAGGGAGAAGGGATGAAGACGGTTAGGGGAACAGGGGAGATGAGGGAGAGCAAGGGAGGTGACAGAGGAGGAACGGAGAGTGCATGCAGGAGTGTGTAAGGAGATGAGGGCTGAGAGGTGGGGGGCAGGTTGTGGAGGGTTTTGTAGGTAAATATGAGGAGATTGTGAAGGATGTGTTGGGGGAGGGGGAGCCAGTGAAGCGAGGAGAGGAGAGGCTGCATGTGGTCGAAGCGACGGGCCAAGTGGATGACCCTAGCAGCGGAGTTTTGGATGGAAATAAGGGGGTACAGATGAGAGCGGGGGAGGCCAGTAAAGAGGAGGTTGCAGTAGTCAAGGCGGGAGATGACCATGGCGTGAACAAGGGTTTTGGCTGAGGGGACAGAGAGAAAGGGGTGAATCTAAGCAATTTTATAGAGGGCAAAGCAACAGGAATTGGCGACGGAGTCGATGTAAGGTTTAAAGGAAAGGTAAGTATCAAGGACAAAGCCCAGGCTATGGGCTTGGGAACAGGATGGATGGTGACTCCATCAATGAGGATGGACACAGAAGAGGGGGAGGAAGGGAAGGGAGGAAAGATAAGGAGTTCAGTCTTAGCCATGTTGAGCTGATGTTGGGNACAAGTTTATTGTTTTGGGGATACTCATTTCAGCTCTACCAAAACCCAAGTCATAGCTCTGCAGAGACAGAAACAGACTGAAACTGTGTTTGGTCTGTCTCTTATACACATCTAGAAGGGGAAAGAGAGGGGGTGGAGAGATAGAGTTGAGTACCATTAGCATAGAGGTGGTATTGGAAGCTGTGGGAGGCAATGAGTTTGTCAGGGGACAGAGTGTAGACAGAGAATAGGAGAGGGCCCAGGACAGAGCCTTGGGGAACCCCTACCAAGAGGGGGAGGAAGGAGGAGGTGGAATTGGGAAAAGACACATTGAAGGAGTGGTCAGAGAGGTAGGAGGAGAACCAGTCAAGGACAGAGCCACATAAACTCAGGGAGCAAAGAGAGTCCAGTAGGAACAAGTGGTCGACAGTGTCAAAGGCAGCAGAGAGGTCAAGGAGGACAAGAATGGAGTCGAGATGCTTAGATTTAGCAACAAGTAGATCGTTGGTGATCTTGGCAATGGCAGTCTCAGTGCAGTGAAGGGGGTGGAAGCCAGACTGGAGAGGGTCCAGAGAGGAGTTGGCAGAGTGGAGTTCAAGGCAGCAGGAGTAGACAACACATTCTGGAAGCTTAGAGGTGAAGGGAAGGAGGGAGACTTGCCGGTCGATAACTAGAGGGGTCAGAGGGGTCAAGGGTGGACTTTTTGAGGATGGGAGAGACAGTGGCATGCTTGAAGGCGGAGGGGAAGTAGCCAGTGGAGAGGGAGAGATTAATGACATGTAGAAGGGGAGGGGCAACAGTGCGAGCAATAGAGGTGAGGAGGCGGGAGGGGATCGTGTTGAGAGGGCAGGTGGAGGGGTTGGAAGAGGGTTGGAAGAGGGGAGGAGGGGTTGGAAGAGGGGGAGGAGATTTCCTTGAGGTAGGCTGGAGGGAAGAAGGAGAGGAGAGTAGGGGGAGAGGGATGGGTGGAGAGGGGGCGGGGGAGGAGATGGGTGTGAGGCAATGTCCTTGTGGATCTTGTCTATCTTCGAGGTGAAGAACTAAATGAGATCATGAGCAGAGAGGGAAGAGGGCGGATGAGGGCAGGGGGCTTGAGAAGGGAGTCAAAGTTGGAGAAGAAGCAGCGAGGGTCACGAGAGTAGGATTCAACTCGAGAGACATAGTAGTGATGCCTCGCCAGGGAGATAGCAGAAGAGAGGGAGGAGAGGGAGAATTTAAAGTGGAGGAAGTCTTTGCGCCAGAGGTGTTCAGCAGCCTGGGTGCAGGAGTGGAGGTAGTGGATAGTAGGGGTGAGCCACGGACGGGGGTTTCGGGGTTGAACAGGGTGGGAGGAGAGAGGGGCAAGACAGTCAAGGGTCGTGGCGAGAGAGGTATTAAGTGAAGAGATGGCAGTATCGGGGAGGAGGAGGAGAAGACAGGGGGGAGAGGGAGGAGGTGAAATCTAAAGGGGTAACAGCCTGCAGATCACTGAAGGAGCGTGAAGCAGGTGAAGAAGAAGGGGGTTGGTGGGAGAGGGTGAGCGAGGTGAGATGATGGTCAGACATGGGACAAAGGTCAAAGTAGAGGTCAGCAACAGGACAGTTTCTGGAAAGGATGAGGTCAAGAGAGTGGCCGTTGGTGTGGGAATCAGTCCAAAGGCGGAGATCAAAGGAGGAGGTTAGGGAGAGGAAGTGGGAGATAGAGGGTTGGGATGGTGCATCAACATGGATGTTGAAGTCACCAAGAATGAGAGCAGGGGTATCATCAGTGAGGAAGAAGGTAAGCCAGGATTCAGTCTGGGAGAAAAGAGGAAAGAGAGCCAGGGGGGCGGTAAATGACTGTGACGTGAAGGTGAAGGGGGGAGTAGAGATGCACATAGTGAGCCTTAAAGGAAGGGAAGGAGAGGGAGGGGGAGGGGAAAGGGGCTGGAATTAATTCTTTAATTATAAGGGAAGCTAGAGAGACTTCTTTGTTGCATAAACAATGGTCATATACAATTGTCTTCTGTCCTTTGTTCAAATGGAATTTTAATACTTTTAGAAAGGGAAGTAATAATCAAAACTGAGGACACTTTCAGAAATGCCCCTCCCAGCGCATATTCTAGCTGTGAGGGGGAATGCACAGCCAGAATATGTGCAGGGGTCGGCCATTCTGAAGCCCCCCCCCCCACTGTACGGGTTTGCTGGCAGAGACCCGCAGGGATGCAGAGCTCAATTTCCTGCTCTGCATTCCTGCACATCTCTGCCAGCAAAGCTGCTGGGAGGGGCGACTTTCAGAGCAGCCAATCCCCGTGCATATTTGGGCTGCACATTCCCACCGCTGCAGCTCGAAAATACACCGGTGGGGAGGGATGTCTGAAAGTGGTTTGAGATTAAGGACAGTTTCTGTCCTTTTAATTCTCCCTGCCACATCCCTGCCTGTTGGGACTACCCTTATTCAAAAAATTGCAAAACAATCTGAGAGACTGGGTTAAAAGAAAAATTGCCTTCAAAATTAATACTGGGTTTGCTGTTACATGATTGTTTAGCCATTCATTATTATTAATTATGTCATTAGTCATTACTTCATTATTTGTAACTATATGTATTTGGCAGTGCAATTTTTTACTTCATGTATTTGGTAGAACTACTTTCAGGATATCCCCCACCATTAAAGTCAATGGAAATTTAGCCAGGGGGTTGCAACCTTTTGTATTTGTTATATATGCATCTGGCCATCGTTTTTGAGTTTGTGCAAAAATGGATTGGGCCAAGTTAGGTAAGGGACAATGGATATCAGTTTCCTTGATCCCTCACAGTCTGGCTTTCATCCAGGTTATGCGATTGAGACTGCACTTGTGGCCTTGGTCAACGACCTCTCCCATGTATTGAACATGGTCCGTTTGACCCTGTTGATCGTATTAGACCTGTCGGCTGCTCTTGATACCTTGATCATGAGCTGTTGATGACTTGGCTGCGGGATCGAGCTGGAGTGGGTGGTACTGTTCTTGAATGGTTCTGCTCTTTCCTGGCCAGGAGAACTCAACATGTGGTGCTGGATGAATGCTCATCTTCTCCCTGGCACCTCATGTGTGGAGTACCTCAAAGCGCCATCTTATCCCCATCCTGTTCAACGTGTACATGCAGCCTTTGGGATAGGTCATCAGAGGGTTTGGCATACAGTGTCATCAATATGCTAATGACACCCAACTGTACCTCTCTTTTTCAGCTGACTCAGGCCTGGGAGTCTCGGTGCTTACTCGGTGTTTGTCAACTGTGGGGGACTGGATAAGGGCGAGCCACCTGAGGTTGAATCCTGACAAGATGGAGGTGATGCTTGTGGGGGGTGCCAGGAGAGTGGGGGCCCCCAGTGCTGGTACCCTGATCCATAGTCTGGGGTAATCCTGGACCCACAGCTCCAGCTGGATATCCAGGTGGCAGCTGTGGCAAAGGGCACATTTTACCAATTACATCCGGTACAACGGCTTAAGCCATTTGTCTCATATGCGGACCTGGCCACTATAATCCATGCTTTTATCACCTCAAAATTAGACTACTGTATGGTGCTCTACGTGGGACTACCCCTGGTCATGGTTCAGAAACTGCAGCTGGTGAAGAATGCTGCAGCCCGGCTCCTTAAGTGGACGGGTCAACCTGAGCATGTTACACCAGTGCTCGGTTCTCTGCACTGACTGCCAATAGTTTTCTGGACCCAATTCAAGATGTTGGTATTGACCTTTAAAGTCCTAAATGGCCTGGGCCCCACCTATCTACGGGATTACCTCACTCCCCGGGTTCTGGATCGACCCCGGCCTGTGGTCGGCTGGGCTTGCCCTCCTTGAGGTTCTCCAGGTTCCCTGGGCAACAACAATGAGGAGGGTGTTCTTGGTTGCTGCACCATGGCTGTGTAACTCCCTCCCAGGGGAGGTGTTACTGGCCCTGGACCTCCCCTCTTTCCAACGATATTGTAAGACCTGGCTGTTCCTCTTAGCCTTTGGTGAGGGAGATGGGTGGTGGGTTGGGTGTGTATGAGGGGTGTATTTTTGTTTTTAGTTTTACTATTGGTTGTTTAAAATGTTTTTATGTTCTTGTTTTTAAAATACTGTAAACCTCTCAGAGCTGCGAAGGTATCAGGGGGATGGCATAAAAATCTAATAAATAAATAGAATAATTAAATAAATAATTCAACCCCCTTTTTTTGGTTCGGGTAGGGTATAATTGACAAGTTTATTGTTTTGGGGGATACTCATTTCAGCTCTACCAAAACCCAAGTCATAGCTCTGCAGAGACAGAAACAGACTGAAACTGTGTTTGGTCCAGTCATCACTTGGTGACAGACAAACACCAAAATAACTAGCACGCCATGTCAGGCTATCAGAAGTCTTTTCTAGAAATGTTTTAAAGTGGATGTAGTTCTCATGAAAGATACACATTTGACAGCCCAGAAAGAAGTCCTTTTATTAAGCCAGGCTCAATAAGGGCAAGTTAATGTTATATCACAAATATCCCTCAATCCTGACCTGTCAATGCACAATCACACTATGATCACCTACACATTTCTGTTATTTATTTATTTATTTATTGCACTATTCAAAAAGTGCAATAAATAAATAAATAAGCTTATTTATTTATTCCACTATTTATAAAGTGCAATAAATAAATAAATAAATAAATAAATACATTTATTTATTTACTATTTATTAGTTGTAGTAGTACAATGAGCTGCATATAGCAGCTCAGGGGTGGTGAACAATAATATATAAAAATCCAAAATATAAAATGCAAAAATACAAAACTATAAAATATAACAAATATAAAATCTTAATTATCCATAAATAACAGGACCCGAGAAGTGTAAAAACCCTTACCCTAAAAAGAACAGAACACCCCCACCCACTACCCATCCCTCTCACCAAATGTCTGGCGAACCAGCCAGATCTTACATTGGGTAATTTCAGACGTTACAAAAATGCCGTTCACCACAGTGGATCCCAGTGGATCACATGTGGTGGTGGCATCTCCATGAACATCTGTTTGGTCCCGGCCAGATATTCACTACAGTGAACACCCAGCCGGGGTCAAACTTGATCATGGTTCTGGACCTCCGGCCGGTCAGAGGTCCAGAACCGTGGTTAGATTGGCCACAATACAGGATGGGCCAAAAGTAACATGTGTTACCTTGGCCCATCCCAGATCGTGGCTCTGACCACAATACAGGATCGGGCACGGCGGCCGCATGGGCCGCTGCGTCTGCCTGTCTCCTCGAGGGTGGCCGGCCGTGGGAGCACGGAGGTGGGGCTGTGCAGCCGCATGTTGCACTACATGGCCCTGCCCCCGTCGGGATTCCCCAGCATGATGGAGCCGGCACGTCTAAAGGATGGCTGAGTTCATCACGGACTGGGATCTGAGAGAGATCCTGGTCCAGGATTCAGCGTGGTGGGCCTCCAGGCCCATCACGTCTGAAATTATTAGAGATGGGCAAACAGATCGTGATTCGGGTTTGGCTGTTGGGTTCGTTCCGGCTGTTCGGGTCGGTCACTGCGTTCGAGTTCGGCCATTCGGTTCGGTCATGTTCGGTTCGGTTCAGGCATTCGGAAAAAAGCTCTCTGTGTGAGGAATGATGGCCCCAGACCCATGATGGTATATCCTGGGGCTAGAGTGGCAGCTTCTGAATATTGGCCACAGCCCTCCCTGCCTGTAACTTGGCCCCAGAATCCTGACAGCAGGTCCTGGGGCTGGAGTGACTGTTTCTTGGTGCGGTGGAATGACATTCCCTCTGTGCAAGGAATGATGGCCCCAGACCCATGACGGTGGGTCCTGGGGCTAGAGTGGCAGCTTCTAGATACATATTGGTCACAGTCCTCCCTGCCAGTAACAAACGCCCCAGAACCCTGATGGTGGGTCCTGGGGCTGGAGTGCCTGTTTCTTTTTTTATATCTATCTATCTCTACACTAAATCTAACTGCTATTAACTATTCTAAAACCTATTGAACTAAATGGATATCCTAATAATTAACTACAAAGGCCTTGTCCTACAAGCACACTATATCTCTATCTATATAATTAAGCTAACTACTATGTATATCTGTCTAGTAACTATCTAATAACTATCTATCTATATATACAATATTACACAGCGGGAAACACAAAGAACACAGGGACGGGTACAAAACTGAAATGAAAATCAATCTAATGATAATCCTACTCTAAATAAATCCAAAACTTAGAACAGGGGAAGGGAATTAGGGATGGAATAAGAGGGAGAAGGAAAGGATTCAATGGAAGGGAGAGGGAGGAAGGAAGTTCGAACACAGGGAACACAGGGAACAGAGGGAGGAGTAAAAACAAAAAATAACACCTAAATCTATCTAATCTAATCTAAATAAATGATAATATAGAGGTAAATGAGTTGGATGGGTGAAATAGGAGGTTGATGGCAATGGATTAGGAATAGGAAGGAACAAAAACTGCTGGGAGAGAGAGAGCCTTCTGAAATGCATGCTGTTCAGGAATAGTGACAAGCTCAGAAGGTGTTGGGAAGGGGGGGAAGCAATCAGTTTTGTTTCTTGCTGTGCCCGCCTCACCGCAAGCCCCATTGGCTCCGTGCAGCCTAGCCCGTGGCCAATCGCAAACTGTGAAGCCAGTGGTCTGAGGCAAAAAGGCATGGTGATTGGACAGGCTGGCTGCTACTCCAAGCCTCTTCACCCCTGGTGCCTGGAAGTCTGGTCCTCAGCTGACTCCCACTACCAGTCACGTTTTGCCTTCCAGTGACACATTTTTGCCACCCGAACGCGATGCGAACTGACCGAACTGTTCGGTCATTTTGATGTTCAGAATCTAGTTCGGTTCTTTCAGTTCATTTTCGGATTTGGGTTCGGTCGTCCGAGCAGGCTGAGTTTGGGCCGAACTCCGAACTTCCAAACCGTGTTCACCCATCCCTAGAAATTATCCATTGTCTACAGAAGGAGGGGAGATCCAGAGAGATGCAAATCTCTCCCACCACGAGGGAGTTATGCAGACAGTAATTACAGTCTGATGGTCTCTCTGAAATGAACTGACAGCTGTGGTCAAATTTCATCTGTATGACCATCCACAGTAAAGTAAACCACCACCATGCTTCACAATTTACACTCTTACTGGTAGCTTCCAAGATGTTCTTTCACTATTAGAGGCAATCTCTGAAATTAGGGTAGAAATGCATTGGCAGAGGTGATGTGGGCAACCTTCCACTTCCTGGGCTTCTGTGACTTTGCTTATTCTAATAATAGAGGGCATCCATTTCTGTAAAGCTGTCAGAATTGCATCTTTCACAGTGAGACGCTACCTATTCCAACATTGGCCATTAATTCAGGATCCAGATAGTGGACTTACCTAGTTTCAAGTAATTGACAAGTAAGATATCACTAGTAGACATGGCTAGTTTAAGTACTTCTGAGTCCAAACTTAGGTGCAAAATCCTTTTTTTTAAAAAAAAAATCCTACTAAATAGTGGCTTTTTTAAAAGGAAGAGAAATAAATCTGTGTTCTCAAAAGTGTGGTGGAGCTCTTAAAATCAAATAATAAATAAATAAATAAATAAATAAATCTTGTTCCAGCTGAATAATATTTCCATGACAAATCTGGAAATGTTAACAATTTTCTCCATGGCTTGTATACTTTGCATGAGCACTTGGTAGCTATCAGCATTCATAACAGGATTTCACAATGTAAATTGCAGCTACTGCCTCAGAGATCTTCCCTATTTTAACTTAAAACTGCTGGGAGGGGGGGCGGGGGGGGAGATGCATAAGACTGAAAATCTGTCTTTTTATGGTAAGTAATTAGTCTGATTTTTTTTATGTGCATATTTTTATAAATTCCTGATAGTACAGGCTTAAGATGACTAGAAATAGAAATGATTTTGAAACAGATCTTTTAATATATATTTTTAACTTCGGCCCTTTTTACACAGACACTCTAACACCGATAAAATGGGTGTTACATTTTATTATACATGGTACAGGGCAACACTGCAGCCCTGCAACATGGGTCCTTTTCACACGAGTTGCCTCCACCCAGCAAAACTGGGTGGAGGCATCTCGTGTGAAAAGGTCCCATGTTTCAGGACTGCAGTGTTGCCCTGTACCATGTATAATAAAAAGTAATACCCATTTTATCAGTGTTAGAGTGTCTGTGTAAAAAGGGCCATGGAAAAGCACTTTCACTATTACATCCTATACACTGCTGAAATCAGAATTAATAAGCAATGCAATTGGATGAAAAGAATTATAGCCAAATAATTCCATCTTTATATGTGAAAAGGATTTCTTTCAGTTGGAAAGCATAGAAATGCATGGAACGTTTCTACAGATCTACAATATTACAGGAATTTGATGGGGGGGGGGGGTTGGTCTTGGTTATCCTTTTTTTCTTGGAGAATTGAAACACAGCTTTTCCATATTGACTGCAGCTGCAATGTCATGCAAAATTGCACACCAGCTCCATGCCAGGAAAATACTGCTTGTCATCATTGCCACAATGCTGTTTCCGATGCATCTTGAGCACGCTTTGGAGAGGCACGCAATCATTTTAAACAGGGAGGACAATAAGTAGAACTGAGTTGCATAATTAAAATGATACAGGGAAAACAAAACACACACACACACACCAAAAGATTATGTTTAGTGTGAATTTCATGAATATTCCTAAAAGATAATATAATTTACTTTAATAAAACCCTTGCTAATCACAAACTCTTTAGTTTCTTGGGTTAATTGCTTTGCTGGCTTTGTCTTTAGCCCAACATAACAAAATATGCTTTCTTTCTAAAGATCTTTCAAATTAGTAGGTTTGCAAATCATCCGTGGAGGCACTTTTGCCCTGAGGCAGTGAGTAACTGAGAGCTAGTAGTGCAGCAGAAAAGTTAACTAAACCATGCTATGCAGATAACAAGCCCGCTTGTACCTCCCATTAAATTAGCATTTTTTCATCACATCAAGGGTGAGCATTTTATCTTCATCTTCAGGGCCCTCATGAATCACTTTTTTGTTCTTTGGAATTTTTTTCTTACCTGGACTGGAGTCTGTCTTTATCCTGTTTCCTCATTCATTTCTAGGAGAGCTGAAATACAGTACCTGAAAAACTGGGTAAGCCACTGAATTTCTGGTACCCAAATCGATCAAATAATCACCGGATACCAATTGGTACCCAATTGTGACCTGATTTGGGCACTGACTTCCGACACCTATTTATCAGTTTTCCATCTTGGAAAACCAAATTCTGGTTCCAGAAAGTCAACTTCCAGTCCTGGAAAAACTACTTCTGGTCACTTTTTAAAAATAACTTTCAGGCTGATTTTTCAGGTTTCCAATCCAGTATATCGATTTGTTACTAATATACCAGTTGGGAGTTGGTAAACTGAAAAATCAAAATTGAAATGAAGTATCCATTTCTGTTCTAATTTCTACTTTATGCTATTTCTTCTGACACTCTGTATTTTCTCTTCCTTACCTTTAGCCTTTTGCTTGGTCTCATTCTTCCAACCTCTATTATTTTTACATTTTTTTTACATTGGAGTTTTATACCACCCCTCTCGCTGATCGCGTCTCGGCGTGGTTTATAACAAAGCAAAAATACAAAAATACAGTATAACATCAATATTAAAAACATTATCAATAGGCACAAGAGTAAAACATAATTTTCCACCCCTCAAACTTGGATACTCCCTCAAACTTGGAGAACCCTCAAAATCAAAATATCAAAATATCAAATCAAAATATCAGAATAGTCCCAGGACTAGAGCACAATTTCCCACAATTTCCCAACCCCCAATGACCCACCCATCAATCCATCCAACACGCTCACTTGGATATTCCCCACTTGAACTATGACACACACCCCTCACCGGGGTTGCAACAACTCCATCCTCCCAATTCCCAGCCCACCACCACCTGCTCTCACCAGGGGCAGAGACCTAAAACTCAAAAACAGAACCCACCCTCACCCTTCAATACCCAGGTTATTAATCAAACAATCATTCTACATAGTACCCACCTTATCCCCCCACAAACTCCATCCCTCCAAAAGAGCATAGCTGGGCCCTCAGCAACCCAAAAACTGCCAAGTGAAGTGGCACAGGTCCTTTTCTGTACCCCCTAGATGGAAAGAGTGGGAAGGCCCTCCCTACATACATTCTTCATATTCTCTTGAAAATATTACCATGGCCTCTCCTTTCTTTATGTCTGATACAACGTAATCTTGTGTCTTGTCTGTGATAATGCCACCACATCCTTCCTTCTGACTTCCTCATTTTGGACGTGGTCTTTCCATGTACTTAGTCCTTGCTAATGACATCCTTCTAAAAATCCACGTCTGTTCACAAAACTACCTGTAGCAGGTACAATGAAATACTTGCAGGACCAAACCTAAGAGGTCCTGGGAGTAAGTCATTTCAAGAATAGAACCTCTAAGGTTACCACTTCTCACAGTTTTGACCATGGCACCTCCATGGGAAAAAATGGGAGTGACAGGGTCAAAACCATTAAAGGTGTCTCCCTGGGCATGGCTGACTGGTAAGCCAGAAAGAAGTCTCTTAGGTGGGCCTGACTCTGCAAGCTAAATGAGATGTTTCATCATAAAAACCTGACCTTGGAGCTCAGAAAGAAAGTCTTCCAGGGAGAGGCAAGTGAAGCTGATATCTCCTGCCTTGGGACTGAAAGCTTTCTGGAGAGGAGGCCTAGTGGAAAGGATTAGGGAACTTACCCAAAATTCTTGTATAAAACAGGAATCCCATGGAAACTGGCTATCTGGGTGCCAAGTCAAAGGTCCTTGAAGTTGTATCCAGAAGAGGATTCACTATACAAAGTGGACTCAGGGATGGTCCCAGGGTTTGTGAGGCCATGTGATAAGTCTAGGTGCAGGCCCTCATTTGCATAATTAGGCCCCACCCAATTATGCAAATGTGTAAATTTACATAAAATTTACTCCTTCTGCACAGGAAGGATTCCCATTCTCCACCACTACGAGCAACCATGGAGAATTGGCACCCCTTGGCTGCCTTACCTGGTGCTCAGCCAAGTGGCCATAGACAAGCATGGCCTCCCAATGCTTCCCCCCAGTCTCCCCAGCCAAGCATCTACCACCACTCCCCAGGAGTGGTTCCACTGCAGGGGCAGCCAAGCGGGCAGTGAGGCAGGTACTGTGTCCACTGCCTTACTGGAGGAGGGGGTGAGCATAGCCAGTCTGGCCTCCAGGGCCTGTCGCTTCTTGCTGCAGGTGCCGCCTGTGCCTTGTGCACACACGTGGTGCAACCAGTCCAGAGGTGCTGCTATCAAACACACCAGACACCCAAAAGGAAGCTAGCTTATTAAGCGCATTATGCCATGAAAAAACAGTTCATTTGCGCCTCCGCCCCCATATAATCAATTCACGCTGCCCCTCACCCATAACCATTTAATTTCTGCCCATGGGGCAGCATGAATTGATTATATGGGGGTGCAAATGAAGTGGTTATGGGGTGCAGGTTTAAAGACAGTATTCCTGTTAGCAATAACTTCATTAAGAAAAGTTAGTGAAATAGCAGCCATAATAATCTCAGAAGCATATTTGCAGATTTATTTTCAAAGACAGAATAAATATTGCTTTACTTCCTAAATTCCTACCTAAATAGTATAAGTAAGACAGTTGTGAGAATGTGGCCCTTTTTACACGGGCCTCTCCCACCCATGAACACACAGCTTTCTGTGTGTTCATGGGTAGGGGAGCCCCGTGTAAACAACGCGGTGCACACGCCCATGATGAGTGGGAGTGCATGCTTGCCCACCTAACACACATCCCCATTCTCACACCCCTCGTCCCCACACATGGAGCAACCGGGGTAAATGGCGCTTACTCCGTGGGTGTGGATGGGGGGGTGAGTGGGGATGTGTGTGCAGCCATGTGCATGCCCCGTCCATGCACTGGCGTGCCCATGGAACCCCCACCTGGCAGAACAATGTAAACATAGCATGTGAGGAGTCAATTGAAGAAGAACAGAAGGTTGCTACCTTGTAAGCAAGGTTCTTTGATATGGCTCTGAACAGTCTCACAACACCCACCCTTCCAGCCCTGCATGGAATTTTTTCTTCTTATATTTCTACAAAGGGTTAAAAGGAACCCTCTGGCCAGCCTAGGTGTCTGGAATCTTATCTATTACATGTCTAAATGACAGATGGTACCATTCATAGAACATCTCCAGACTGAGAAAAAGGATTTAAGTTAGTTTTTTCTAGCTAACATATCTATTTAATTAATTGTTGAAATAACTTTAAGCTCTGGTTATTCTCTCTTTAATCTGACAATTATCTTTGATAAAAATATAATGTTTCTATTTAAAAACTTTACTTGTTCAGAATTAAGAGAGTCAATTAGAATCCAGTGTATTTCCTTGCTAACTGATGTCATCAATGACACTACTCAGGAAATTGAGCCTCCCATGCAGGCGAGCTTAAGAAGGGAGACAAGAGAATTGCTCTCTAGACTGAAATTCCACACCTTATGTTGGAATTTCTTTCTCACCAACATCTTGGCAGACAAAGGGAAGAACTGGGAAGAATGTATCATATGATTCTTGATATCTTTGAACCAATGAATTGTGCATATGTTAAGCTTTTAGAAGCTTTTTTTAAAAATAGAAATGTTTTAAGATCATGTAACTTTGATTGGCTATCAATACCATTCTATGTAAGCTACTGATATTTTCTTTTTAAATTTAAGTAAACTATGTATATATTTTTATATTCAAAAGTCTCATGCTCCTTTATTTATAAATATATTGTCTTTTTACAATACTTGCTTTGCTAGTCCGGTATCAAAGTGAAGTTTAAACTCATTTTATGCAATTTGGAAAAAGTGAAGCCCAATTTAGTATGATTAGTTCAGCTAAGCCACAAAGCTCACTTTCCATTTGTAATAAATGTAATAAACGCAAATCGTGACAGTCTGTTGGCCCGAACGTGAGATTCCTGTCGGGTGTTCACCTCCATGAATCACGGGCAGGATGGCCGTTTGCGTAGTCAAAGAGATTCCCGCCCGTGATTCACGGGGGTGAACATCTGGCGGGAATCTCTTGTCGGGCCAACAGATTCTGAGTGGGTGAGTGATTTTTATACTAGACGAGCATGAGACTATCATGTGGTCTATTGTTTGAATAGGGTGATCAGGCACAACCCAGTTGTGAAAACATTAGGCGCAATCTCAAAGAACCTTCGTTACAACCTTACCTGGTTGTAAAGATCCTTCTTTACAACCTTCTGATCAGCACATGGGGAGAAGTTGTTTGTAAACAAACAGCATTTTCTCCCAGTCTGATTGGCTGCTGCTGGAGCAGTCCTAGGAGGCAGAGGCAGATGAGGGATGGGGACCGGAGCCAAGGAGGGGAGGCAAAAGAACTTATTGGGGGAGAAGTTGGCTATAGCCTGCTGCCTGCCCAGCCATACAAGTGTGGGGCCCCAGCTAGCTGCGGGACCACAGAGCTGCTACAGGGTTGATTCCAAGCCCTATGTGTACCCTGCATGCACCCCTAGGAAGATGCAAAAGTGCCAATTAAGTGTCAAAGAAGTACTGGGAATGTATTTATTTTTTATTTATTTATTTTATTAATTTATTAACATAACATATTTCCATTTCCATTTTTAATTTATAAAATACAACAATAAATAACAGGCTAAATAAAACAAAACATAAAACAATCCATATGGAGGCCGTCAAAGAAGAAAACAAAAAAAAACCAACCACCTTAACTGTCACCCTTACCCCATCTGCCTCACCAAAAGCCTGGTGGAACAGCCAGGTCTTACACATTCACTGAAAGGACGAGCGGTCCAGGGCCACCCAGGCCTCTGCTGGAAGGGAGTTCCACAGCCTAGGTGCGGCCACCAAGAACGCCTTCTCCATAGTCACCCCCCAAGCAACTCAGGGGACTTTGAGAAGGGGCTCCCTACAGACCACACAAATTGCCACAAAGTGCTGTAAAACTGCCATAAAAGTCCCAGAAAGTGATGGAAAATTACAAAAAATGCCCCCCAAAAATGCAAAACAAAAAAAAGAAAAGAAAAGAAAATAGAAAGAAAAAGAAAGGAAAAGATCTAAAATTCTGGACAATGATGGAAAATTATGACAAATGCTGGAAAGTGATTAAATTTTAGGGCAGAAACTCGAACTCGAGTTTTTCTCAGCTATCATCAAGAATCACGGTCCTCAACTCGTTTTAAGCCAGAAATTATCATTGAGAAAATGCTGATCCTCAACATTTCTCGGTCAAGAATGTTTTCTCAAAATGCTGTTTACCACTTGCCATTACCATTTACCGCCATTTACCATGTTACCATGTACCACTTACCATGTACTGTGTTCACCCCGGTATTATGTATATGCCCAAAGTGGCATTTGGCATTTTGTGCATGCGCATGGCTGGGATGAAGATGGTGACAATTCTCGATTCTCACAATATTTTTGTGAGAAAAAATTGCTTCTTGCTTCAGCCCTACTAAATTTATGGGGAATAAAAAATAAATAAATCACAGGCACTGATATTGACAGTGGCGGAATCATCAGAGACTGATGAAATACTGATGAACTCTCACAAAAGCTCCGCATTTCCCTAAGGAATGGGAACACTGACCCTTATCTTTGCCCTACTGGGAGCCTAGGAGAGGATTTCCCTGGTGAAACAGTCCTGATAAAGTGCTTACATCAAGGAAGAAAGTTGTGGATGTTTTCTTTGGAACTGTATTTTGGGAACTGTGCACTTTCATTGCATAATAAAGTGCACATGGGTGAGCTACAGTAGACTGGCTAAAGTCATTGTAAGATCCTGTAGCAACTTTTCCCAGGAACAAGACCTGCTCAGACTATCCCTTCTTCAGTCTGTATCTTTCTATTATGTAGTGCTAGCTATTCAATTTCCTTCCATTTTATCCACTCTGCTGAGGGCAATCCCATTAACCAGGAGTTTGCAAATTAGGGGCCAGGACCCCAAATGGGGTCACCTCCTTGCTAAATGGGGGTTCTTAAGAGACTGGACTAGCATAAGTGAATATGTAAATTTCCAAGTGTAACCCTCTTTTACATAGGTGCCTAGGTTTATGGGGAGAGCAGAAGTCCTTGTTCCAGTAGTGGTGTAAGATGTATGGCATTGGAGTCTTCTGTTTTGCCTCTCTGAAACCCTTTTTTGTCCTAATAACAGGATATTTGAGAGTGCTGCCACCTGGAAAGACCTTATACACTAGCTATTGTGTTTCATGGACTACCAGGAGACAAATATTAAATCCATATTGCTTTGCCAGTTACTAAACACATTATGTTCCTTCCGCACATCTTTCTCCAAATTAAACCAGAAACAGGTTTTACTTAGAAAAGAGAACCTTTGTATCAAAATAATATTATTATAATCAAGCTATTCAGACTCACTAATTAAAATATTGACAAATAACACAAAAATGTTAACAACCCTGACCTAAAACCAAGTTCCATGGTTCAGATTGGAGTTCACAATGCTTGCTTGTGTTGGTGCACATGTGGGTGCACCATGTCTGATGTCTGATTCAGACTGATGTCTGATTCTTCCAGCAAGACATGGGGCTGCTAAAGCTACTCATAGGGTTACCATACCGTCCATGTTTTACCAGACGTTACCTATTCCTGGCTCCAAGTACTTCTCCCAAGTTGTCAGGAGTCAGGACTGACTCAGAATGCAGTGGCAGTTTACCCTCAGCACCTCTAGTGGTATAGGTGCCAGGGGGTAGGGATGTGCATTATGTTTTTGTTATGATGATAATGAAAATGAAAATTTTGATTTTCATTTCTGTTACTGTAAAAACAAAATTGACAATAATAATGAAAACAAAAACAAAAACAAATTTTTGTTTTTGAAATAATGGGAAAAAACTGAAAAAAAGGAATTTCTGGCTTTACCTTTTTTCTTTCTTATTCAATTTGGACTAAACATGGGGATATAGTACCCCCAATGGAGGGCACTAAGAGTACCAAATCATGAAATGATTGGATAAAGTGGACCAATTTTAGAAGCAATTGAACATTGTGATTTTAAGAAAAGCTCCATACACATTCCTGGGTACACCTTTTTAATCTTCCATCACATTTGCATGAAACCACAAAAGATTATGGGTATTTTCAGACATTACAATCCCACGCTCAACCATGGTTAATGCCCACATGGTGAGCAAGGGACCGTAACGTCTGTTGGCCCGACAAGAGATTCCCGCCAGATGTTCACCCCCATGAATCACGGGCGGGAATCTCTTTGACTATGCAAACGGCCGTCCTGCCCGTGATTCATGGAGGTGAACACTCGACGGGAATCTCACGTTCAGGCCAACAGACTGTCACGATTTGCGTTTATTACATTTATTACAAATGGAAAGTGAGCTTTGTGGCTTAGCTGAACTAATCATACTAAATTGGGCTTCACTTTTTCCAAATTGCATAAAATGAGTTTAAACTTCACTTTGATACCGGACTAGCAAAGCAAGTATTGTAAAAAGACAATATATTTATAAATAAAGGAGCATGAGACTTTTGAATATAAAAATATATACATAGTTTACTTAAATTTAAAAAGAAAATATCAGTAGCTTACATAGAATGGTATTGATAGCCAATCAAAGTTACATGATCTTAAAACATTTCTATTTTTAAAAAAAGCTTCTAAAAGCTTAACATATGCACAATTCATTGGTTCAAAGATATCAAGAATCATATGATACATTCTTCCCAGTTCTTCCCTTTGTCTGCCAAGATGTTGGTGAGAAAGAAATTCCAACATAAGGTGTGGAATTTCAGTCTAGAGAGCAATTCTCTTGTCTCCCTTCTTAAGCTCGCCTGCATGGGAGGCTCAATTTCCTGAGTAGTGTCATTGATGACATCAGTTAGCAAGGAAATACACTGGATTCTAAATGACTCTCTTAATTCTGAACAAGTAAAGTTTTTAAATAGAAACATTATATTTTTATCAAAGATAATTGTCAGATTAAAGAGAGAATAACCAGAGCTTAAAGTTATTTCAACAATTAATTAAATAGATATGTTAGCTAGAAAAAACTAACTTAAATCCTTTTTCTCAGTCTGGAGATGTTCTATGAATGGTACCATCTGTCATTTAGACAAGTAATAGATAAGATTACAGACACCTAGGCTGGCTAGAGGGCCTCTTTATTGCCTTCTAACTCCTAGTCATTTGACTGTTTCCTTGGATACAGTGAAAGTTCATTTGGGAAGTTTAGAAAAAAGTTCATTGGAATGTAGCTAAGGGAGCCCAATCTGAACCTAGCTAATCACAAAAGTTGATTTTAAAAATCAATGCTGCAAAACACTAATCCAATACTTTGAAACAGAAAGTTAACATATAGAAACTCAAAATTAATACCTTAGGAACACAGATAGGCAAAAATATATGCTTATAATAAGAAATACATGACAAGACATGATGTTTCCACACTCAACCATGGGGAATTCACCGTGGTTGAGCATGGGATCATAACGTCTGTCCCCTGACCATGGCCCGGAATCAGTGGCCATGCCCGCTGCTGATTCCTGGCTGTGGTCAATGCCCTGTGGGGCGATAAGGCACTGTGGCCGCATTGACCATGGCGCCCACCCATCTCCCAGAGAGCGGCCGGCCTAGGGAGCGTGGGGGGTGGGGCTGTGCATCCACACATTGAGCCACACAGCCCTGCCCCCTCCCTGATTCCTTGCCGGGATCAGCCAGCACGTCCATTGACTGTGCCATTTTGATCTCGGCGGGGGATCAATAGGTGATTCCGTAACAGGGGCAATACTGCAGACACCTGGCATGGCAGGGGGAGGGAGGATGTGGGCAGGAGGATGGGGAGCAACACAACAGACTGAAAGACACATTTGCTGGAAAATTACTGCATGCTTCCAGTTTTACAGGACCAATCAGTGGTGGTTTCTCGGTAGGCATAGGGGGCTACCCTCAGGCTGGCATAGAAGGGACATAATTGAGACTTTAGGGACAGCATCCCAGCAATCAGGAGATATAGTTTACACATCCAGGTTGGCCAGTTATCATCACAATGACATCCTGCAGCACTGTGACAGAGGACATAAGAGAATCTCTATTGACTCTTTCCTAAACAGATGCTTCCAATATCCCAGTAACAAATGGGGGAGACATTTTGGGATGGTCACAGCACAGAATGAGGATATTTGGTTGACATTTCTGCTGGCCAATTGGCATCACAAACCAATCATATACCACAATGACACGTAAGAGAATCCCTGGCATAGGCTCCTTCTCTTCATATAAAATTGGGACCCTTTATCACATCTTTCTGATATTTGTCAGATGATCCTGAAAGTGCAGGATACATCCCTTCCAAATTTCATGTACACTGGTTGGGTTACAAAGAACTTACAGTCAGATATATATTTATAAATTAATTGCTTATACCACCAGGGTCATTTATCCTATACTTCTGAAAGTTGGCATAGATAGTAAAAATAGGGAGGGGTATAAACATACCATGTTGCATACACATTAGATGGGAGGCAAAGAAATTACAGCCAGGAATGTATATGTAGATTTTTGCACAATAATGTATTTCAACTGCTTATAAAATTGGATTCCTTTATCCAGTCTTTCAAAAATGTGGTATACTAAATGGATTCTATTGGAGGTACATTCCTTCCACGTTTCAATCAAATATAATGACAAACAAAAATGTTGCAACCACAAATGTGTTTTCCATTGAAACCAACGGAAATCGAAAATGAAATCAAAAACAAAAACAAAATTTTGATTTATAAAAACAAAAATGAAAGCTTTAAATAACAAAAATGAAAAATGAAAACAAAAAGTTACATGGGTCCCTGGTACATACCTCTAGCTATTAACTGTTCAGCAACCATGGGATCAGCTCTTCAGTAATGGCATGGCAGCATGCAGGATCTGGGAAAGCATGAGGAAATCAGAAAATGGTGGCTCAAATTCAGAGATACTATGTGGCTCGGCTGCTCCAGCAGCCACTGAGGCCATTTCTCACATGTCTAGCCTTTTTCTGCACAGCCTTTCTGCACATGCGTGACATTGATCCATTCACGTGTAGAAAGGCTGTCTTTTTCCAAAATGGCACTGATGCTGCTGGTGCCATTTTTGAAAAGAGCAGGATATGCGCAAAATGGCTCTGGTGACCATTTTGCACATGTGTGCTGCTGAAGCAGGGCACTCTGGCAGCGCACCATAGGAAGAAAGCCTGTTTGCACTGCAGGCCTCCCAGAGTGGCATATGGCTGTGTCCCGGAAGCTTCTTTGGCTATGGCCTGGCTCAGCTGTGGCTTTGGCTTTGGCTCCATCTTGGGCCAGGGCGCCCAGCCACCTGACAGCAGAAAGGGTGACTTCTCATCCTCATACTCAGAGGCCCAGATCAGTAAGTGCATGCCAGCCAGCAGGGACCAGTGGCGTGGGTGGTAAAGATAGGCCCGGGGAGTAGGGGGAGATGGGGGCAGGATGATAGGGACTCAGACCACATTTACACATGACAAAAATAGGTTCTTCTAAGTGCTTGAGATAATAGCAGGTGTTATAAATGCTGGAGTTTTGTAATGTGTGAATGCACTATTCCCCTTTTATGCAGAGAGATCTCACAGCCTTATAAGAGGTGGGTCTTATAAGGCTGTGACATCTCACTATTCTCATAAAAGGAGAACCGTGCATTCACACCTTACAAAATTTCAGCATTTATAACTTCCGGTATTATCTCAAGCACTTAGAAGAACCCATTTTTATCATGTGTAAAAGCAACGTCAGATTCCCCACCCTCACCCTACCAGGCCAATAGTGAGACCTGGGGAAAGGGTGTGGGGGAGGTTAGTTCACCTGTCCCAGGAAACAGGGGTGGTGGAGGTTAGGGACAAGTTTATTTGTTTTTCTATCCCTGAACCCTGTTTTGGACTTTCAGTTCAGTTCCCGTTCCCATTGAAATCAATGGGTACCTTTTCCATTGACTTCAATGGGGAAAGAAACAGAACCGTAATCTGAAAGCCAACACCAAAAGTGCCAAAAAATAGGGATCAGAAAACGGACCCACCCCCCACCCCACCCCACCCTGGAAACTGAAAAAAAGCCCCTGTTTCCAACCTCTACTGATTAGTATCCAAAGCTGGTGGGTCAGATATAACTATCAAACTATATAAAACCCCAATAGGAGGTGTTATATAGCTTGATATTTGTTATTGTTTTTAAAAAAAAAAATTTTTTCCTTATGCTTCAACACTATTACCTGAGCCTTCAAGGAAAGGTGGGATACAAAGAGAAGCAAGTAAACAAAACAAAGAAACAAATAGGGTCTGTGTGTCTTGCATATCATCAGCATGATAGACACATACATAGTCATTCACAGCCAACATTGCTTGTTACTTACTGGCATGACAGGGGAAAAGAAAAAAGAGGGCAAAAAAATGTTCCCAGGTCATACACTTTAACACTGTACTTCATTTAACAGTAACACAGTGCTTGCCCACTGGAGGACATAGATGGAAGTCTGAGAAGGCTGAAAATAAATAAGGTAAGGCATAAATAATTTACACTGCCAAGGCAAGAACATAATTAAGGTGACATTACCTTTGCTCGAGCCAGAAGGCATCTTTCTGAAAAGGTAAACAGGAAGGCGGGTGAATTTGTCCTTGCACTGAACTAACGTGATCGCTCATAAATATTTGCAAAAGAGTTCACGCAATTGCTTATTCCACTGTTATGCTGATAGCTCCAGGAGAAAATTGGTAAGAATATTGCTGTACAATAATTCAGTGGTTTACCAATCACAAGATCTGCTGGGTTAATAGATGTGAAGCTCATTTTGCTTTCCTTTTGAGTCTTTTTATAGGAAGGGACTTATTTTGTTCAACCATGTCTTATATATATATATGAGGCCTGGTATTCCCTACAGTTAATTAATACAATAAATTTGAAATTCTTGTTAAATTTTTGTATTGCCTCCCAGCATCCTCCTACACTCACATTGACCTTTCAAGAGCAAAAGAGAAAAAAACTAAAAGGTTTATTTCTAGTGTGCTTTCCTGATTTCTGGAAGACATCTTTTCCATTCCCTCTCCTAGCTGTTTCCAGTCCAACTCCTTGTAGGTTTTCCAATCCAACTTATGGTGAGATCCTTGGGTCTGATTCTGCATATGGTTCTCAACATAAGATTGGAATCCAGGTTAGGAGAGCAGGATCTGACTGATATGTGAAAAGAAGAACTTTCTGTTAGGATCCAGTGGTGAAAGGAGACATTTCTCATTCTGACATATTGAAACAAAAATTAAAATTAGTATCCATTCACAACCCATTATTTTCAAGAATTGTGAACAAGTCTATATCTTAATTAACGTGGTCGAATTCATAGCATCGATATCCAAATAGCCTTGATATCGAGGCTTTCCAAACATGACTTCAAAGATACCGTGCAAGCCGTGATTCCTATGGCAGCCGGCCATCTAAATGCACCCTCTGCAGCTTTTCAGGAAGTGTATTCTTCAAGCCTCTAAGTCCAGCCAATTGTCTAAAAGTAGTCTATGGCTACTTTTACAAATGACAAAAATGGGTACTTATAAGTGCTCGAGATAATACCAGGTGTTATAAATGTTGACGTTTTGTAAGGTGTGAACGAACTATTCCCCTTTCATGCAATTAAGCAGCAAGATCTCGTAGCTTTGTAAGATCCAGTGGATGTGACTCTTACGAAGCTGTGAGAGCTCGCTGAATAAAAGGGGAGTAGTGCATTCACACCTTACAAATCTCCAGCATTTATAACACCCTGTATTATCTTGAGCACTTATAAGTCCCCATTTTTGTCATGTGTAAAAGCAGCCTAATTTACTTTTCGACTGACTAAAGGGATGTGATCTGAGAAGCCATTGTTCTCATTTTTCATACCAACACTCCCAAAGTTATCTGCTCTTCTATTTTGGATGTTAGAAGTTTTTTAATTCTTTCATAACTGGAAAAATACAAGTTTCCAGATAATTTTCATGGGATTCTATCTCTTCTGAATCTGTTCAACTTTTATTATCCACAGAAAGTTTACGATGGTGACTATTTCACTAACCACAAGACTCTGGATGCAGTTAACTGTGCTCAGGAATCTGAATAATTCAAAATTATTGATATCCTTCTTCTAACCTAGAGAGGCTTTAGCTAATGAGGTATAAATTAAAGCAATATTTTAGCTAAAAACTGTCTTTTTCTCAGCTGAAACTTTAAATTGTTGTCCATTTCATACGCCCCCACCCCCTTCTTCACCGGAAATGTGGTTACATTACATCAAAATATGCTCTGACCCTCTGCTATAGCTAGGAGGTATTGAGCACACATCAAGAAAAAAGGTGCAGAACTGATGTTAACTCTCTTTTGCGTTCTTTATACCTTGGGATAACAGAAAATTGCCTAAAGGATGCTCCACTAGATGCCAGTGGCTATAAAACCAATGGTACCCAAATTGTGGCTCGTAGCAGATCTGAAACAAATCTGGAATTTCATATCACAAAGAATTTCATATCACAAAGGGCAGCAGAATGAAGGACAGGCCAAGTGGTGGGACCGCGGTGGTGGGACCGTGGCTGTGGAACTCCCTTCCGGAGGAAGCTCTCCTGGCCCCAAGCCTTTTAACATTTCGGCGGAACTGTAAGACCTGGCTGTTTGCCCAGGCCTTTGGGAGGGAGGGTGGGGAGGGAGGATTTTAGTCCCCTACCCATTTGTTTT
>QEPC01007367.1:432320-443331 GCA_003113815.1 Sphenodon punctatus
ATATATATATATATATATATATATATATATATATATATATATATATATATATATATATATCCTCTCTATCCTTGGCTGTGTCTAAAGGGAGAGGTGAGAGCCTCCCTGGTTGATAGGATAAGGGTGTGATCTTAAAGGGAGAAGTGAGAGTCTTCCTGTCCTTTAAGGAGGAGGGTGGGTACTGCTGGGGGAGCTCTGCTGGTAACATCTGCAGGGACAGTTAGGGATGAAACAGCGGTGATACCCCCTTTTTCTTGCCCCCTATGGGGGACTAAAGGGTGAAGTGAGAGGCACCCTGGTTACTTGTGGGGAGTGAGTGTGGGGGAGTCAGCTGGATCCCCAGGTGTGGGACAGTGCTACAGTGTTGTGATACTAGACCAAACCCCCTATTTCAAGATCCTGCGAGATTAAAATGGCCTCCTACAAATCTCCTGCAATTTTGAATATGGGAAGGGCACTAAATACACAACTGAAGATTACCAACTTTATTACCCTTAAGGCAGGAAACTGGAAAATCTACATAATATAGCGCTGTCACCAATTATTGGAACAATAAAAGGACAGTTTCCTACAGATATATCATCTATCTATATATCTATGACAGAGAAAACTTATGCTCAAGAAGACAAAATCTTTAAAACATAGCATAGCATACAGTCTACCTTGACTTCCTATAGACAAGCAGATTTAAATTTGAATATAGATTTAGATTAAGTATTAAAGGGTAGCCTGCTTACTCTTAACTCAAATTTAGAAGATAGCTTTTTATCATATCTGGAAAGCTTTCAGCTCAATTCACTAAACCATGTAGGCAAAACTGGGACTTATTCTGAAAGAATTAACTCAATTCTACATGAGAATTGTTGTTGTAAACAACTCAGACACATCATAGACAGACTACCCTCTAAGATTGATATTATAAATACCACAGTCACTCAAGACTTAAAACACCTCAAAACCATCTACAGGGAATTAATAAGTGCCCAAAGTAAAGAAAAGTTTACGGATCAAACATTGTGTATCCCCTTGAGGCAAGAAGTCAACTATATAAAACATCTTTGTGAGGAAATTAAGCACCTTTGTGGAAAAGATCAAATGAAAAGTGGACAGACACTTCACTCCAAAAGTAAGGATGAAACAATGAAAGATAGTCAAAATGAATTATTTGGAAAGATAAAGTTTCCACGGGTGAACTCAAATAAAGTTCATAATGAAAGGGAGGGTTATGAGAGAAATAGTAGGAATTTAAACAACTTTATTAACCAAAATATAATTATATATGATTTATATAATCCTTCAAATGAATCTATTCGACAATTAAAAATTTCTATAGTCCATTATCTGGAAGAGAGATTGAGGATTCTAGAACATAGGCTCTCCAGAGGTATTATCTTTGTATCCAGGTTACACCAAGCTAAGAACAGTTTCCGTTCAGCACCAGTTAGGGTGGGTTTTAGAGATTTGGGATTGAGACATCTCATTCTGAATAAAGCTGAAAATTCTATGCTTGGCCTGGAAATTGGAGAAGATGTCTTCCTCTTTTATGAAAATAGGATGAGGAGTCCACACCTCGCTCAGAGTCATTTGGTATGGGAAAAAGAGAAGAGAGTGCAGTATAGGGAAAGATACAAAACAAAGAGAAGGGAGGGGATGCAACAGGAATGACAATTGGAGTGTGATCCAACCCTGAGCCCTGCAGAAATAAATGTAGCTTCTTGGAATATAGCTGGTTTGGAAGGATGGCTGATAGATAGGGATTGGATCAACTTTATAAACAAATTCCAAATCTTCCTTTTGCAAGAAACTTGGACAAATGAGTTACCTTCGATTAATGGCTTTCAAATATATACCATTCCGGCCCTTAAGGACCATAAAAATGGCAGCATGGCCGGCGGACGTCTGGCTGGAGTGGCAGTAAATCTTGATTGTATCACTAAAGAAATAGATTTGGATAATTCATATATTCAAGCAATTCATCTTGACTTTGGCATTAGGAAATCATTAATAGCCATAAATGTTTATTTCCCTCCAAAGAAAAATAATATGCAGTCAGGATGGTGGGTTGAACTATTAGAAAGTAAGATTGAATACATAAAACTTTTGCTACCAGAGGCTATAATACTGGTAGCAGGAGACTTCAATGCCAGGATATGAAGTTTTCAAGGACAAATAGATAGTATAAGGTCTGAGCAACAAGGGAATATAATTTCTTGTATGAAAGATAGCAAAACAAATGTAGAAGGGAAGTATTTATGGCATTTTATACAGGAAAAAGGATGGAGAAAACTAAATGGTGAAATACCTCCAGACTGTCCGAGACATCTTACCTTTCACTCTAACCAAGGTGCAAGTAAAATCAACTATATGTTGATGGAAGTTGAAAATTGGCATTTCTGCAAGACTTTTCAGGTACTGCCATGCTCAGAGTGTGAACATTTCCTGCTAGTTGCAACATTATTTCAAATGGAGGAATGGAAGAAGGAGGAAGTTAAACTAGATCTGCCAGCCCAAAGATTGGTAAAATGGACAGAGGATGTTAAAAACAAGATAAAGGAAATATGTAATAAATACTCAAATACACATTTAGGCAGGGCAATTTCAACTAGCCCAGGAAAGTTATTACAGGAATACCAGAAATTATTGACTGATTTATATGCTGTTCTAATAGCTCATCAGAGCTATAAAATTACTCCATCTGTGCATCAAGCTTGGTTTGATAAGGAATGCATTGAAGAGAAGAAGAAACTGATAGCCTGTATTGAGGCAACAAATGAACTAGAGTGTGGGGACCCCAATAGTAGATAGAGCAGAACAAAAAGAAATACAAACAATTGCTGGCCTCAAAATAGCAATCCTTTCAAAAAGAGTCGTGGGAGCGCTTGAGACAAGCTGCAGAGAGAAGTGATTCTTATATATTTTGGAAAATAGTTAGGGGGAATTCCAAACATAAAAATGTCCTCCCAGATGTATATATAACGGCAGCGAGCTGGGTGACTTATTACAAAAACAAGTTTGGTGTAGAAAATGATAACCCAGATGAGGAAACTGTTTCTGCAGAGATAGAGCATCAGGAGGGGATTACTAGATACAAGGTTACTGCACCCCAGGTGGTTAAATGGATAAAAGATCTGAAAGTTGGTAAGATGGCAGGGCTCGACCGACTAACAGCAGAATTACTTAGGGAAGCACCACAGTTCTGGGCATCGGTCCTGATGAATTTAATGAACAACATAATAGAATATGATATTTTCCCCCAACGTGGAGGCAGAATATTTTGGTCCCTATTTTTAAAAAAGGTGACAGAGTGAATCCAGAGGCTTATGAGCCTGATTGATATACCTTCACAAATATATGGAAAATGGCTGCTATCACATATTTATTTATTTATTTATTTATTTATTTATTAAATTTATATCCCACCCCTCCTGAATACAGCTCAGGGTGGCTTCCAACAATAAAAACAGTATAAAACAGTTTAAAACAGTTTAAAACATATAAAAATACAATATCAAATATTAAAATATTAAGAGCAGGGCCTGGGATACAAAAATCAATAGGGGAGGGAAGACAAAACCCACTAAACCCTCCCCCCCTCCCCAAAGGCCTGGGCAAACAGCCAGGTTTTACACTTTCATTGGAATATCAAGAGACTTGGGGCCAGGCGAGCTTCCTCTGGTAGGGAGTTCCAAAGACGCAGCCCGGCCACAGAGAATACCCTCTCCATTGTGGCTCCCTGCTTAACGCGGGGGACCTCCAAGAAGGCACCTCCAGCAGACCGAAGGGTCCGCTCCGGGGCGCGGAGGGTGAGGCAGTCCCTGAGGTATGAGGGGATGAGACCGTGAAGGACTTTATAAATCAATACCAACACCTTGAACCTGGCTCGACACGCTATCGGCAACCAGTGCAGAGTCCGGAGCACAGGTGTTATGTGCTCCCGATGACCCATTCCTGAAAGGAGATGGGCCGCCGCATTCTGCACTAGCTGCAGCCTCCGAACCAGGCACAAAGGAAGCCCCACGTAGAGCATGTTGCAGTAGTCCAGCCTCGAGGTGATGAAGGCATGGATGAGGGAGGCCAGCTCTGGGCCGGAGACGAACGGACGCAGCCTCCGCACCAGATGCAACTGGTGAAAGGCAGCCTTTGCGACTACCTCCACCTGCCGCTCCAGGCGGAGGTCCGCGTCCAGCACCACCCCCAGACTCCAGACCTGTTGAGCTATGGGAGGGCGAACCCCCCCAATCAGGGGGGCCGACACCTCCCTCGCTCTCCCCACCACCATCACCTCCGTCTTATCGGGGTTGAGCTTCAGTCTGCTCTGCCACATCCATTCCGCCATGGCCTCCAAACACTGGAATAGCACCAAGCCGGCAGGGTCTGGGTCTGTTGAAAAAGAGAGGTACAGCTGAGTATCATCAGCATATTGGTGACAACATATGCAGGAATAGATAGATGAGTGAAGCATATTGGGTGAAGAACAAGCTGGATTCCGCAGCAGATATTCATGCATAGACCAATGCTACACCCTTTATTATCTTATTAAGAAATATAACTCCAATAAACAAGCTGTCAATGTAGTCTTCATAGATCTTCAGGGTGCTTTTAATACCATCGACAGGAAAAAACTCTGGTGCAAGCTTAGAGATATGGGGATGGATCCCAATCTCCTAAAATTAATTCCAGCTTATTATATGAATACCATGACCAGAGTTAGATATGGAGCTAGGGGAGAACATTCAGAGCTTTTCTCTACCGAAAAGGGAATAAAACAGGGTTGCATAATTGCGCCAACCTTATTCAGCCTGTATATAAATGATCTTGCTCCCAAACTACAAAATAAATGACATCACCATCCCAGGACAATAGGGGGAGAACTGGTCTCACTTTTTTATGCGGATGACATGGCCCTCATCTCCCTAACTAGAATTGGTTTACAACGTATGTTGGAAGAGCTAGCTAATTATACTCAAGAAAATGCATTTAAAATTAGTACATCCAAATTGAAGGTCATGATGTTTGGGACAAATAAGGGTAGGAGCTGGTTTATAGGAACAGAAAAATTGGAGGTTGTTTCATCATTTACTTATTTCGGTCTCACTTTGAACAAGACATTGTCATGGACGTCCCATATCCATTAACCTGAGCTGAAGGCAGCATAGGCTGTGGGAGGTATATTGGCTTTTTATGGATGTTGTGGGAAATGCCCTTTAAGGGAGGCCTTAAGGGTGGCAGAAGCAAAACTTGTATGGTGCAGAATTGTGGGGATTGGACCCAGTGGCACATGAAGTGGTCGAAAGGGTGCAGGCTGGGCTTCTTAGAAGATTGGTGGGGGTATAAAAATCAACCCCCCGAGCACTGGTTAGGCTTGAAACGGGTACAATAAATGTAGCAACTAAAGCAAGGCAACGGGCTTTGGCATATTCGATTAAGATCCAAGCATTGTCCCCTAACCGCACCCCAAAAAGAATGTTTATGGAGCTGTTGCATCAACCCCAGGGGATGAAATCATGGGCAACTGAGATACGAGCTGAATTTGAAAGAATAGGCCTATCGTATATTGTGGTAACAACAGACAGACTAGTTATCCCTGTGGATAAGGAACTTATGATAAGATGCCTGGAAGACATTTCCTTTCAGGAAGATAGCGCAAAAGTATGCAATTTAAGGTACGTTCCACTGTTTTATTGTAACTACCCATTGGAAAAGTCTTGTTACTTGAATCGTTTGAAATGGGCTATTACAAGCTTGAGATTTGCACAACTGATCTCCAAGGTCCAGGAGGGAAGATGGGACAGAATCCCCTTGAATCAAAGATTGTGCCCGTGTACTGAGAGGAAAGTAGATGATATCCCACATATATTGTGGGATTGCCCCCTATATGTTGAGGAAAGGCGAAAGTGGCTGGTTACAAGGGAACTATTTAATCAAAAAGAGGGTACCCAGGAGAAAACAGCAAAGTTGCTTCAAGAAACATTAAAAATATTGACTAAGTTGGGCAATTTCGTTTTAGCGGTGCAGGCAAAAAGAAGGAAAATGACCTCAGATTTGAACTCTATAAAATCCTGAAGAGCTTCTTGATTATTTAACCTTGAAATAGGAAATAAAGAAGCCCTTGGTAACCTATTTTAAGTTTATAATGTAAGGAAGGGTCCCTTAAAAGCAAAATCAATTTTTTTATTTGTTATATTAACCTAATTGATACGTATATTATAGGAATGGCCGAAGGGTCCCAAACAGTTCTTGCTATATAAATGTGTGATGTGAAGGTACGTCTCTGGCAACCGGCCCAGGCTTTGTCTTTTCCTGAATTTATTTTTGTTTTTTCTTAGTGTAAAAATGTATGGAAACTTTGGGTGATTTCAGACATTACGTTTGTCCGAAATCACCACAGTGAACCTCAGTCAACTGCGAGGTGGTGGTGGTGTGTGAACAGAGGTGAACGTCTTTTTGCATGCATCCAGATGTTCACCTCAGTCAACCACCCCCCGCGGTGAACCTAACGATGCTTTGTTCTCCCACACCATGGCAGTGAACAAAGCATGGTTAGGGGGAATCCAGAAAGCGGTGAAGGAAAAGTAACATCTGTTATCTTACCTCCACCGTGTTCCGGAGTCCTGGTGGCAGGTGGTGGGTGGCAGCAGCAGCAGCCATATAGGCCACTGCGGCTGCCTGTCTCGAGGAGGGCGGGTGCCGGGGAGCGCAGGGGGCGGGGCAGTGTGGCTGCATGCTGCTTTGCGAGACCCCTCCCCCTCCGGTGTGTGTGTTGCAGAACAGACGTTATGGCCGGCAGCATTGACCCTGGGCCATGGTTCGGCAGTCCCCACGGCCGGGGGCAAAGGGGCAAACATCTGTGGGCTCACCCCTTCACCCCCACCCGTGGTCCGAACCACCCCACAGCCCAGGGTCAATGCTGCCGGCCGTAACATCTGAAATCACCCTTTGTGTTATATTTGTCATTGGTTTTGTATTTTTTCTATTGATATGGGGTGTTTTCAGACATTACGAGATCACGCTCAAACATGGTGAACCACCCTCAATCCCGCAATGGGGCCAAAGAGCCCCGAATGTCTGTTAGGCAGACGCCAGATATTCACCATGCTCAATATCCACGTGGGGTCAATTTCAACCATGCTTCGCGGGCTCCCCGGTGCAAAATTTTGGGAAGCATGGTTAAAGAGATTCCCACTGGGAAACAACAAAAAGTAATGTCTGGACGCCAATCCCCGGGCAGAACCAAAGAAAATGATCCCCAGCCATGGACAATGCACGCAGCGTCGCTGCCAGGCAACCAGCAACAACACAACCACCAGAGGGAGATTTAAAGGGAAATCTGCAGGAGGGAAGCATGGCAAGATGGAGTGAGGAGGGAGGCAGAAGAGAGCGGTGGGTGAGAGAGCAAGGCTTGAGGAGGAGGAGGCAGGGGCAGCGGTGGAGGGAGCGCAGGTGGAGGAGTTGGGGGTCATGCTGACGATGGAGGGAGGTGCAGGGACAACACCCGCAGCAGCCAGGACAGAATGCCCCAGGGACAACAGATAGAACGGGGGCGGAGGAGGCACCCAGGAAACGGGTAAGGGGAAACAAGTGCACGGAAGCAGGGGCACCAAGGGGGGGCATGGGGCAAGTCAGGGCTCCTGCCAGGGAGGAGGGGGAAAGGGGGCACCCCGTGAGGGGCCCTGACATGCACCCAACACTAAACCCCCCACCCCCTGCCTCCCGTTGACACGGAAGAGCACCCAGGTGGATGAGCCCCCAGAGGACACCGGACCAGCCCAGGCAGAGGAGGAGGAGGCAGCGGTGCAAGAGGCTCTGGAGGAGGAGGAGGAGGGCATGGACACACAGGGGAGGAGAGGCAGGAGGTCCTACCACAGAGGGGGCCATTGGGGGCTCCAAGAGATCCGGGACTTCATTAGGATCTGGGGGACCCTGGAGTACCAGCTGGAGCTCTCCCTGAACCAACGCAATCAGCATGTGTTCCAGGACATAGTGCAGACCATGGAGGTGGCGAGGCATCAGCGCACAGTGACACATTTCTGGTCCAAGGCCAAAGAAGTGAAGAGGGGGTACAAGGCCATCTGGGACAACAATAGGCGGTCTGGACACGGAGCCCGGACCGCACCCTTCTACGATGCCCTGGACCGCATGATGCACATGAAGGGGTCCATAGTCACCCCATGGTTCGTGGGGAGCGCTGTGGTCCAGGGCAGGGAACGGGCCGAGGTACACCCTCCCCTCGCCGCCCCCCTGGTAGACACCGGTCCCAGGACCCCGGACCCACCGGAAGACCAGCCGGGGTGCTCCGTGTCCTACAGCCCCCCCCCNGCACACTCATCACCCTCAGCCAGTGGTCCATGGGGGAGCACTCCCACACCGAGGGGCCGGCCTCGGAAGGATCCGAGACAGACATTGAGGGTAAGCGGCCAACCTGGAGTGGAGAGGGACTGGGTCCATGGGGGCAGGGGCCAAGAGGGGGATGGAAGGGCCAGCCCCAGCCCGAGCCCCAGTCCCCCACAACCAAAGCGAGAGGGGGCCCAACCCCAAGTCCCCCAACTGCACACCCCTACACCCACAACCCCCCTCCTCACCCGCAGGCCACAGGACACCCCCGGGACCAGACCCAGGTGACCGAGCAGGCAGCCACTGAGGAGACCTGCCAGAAGGTGCAGGAACCAGGTGAGGCAGGCGGTCGGGTAGGGAGGGCACCCCGGGGTGCAGAGAAGGGGTTCCCAGACACTCGGAGGGGATGGTAGGGGCCAGGGTCAGGGGGTGAGGAGGGGCCAGGTAAGATGCCCGGGGGCCCATGGGGCCCCTGCCCCATCACAGCCAGGGGGCAAGGGCCCGGGTCAGGATCAGACTCACCGTCCCATTCCCTGAGGGCAACACCGGCAGCCAGCATCCCCAGGGCGCATGGCTCCATCGCAGTGCATGAGGGAGCACCAGGCACGGGTCCGCAGGAGGAGGGAGGACCAGGCGGAGGAGATCATCCGGACCTCGGCGGAACAGGGGGAGAGGATGATAGCGGCCATGGACCAGATGGAGGTGGCCATCGAGTGGTCCCTGGAGCGGGCAGAGGTGAGGGACATGAGACTCCTGGCCGAGGTGCACCTGGAGCGAGGCGGGAGCACCAGGAGCACAGCAGGCAGGTGGAGGCACTTGGGAGGCTGGAGCAGGCCATCACAGGTATGGTGCAGGAGCACTCTGCCTTCCCAGGACCCCATGACAGACCACTCGGTGCCCCTGCCCCCTGCCCAGTCGCGCCAGCCACCCCCACGACCTCAGGGGCCGTGCATTCGCCTCCCGGTGCCCCCCGCCCTCCAGAGGGTGCATCCACCATGGGGGCCCCCCCGGGTCCCAGCGTCCCTCTCTTCCCAATCACCGCCCCCCCTGTCACACCAGGAGGAGCCCCAGGACACTGCTGGGAACACAGACAGCGGGGGTTCTATTTAACTTTAATTATTTTATTTTTCTTATATTTTTACATTAGGGTAACTGTTTTGTCACAATACAATTATTGCTCTGTAGTGTTGCTCACGGCATACTTTCTATGGCCAAAAATATGCTTTCTTATTACATTAATCTATAGCAAATCCGGGGAGTTTCCTCATATCTCCGTGGTGAAACTTTAAGCACGCTGCGTCGCTGCTAGGCAACAATCAACAATGCCAGCCCAGGCCAGGAAGGAGATTTAAACTGGGTGGGCACACTACACAGACAGCACCGGTACTTGTCCTGCTGAGGAGCCAGGAAAGAAGGGATAGGAGAGCGGAGGTGAGCAAGAGCATCTGAGTCTCCTCTCCCACCCCTCTGTGTTGGATGCTAGTTGTGTTGGTTGTACTCCCTCGCCTCGAGTGTCACGTCCCTGGTCTGTGTGTTGTTGAATGCCCTCCTCTGTGTGTTCTGCTAGTTTCATCCAGGCTAGCACCTGCACTTTCCACATCCCACACCAGCCGACTCACTTCTTCTCAATTTATTACAACAATGTTGCGGCTGGTGGGCTTATCTACTGTCCTTGGAGCTCCGCTCCCCCATCCCCTCACGTCCCTTTGAGGCACCCATTCATTGCATTAGTTACTGCTGCGTTCTGCTGATGGAGAGTGGAGATGATGGCTGGACGCTGCTCTTCCCCAGGGCTCGCGGGCATATTAGCAACCCATAGCTGGAGCTTCTGTGAGACAATGACCCTGTGTGATCTTTGGCATTCCCTGGCTGTGCAATTGTTTGCCAACTGCCCGGACAGTCGCCCAGGTGCCTATGCAAGTCTCAGTTCCGGGCTCCGCTACTTTGGCTATGAGTTGAGTATCCTCGACTGCCAGCTGCATGCGGAGACACTGCGCCTCCGTGCCTTTCCCGATGGTCGCATCCAGGAGATGATGTGCTCGCATGTGGTGTGGTCCGCGGCAGAGACCGTCTCCACTCTGTATGTGTGCGGCATATCCTCCTTCACAGTCTGTATGGCGGAGGGGAGGGCCTTTCCTGGCCGTGTCCTTCTTTGCCTCTGTCCACGGGGCCCATGGGTACCGACAGTCATGTGGTGCTGCCTATCACCACCTGTTGGAGCTGGGTCACCTTCCGTGGCCCCCAGCTAATGACTATGTCTTGCTGGAGTCCACAGCGGCAGAGCTGACTGGTGTGTGCTCTCAATCAGATGTGCAGCTGGGACTTGCAATGCCGGATACCTTCAAGCCTTACTACCTGGTTGCACACTACATGTCTGAACTGGGATACCCTCGAGGCATGCTTCAGTGGCCCCAGTACATCCACCGGGCGGGCCACCCGGCCCTGGTCCGTTCTTGGCCCCCTGCAGCTGGCTGTGCCTCTGAGTCCCCCTGTCCCTTCTGTGCCATCGGTGTGCTCCCACAGCCCACCTCTGCCCTGTTGCCATGGGTCACTTCCCGGCCCACCTGTTCCATGATCTCCACTCCATTGCTTCCTCCAGCTCTTCCCTATCCTGGATTCCCTACTACAGTTGTGATTCCTCCTGTGCCTGTTCCGAGGTGTGCCCCACCAACCACCCGTG
>QEPC01007367.1:460565-477302 GCA_003113815.1 Sphenodon punctatus
AGTTTCATTTCAGTACAAAACTGAAATGAAACTTAAAGCAATCTAATAATCCTACTCAACGCCTGCTGTTCAGGAACAGTGACTAGCTCAGAAGGTGTTGGGAAGGGGGGAGGCAGATAGTTTCATTTCTTGCAAGCCTCTCCACCCCTGGTGCCTGGAAGTCTGCTTCTCACTAGTACTACCCCTCCCTGTCACGTTTGACCTTACAGTGAGTGAACCTTTTTTTGTCACCCGAACTCACCTGAACGCAATCCGAACTGACCGAACTGTTGGCCATTTCGCCATTCGTGTTTGGTTCTGTTTGATATGTTCGGGTTCAGGTTAGTGTTCATGTTCGTGTTCACGTTCGGTCATCCAAACTGGCTGAGTTCAGGCCGAACTCTGAACTTCCGAACCGCATTCGCCCATCCCTAGCAAAAACTCCATTGATTTCAGTTTTTGAGGATGGCACCCAATACTCACCCAAATGTTCACTGCATTTCCCCTGTTACCACAAATGGGGAAAATGCAGTGAACATGGGTCTCTGCAACACATTTATTGATTTGAATATTGACTGTTATCTAACTGAAGATGAAACAATTATAGGTGTGTACCAGAGACCCATGTTGCTATTAGTTTTTGTTATTAAAATATTTCATTTTTGTAAATATTGAAACTTCATTTTTATCTTTGCTTTTGTTTTTGATTCCCATTATTTTCAATGGAAAAAAACATTGTCGACTGTATCTTTTTTGTTTTTTCATTATATTTGAATTTAAGATAGAAGGATTGTATCTCCAAAGGAAGGCATTACATGTACCAAATTTCAGAAATATTGGATAAAGTAATCCTATTTTATAAGCAGTTGAACTATGTTATTAGGCAAAAATCTGCATATAAATTCCTAGATGTAACTTCTTTGTCTCCTATCTAATGTGGATGAAACTTGGGAAGTGTATACCCCTCCCCAGGCTTACTATCTATGCCAATGTTAAGAAGGATTTTTAAAAGGGTCCTGGTGGTGTAAGCAATTAACTTATTAATGTATGTCTGACTGTAACATCTTCGTAGTCCAACCAGAGTACATGAAATTTGGAAGGGCTGTATCTCACTCCATCAGGATCATCTTTGCAAAATATCAGAAAGATTTAATAAAGGGTCCTACTTTTATAAGCCTGCACAGCATATGCAGAGTATGAGCCTACACCAGGGATTCTCTTATATGTCACTGTAGTATAAGATCTGTTTGTGATGGCAAATGGCCAGCATAAATGTCAACCAAATATCCTCATTCTGTGCTGTGACCACCCCAACTTGTCTCCCTCACTTGTTACTGGGAAATTGGAGGCATCTGATTAGGAAAGAGCCAATTGAGATTCTCTTATGTCCTCTGTCACAGTGCAGCAGGATGTGATTGTGATGATAATTGACCAGCCTGGATGTGTAAACCATGTCTCCTGATTGCTGAGATTCTATCCCCTAAGTCCCAGTTATGTCCCCTCTATGAATGCCTGAGGGTCGCCCGCTATGCCAACCTCAAAGCCACCACCAATTGGTCCTGTAAAGCTGGAAGCATGCAAAATTTGTCAGTGAATGTATCTGTCAGTATTTTGGGTTGTTCCCCATCCTCCCTCCTACGGCCTCTCTCCCCCTGCCATGCCAGGTGCCTGCCTCTGACAGGCATTGCATGTGCTGCTATTTATCTGAATAATGGTCTTCAAGGGGGCAACTTAAATTCAATGCTTATAAAATTGGCCTGTATTTTTGCAGAGCTGACAGGAAAATTGTGGGATATATTCCTTCCAAATATCTTGTTTACAGGATGGAATATAGGGATGTTACAGCTAGAAATGCATCCTCAAGTTACTTAATTTTAAAACAGGACCCTTTATCCAATCTTTCTGAAATTTATCAGGATTGGTAAACCTCTGGAGATACATAATCTTTACGAGTTTCATGCAAAGTAGATGGAATATAAAGAAGCTGTAACCAGTAATGTGTATGTAGCTTTTCTTAAAATCACAACATTCAATTGTGTATAAAATCGGTTCCCTTTATCCAATATTTTTTAAATGTGTGCACATAGTGCCCTCCATTGGGGATGCAATCTTCCCAAGTTTAGGAAAAAAAAAGTTATAGCCAGAAATAAGTTTTCAGTTTTTCCCATTATTTCAAAAATGAAAATTCATTTTTATTTTCATTATATTTTTTTGTTATTACAATGACGAAAAGAATGAAAATTTTCATTTTTGTTGTCATTATAACAAAAATGAATTGCTCAGCCCTAGAAACAATTAAAGTTGAAATACAGCACAAGATAGGGCATGAAGAGATGTCACTAAGTGACATCCATCCCACCCTAGGGAGGGAAGGGTATCCATGGTAAAAAAAATTCCTGTGGTCTACTCTGGCCGGCGAGGGAGAGTGGGGAGTGATGTGTGGCCACTCGGCTGTGTTCCCGACATCACTCCACCCACCCACCCCACCATGATGGACAGCTATGGCTGTCTGTTACAGACAGCCATGGCTTACCTCCATGGCAACTTTCCTGACACCAGTAGGAGCAGGACCAGGAACACACGTACCTGTTTGGATTGCTCACTTTGCCCCAGCCAGGCAGGAATCAGGTGCATACTGTGGGCCTGTCGCATACCAGGTCCACATTTGCCTCTTGGTTCCTACCCAGGCAGTGTTTGAACTGGACCCACATGTTTTAGGCCTAGAATAAATCCCCCCTACATGCTACAATTAAGCAGCGGGGGGAACTTGTGCGGGCCGACCCTGGAAAACAGGTGTTTGGAGAGGTGGGGAGGGTGGCACTCTCCCCGGCCATGTGCCATACCAGCCAATGGGCCCCCTTACCTGGGGAGGCGGCGGGCCAGTGCCAGGTATATAGGCATGGACGCTGCCTGGCTGCTCCCCTCTTGCCACATGGATCATTGTGCAGTTACAGACGACTCCAGGTGATGTTTTCTGTTGCTGCACATGCTCACCCTTTTTCTCAGGAGACTAGGGGTGAAAACATACATGACACTAACCACCCTTTAACCACCCTTGGTGGTCATTTATGCATGTTTCAAGGCTGCATAGGGCACCAGTACAGCCCTGCAACATGCATAAATAACCACTAAGGGTGGTTAAAGAGTGGTTAGAGTCATGTCTGTTTTCACCCATGGCTAACAAGAACAAGCAGAAGCGGGGCGGGGCACCATGGGTGCTCGGGCAATTGGGACCCAGCTGCCATGAGGCAGCAGGGGTGCCGGGGCCAGGTTTGCCAATGGAGGATGCTGCCTCAAGCCCGTCGGCCACAGTACCGCGGGCCCAGATGGTGAGGCCCGCTTCTCCATGAATGACTTCTCATCCATGTTGGCCATTTCCCTGAACAGTGTGCAGGCCATGCAGGCAGACAGGCGTGGTGCTGATAGTGTTCATCTCCCAGACCCCAAGTGCTCATGAGTGGCCAGGGCAGGGCCAGTTACGCGCTCCACTGGGGGCACCAGGGGTGCTGGGGACGCAAGGAACATCGGCAGCCAGTGATCCAGGGCTACCACAGATGGATGCAGCAGTGAGTAGTGCAGTGGAGCTTCCAGCAATGCTACTCAAACTGGCAGTTGGTTACGATGGGTCAGCTGCGGTGGAACAAGGTAACGGAGTTGGGTACGCGATAGCCACACAGGCTATTGTGCACCCAGCACTGGAGTGCGGGGTATCTACACCCTCTGGGACTGGGGATAAGGGTTCCCTTTGGTACTGGGAGAGGACAGCAATGTTGGCTATTGGTCCCAAAGTAGCTTTGCTGCTGTGGGACGTAGGAACCATACAGGCTGAGGTTCTGATGGCGGGGGGCACCTAGGGTATTAACCCATTTGCACTCAGTTTTGCTGCCCCATTTTCTCTCCCAGGGGCGCATTTACTGCAGGCAACGAGGGACAGGATTTGGAGGGGCAAGTTTATTGATATTTTTGATGTCAATACATGGTGAAGTACCTAATGATGAGGACGTAAGCGGGGATAAAGGAGATAAGCAAAAATGGAGGAGGCTGCATGTTCCCAAAATGTGGGATAATTGGCTGCGGGCTTAGCTTATATATATGGGGATGGTGTTGTATAGGTTCCCAGCATGGGCCTGGCAGCTTTCACAGTATGCGGACATAATCCAGAGAGTCTATCTGGATTTTGGGGGGACGGCATGGCTGGAGTACGACGAGCGGTTTTGGCGCATGGCGGCATCCAATCCTCATGCATGCTGGGATCTAGTGGAGTACAATTCGCACTCCCAAATTATGGCCCCATATAGGCCGGGGGGGGCGGGGTCCGCATAGCCAATGGGATTCTTTTGCCAGGGCCTCAAAAGCAGACCCAGGGGAAGCCCGTCTGTTTCATATTTAACAGAGGCAACTGCTCGAGGTCGCGCTGTAAATTTCTCCACACCTACACTCACTGTGGAGGTGGGCATGCTTCCTTTTCCTGTCCCAGGGGGAGGTTTGACACCGATAGGTCTAGGGGACCCCAAGATCCCTTCTGAAAGGATAAGCAGGGTTCCCCTAGGCAAGGAGGTGGGGTTACGGGACCCTCGCCTGGCCATCAGCCCAATTAATCTGCCCCCTCTCACTTCCATCCTCAGGTGCTACCCTAACCAGGAGGATGCAGCTTACCTCTTGGAGGGGTTTTCATGGGGTTTTTACATTCCATGTGTGGGGGTTAGGGTGGATCAACGGGCCAGGAATTTAAAGTCTGTCAAGGGTATGGAGGGGATAGTTTTGAAAAAATTCAAAAATAAATTTCAGCGGGTAGGGTAGCAGTTCCCTTTGACTCCCCTCCTTTCCCAGTGATACGCTGCTCGCCATTGGGGATAGTACCAAAGAAGGCTCCTGGTGAGTACAGGCTGATCTACCACCTCTCATGTCCCAGGGATGGTTCAATGAACGACACTATTGCCCCCAAGCTTTGCTCAATGCAGTACACATCCTTCGACTCCACGGTACGCATGGTCAGGGCATGTGGTCGTGAGGCCCTGTTGTGCAAATGTGACATGAAGTCAGCTTTCTGTTTGCTCCCGGTGTCCCCAAAGGATTTTGATTTGCTGGGTTTCACATTTCAGGGTAAATATTTTTATGATAAAGCCTTGCCCATGGGTTGTTCCATCTCCTGTGCGGGTTCAGTTCTCTACTGGAATGGGCGATCAAGGTCAGGACAGGGCTCCCATCGGTGTCTAAATATTTGGATGGTTCTTTGTTCATGGGGAGGGGGGACATAGGCGAGTGCACACATTTGATCTCAACCTTTGCTCGCCTTGCCCAGGAGCTTGAAGTGCCACTGGCAGTGGAAAAATCTGAGGGGGCCAACTACAAAATTGATGTTCCTGGGCATTGAAATTGACACCATTGCCTGTACCTCTAGCCTTCCAGGGGAGAAGCTGACAAGGCTTCGGGAGATGTTGGTGGAATTCACACTCAAAGAAAAAGTCACCCTCAGGGATCTTCAGGAGCTGCTAGGCCACCTTAATTTTGCATTCAAGGTTGTTGCATCAGGTAGGGCTTTCAGCGCTCGGTTGGCCAGAGCCATGGCCGGCGCTCATTCACTGCATGATCATATCAGGATCAACAAGGGGATGTGGGAGGATTTGAAGGTTTGGCAGGTTTTCCTGTGACAGTTTAACGGAGTGTTGCTTTGGAGGGATGTGCATCTCCTTGAGGCCGACCTACAGGTAGTATCAGATGCTGCTGGTGGGATTGGTTTTGAGGTATTCTTCAGGGGTCACTGGTGTGCCCACCATTGGCCTACCATTTGAGGGGAGTTGGGTATTCTAAAGGATATCACTTTCCTGGAGCTCTTTCCCATTTTGGTGGCTGTTGCACTTTGGGGCAACGAATTCAGGGATGCACACGTCTGGTTCTGGACTGATAACCAGGCAGTGGTGTCTGTCATTAATTCCCAAACTGCTAGATCTCCCAGGGTCATGTCACTTGTCAGGTGGCTGGTATTGCAGTGCCTGAAGGTGAACATGTGCTTCACGGCACGTTACATGCCTGGTGTGCAGAATGAAATTGCAGATGCTCTCTCTCGCTTCCAGATTGAGAGATTCCGTTTTTTGACTCCTGGGGCCCACCCAGATCTGGAAGCGATGCCTGAGGCCTTTGTGGGCTCTGGGGAAAGGCTCCTAGACAATGGCATGTGGGCATCCATCACTGTGGGAAACTGGCATGCCTACAAGAGGAGTTTTGAAAGTTTCAGGGAGTATCTAGTTGAGCATGGCACTCAGGAACAATGGCCAAACCCTTCCGATTTTGCTAAGCTTTTTGCAGAAGACCTACATCATATGAGGCTGGCAGCGAGGGACAGGCTGGTCACCACAACATTTTTTAGTAAAGCTAACGGGTTTCCTGATTGGTGCACTGGATTCCGGTTAAAGAGGGCCCTAGAAGGGTGAGCGGGGGGGGGGGGAATTGTAGATCCGACAAGTGTCTGCCAGTCTCCATAATCCTCCTAGCACAGATCTCTGAGATTCTGCCAGCAGTGTGTTCTGGCAGCTCCGAGGTTGTGTTGTTCAGGGCAGCCTTTGCCACAGCCTTTTTTGTACTTTTCTGAATAAGCGGGTTGGTGGCCTCCTCTAAGCTTGACTCTTCGGGTCACGCTTTAGTTGTAGGGGATGTTAAATTGGAGTGGGGTGGTGGTTAGGATTTTAGTTTGACAGTCCAAAATGGATCAACAGGGGAGGGGGCAATTTTTGTCGCTGGAACTTACACCAGTCACATCTATCTGTTCAGGTGCAACCCTCAGAGCATATTTGCCCTTGAGGCTGGGCAGACCTGGCCCTTTGTTTATGCATGCAGATGGGTTCTTCCTGACTAAGTTTCAGTTTATGGCCATCTTCCGAAGATGCCTAAGCAGATTGGGTCATGCAAGCAGCCTCTTCTGGTCTTGGTCAACATCTTGGCCTGTGCCCAAGGGTACGTTTGACCTGGATCGGGATTGGTGGCATGTGTTGGGACAGATTGCTGAGTGTCCTGTTGAGGAAGGTATTGGATAGCCCCTCCCAGACGGACGTCCTGATAATTCACCTTGGGGAAAATGACCTCGGCCTCGTGCCCACATTCCAACTCAGTGGCCACATTTGTGCCACTTTGTTCCTGCTTCACACCACTTGGCCAAGCACATCTATTGGGTGGTCTGACATGCTGGAGCATGGAAGTTGGCGTTATGCATCACACCCAGGAAAGATTGAGAGAGCAAAGAGGAAGGTCAATAGGGCCTTATGGAGGGTGGGGAGCAGCATTGGCAGGTTTATGATCCACCCCAGGTGAATCTCGTCCTTAGTCCCAGGCCCTTTTGTGGAGGACGGGGTCCACCTGTCAACGGAGGGCAACCAGATCTGGCTGGGTGATGTGGCTGAGGGACTGAAGCAGCACCTGGGTGGGGTAAAGGGGCTTAGAGTATCTCTGCACCCCCTTTTTTGTGGCAGATAACAGCTATGGGACCATGCTGGGGAGAGCTCCTTAAGAGTAGGGGCTGCATGGCACACGCCCCCATTTGCCCGATTTGGGGGGTGGTGGTAAAGCATGTGGAGGGGCGGCAGGGAACCCCCAACTTCAGGCTACGGATGACTGGGTTGAGGGGGCCCTGCTGCCCCTCCCTTCTGGGGGAGGGTGACCTGGCTGGGAAGGATGATCACCCTGGTGGGGGCGCTGTGCGTGTAGTCCGGTCCCCACTTTGGTTAAAAAAAGTGGTCCTGCTGTTATAATACAGGTTTATACCCTCGTCTGGGTGTCTGTTTATTGTCGTTTACTGTTTAATAAAGTTGCAGCCAATGCCCATAAAAGTATACTTGTGTCTGCCTGGTTCCTTTGGGTTGTGCGTGCAAACCTTGAAGCAGCACGCTGGCTCAGCCGGGTGAACTGGACCTAACCGGGCCATCATGCTGTCTGATTATTTTCTCCCATAGTGATTCTGTGATTCAAGGTTATAATTTTGAGAAGATGCTAATCTGTACTTAAATGTTTTTCAATTGAAAGAAAGCTTCTGCTCTACTAAATACATGGAAGTGTAGGGCATATACTCAGAAGTGGTCATTTTTACCCAGGGTGGAAGTATTGTGGGGATGCAGAATGATAAAACAGAAGGAAAATGGAATTTACCCTAATACAGAATTTGCAACATTCAGTGCTGTTTTTTTAAAACATCCAAAATAGAAGTTTAAGAAAAATGCACAGTGACTATATATTGTGATGCATAAAGCTAGCACTTTGTATTAAAACCAGGTTAAGTAGACTTCTGAACGCTAAAATTGTCAGCCTTCTAGAAGATGTGCTATAATCAATGCCTATTTATTTGGTACGTGAAAAGAGAAAACGGGGAGTAAATACATATTACTCATTCTACTACTTAGCTTCAGCATCAAATGGATACCATTTCCAATTACTGTGCATTCAGCAGAATACTATTAGACTGCTAATCTGTAATTGACTTGTACTTACCTCGACTTCTTTGTTAGTACATTTTGCACATGCCATATAGTTCTGTTCTGTATTTCTGTACCATTCCTTCACATTGTTCATGTGGAAAATATAGCAAGAAGTTGTCAGCTACTGAGATGGTCTAGGGAGAGGTAATAACAAAGTAGGGGCTATAGCAAGTGCAGTGAGAGGATTATCAAAAATAAAAGTTGTGAGCCTCTGGAGAGGTTTATGAATGAATTGGAACTCGCACTGAAGGTCATCAAGTCTCTTACTTCCTTTCACTCATATCAGTATTTCTTTGCAATTGGAGGTAGAGATCCCCATTCCCAACACCTTACTAATCATTTGCATTTTAGTGCAAATGGCATTGTTGTTGTTGTTTTTAGACTGGTCCATCCCTAATATTTGCAAAATACTTTGCTCTTTGCTATATTTATGTCTGATGACTCGTTCTAGACCTTTTAGGCTCAGTGTATTTTGCAAGTGTCAGAATATATTTCATATCTAATCTTTCAGATCTTTCTACTCCCACGGCTGTAAACTGAATTATAAAACAAGAGCCAGCTATAAACATGTAATCATTGCCATATATATTCTCTTTATGGAGGCACAGATTATTCCTTTTTCCCAATGGGATGGGCATTTTGATATAAAAAGAAAAAAAATCCATCCATTTCCCCCCCCCCCCACATACAATCCTGCCAATATAAAGACCAAAGGAGAAAGTGAGGGAAAGGATAAGAATGTTGGGTTCCTTTTTTAAAATGTACTGATGAAAATGGATGTTGTAAGGGAAAGGAATTTTCAAGTGGTGTTCTTGCCAGAGAGCTGAAATGGGTACCGACAAAAACGATTGGTAGCCAATTGTGACCCAATTTGGGTATCCATGCCCTGGAATGTTGACTTCCAATATCAATTTTTTTAAACTTTATTTTTGTTTTATCAACTTCCAACACATATTTATTGATTTTCTTTCCCATAAAATTGACTTCTGCTCTGGGAAAGTCAACTTCTGGTCCTAGAACATTTACTTCCAGTCCCAATTTCTTTTTTTAAAATTTCTTTCCTGATTTTTCAGTTATCTTAACCAATATACCAATCAGTAATTGGAAAATAAACAAATTGGTACCCGAAGTTATCAACTTTTGAGGTTTCCAGGTACCTGATGGGTACCCAGGTAACCCCAAAATGCGGGTATTATGCGTGGGTGCTAAATTAAGTACCTATTTCAGCTCTAAAACCATTTACTGAAAATGCAAATACTTAATCATGCTAATTATGAGTGAACCACTACCATTAAAAAAATGAACACAGGCTTAAGGGGGAAAAAGCAAAAAACAATAAATATTTTGCTCTTTCTCCTGAAAGGAACAGATGAGAATCAGAATAGTTCTTTAAGGTGTTTGTGGGCGTGCTGTATATAAAAGGAGAATTTCTTTACAGTTCATTTCCTGGCTTGTCTTATGATAAGAAACGAAAAGACAAACTAATTATTTCTAGGGAGAGGAATGGAGCGGAGTATTGTTTATGACAGTTATCAAATAAAAAACAAAAAAACAAAATTACAGCTGGGTCAATGCTGCTCAGACTCATTCTTGTTCTAGATTTGAAATTTCTCAGCGTCTGAAAGGGTTTGGAACTGCTTTTTTTATGTCAACCTGTGATAAAATTCAGAATATAAATGAAGTCATAGAAAGGCTGCCGGATCAGTTCCCCTGAAGAAACCTACAATACGGGCAAATAATAGAATATGAATTGTAAATTTGTGTGGCCTCCCTAGAGGACGCCATTCTCTAGATGTGTCTGAAACTGACATTTCTTTGCATAAAGTTACCACTGTCAAATACATTTCATGGGGGGGAGAGGGGGGAGCAAATCCCCAAATTTGATTCCCTAGGGTGACTGGCTTTGCTTTACAATTCATACTAAAATAACTCTTATAGATTAAATTGGGGAATCTCATGGGGCCAGAACAGGTATGGCATGTTTCTCAGGACCATTCTCAACTATATACCTTCATTTTGCATTTGGGTCAGAATAGAAAACTGGGGAGGGGGTAGGGATTACAGCTTTGTCATCTTCAAGTCATTTAAAGTGTTGGTGATCCAATATTTCAATTAAGGGCAGAATACATTACATATTCCAATACAAAACAGAGCACAGTAAGCTTTTGATCTTTGATTTTGGTCATTCTTAAACATCTGCTTCCTATAAAGTATAGTCACCTTGCTACAGATGACATGAGACGAATGAGAGGCAGAATTTAGATCACTGGTGACAGTCATTCACTTCCACTTAGATATACTGAGATTTAAAGAGATTTGAATGGCATGTACAATTCCTTTGGTAAAGGTAAAGTGAACTTGATTTTCTTTCTCCATGTTTCCGTTCCTAAAGGTTCCTATGAGTTTAAGTCCCACGGTGATTTCAGACGTTACGGCCGGCAGCATTGACCCCAGGCCGAGGGGTTGTTCGGACCATGGGTGGGAGTGAAGGGGTGCTCCAACAGACATTTGCCCCTTTGCCCCCAGTCGTGGGGACCGCCGAACCACGACCCAGGGTCAATGCTGCCAGCTGTAACGTCTGTCGGGCAACACCCCTCCCGGAGGGGGCAGGGTCACACAATGCAGCGTGCAGCCACACAGCCCTGCCCCCTGTGCTCCCCGGCCGCCCGCCCTCTCCAAGACAGGCAGCCGCAGTGGCCTATCTGGCCGCTGCCACCGCCCACTGCCAGAACTCCGGAACGCGGTGAGGGTAAAGTAACAGACATTACTTTTCCTTCACCATGTTCCGGATTCCCCCTAACCACGCTTCGTTCGCCGCCGTGGTATGGGGGAACAAAGCGTGGTTAGGTTCACCGCTGGGGGTGGTTGACGGAGGTGAACATCTGGATGCGTGCAAACAGATATTCACTTCTGTTCCCCCCCCGCACGGTTGACTGAGGTGATTTCAGACAACCTAACATCTGAAATCACCCCCAGTTTGTCTCACACCAGATGGGTGCTTCTAGTCCATCTAGGAGATTTTGAGTCTGTGTAAGATGCTGTGACTGAACTTATATTGTGGGGGCAATTTATTTATTTATTTATGAGGGTTGCAGCTGGGTACAGATTATGAGGGTTAGAGCTGGGTACAGATATAGTCCCTCTGGGAGCGGCAGAGGGGTATGTGTCTGGAGGAGTTTTTAGGCAGTGGCTGCTTGCACACATTAACTAAGGGGCAGGGACCATCATGAGTTTAACTCACACTAGTGTGATCACATGAATTCCCCAATTATGGGGATGGTGGTTTTTTTTCCCTTTTCCCCATTCAGTTCAATAATGCAAGACAGGGTGGACTTTGTGCCCTTTATTGCATTGTTGAATTTAATGCAATAATGCATTAAAACCTGCATTAGAGGAAGGGTAAAATAATGCTAAAACCCCTGTGCCCATGATTAGTGATTCCTCTTGACTGCACTTACGTGAGTTAAACTCACGGCAGACCCCGCCACTTCCTTAATGCGTGCAAGCAGCCAGTGATAGGGAAGGGGATTACCCCCCATGGGTAGGATGGAATTGTATGGTAATGTTTGGAAACAAGGGGTATAGGTCATGGACCCTCTTTGAGGGGAGGGAGTTGGGGTATAGACTAGATTAGGGGTGTCTTTAGACATAAAGCTGTTCAGTGTTCTGTAACACAGTGTCCTACTGTTACAGTGTTTAGACATACCATCAACACAGTAGGGATGTGCAAACAGAACATGGTTTGGTTGTTCAGTTTGAAACCCGAATTTGGGTTCAGTTGTTTGGTTCAGCGGAGTTCGGTTTGTCCGAACTCGGCTGAACATCAGAAAATAGCGCTATCGATACCGAAATCAAAATTTTTTTTTTCAGTATCAGTATCATTTGGCCCTAAAACCACCCCTGGTCTCCATCCCTGGTGCCAGGAAGTCTGCTCCTCAGTTGCCTCCCCCTTCCAGACATGTTTTCCCACCCAAAGTCATGTTTTTCACGCCCCTGAACTCATCTGAACTCATCAGAACTTTTCCGAACTGTTCGGCCATTCGAATGTTTGGTTCGGACGTTCGGTTAGGTCATCCAAACAGGCCAAGTTCGGCCCGAACTCCGAACATCTGAACCGTGTTCGCACATCCCTACAACACAGTGTTCACCCCAAACACTGGAAGTGAACAACTGCCAGGTCTTGACAGTTTAATCAGTGTTTGGGGTGAACACTGTGTTGGCAGTATGTCTAAACACTGTAACGGTAGGACACTGTGCTACAGAACACTGAACTGCGTTATGTTTAAAGACACCCAAAGAGATTAGGGAATCTGGGAGAAGGAGACTCCCATGAGAGGGAGTGATGTAAGAGGTATGGGGTTATGGAGTGGAGTGCTTGTATATGTGATTTATACTTGTTATTTGTGCTTCTATTTGATTGTTGTAAGCTGCCCTGAGGGGAAGAGTGGTGGATACATCTAAATAAATAATCAAATAGTATTGACTCAATCTGTTTAGGGTTTGTATTCTGTACATTTAATAGGGCGTTGCTCAGAATCAGTACAATATTTTCACTCAGGATTTTTTAATCTTCTTCCTGAATATGATTCATTGGTTTTAGATAAGACTGGCAATCTCTGTGGGTATTCAATCCAAAGACACCAACAGAATTGAGGGCATGAGGATCTCACACCTCTTACTGATGTGGTCCCAGTGTGGCTGGTGGACTTTTAAGTTTGTGTGGCAGAGGAAGGGACCTCCAGCAATGTCACAGGTTACTATGGAATACACAATAGTTGTAAAGAGAGGACAGAAGCTCTTGGGGTGTCTCTGGCACCCCTGGATTGGCCGGTTCATCTAAAGGGTGCTCGCCAGATGTTGAAGGTGGGGCAGGCTGTGGCTGCTCCCAGTGGTGTTGCAGAATATCCAGGAGCATGCCGTGTGGAGCAGCCTGGCCATGTGGAGCTGCTGCCCATCTGTTGGACAGACCCACACTGCAGCTCTGTGCTCTAGTCAGCACCATAGAGTCATGGGCACCAGCCTAGAGTGTCCGGTGTGTGCCAACAACTCTATGGTGTATGAGTGGCTCTGCACAGGCAAAATAGTTAGGAAACAGCATAGAAGACTTAAATTTAGATACACAACCACACTGACAGTGCTGCATTTCTAATCCCTCACCCAAGACCAGTCTCTCTCATTCCTTCATTACTTCCCTCTTTCCCCTATGAACTACACATCTTTCCCCTATGAACATAGACCATTTCCTCACTCCTCCCTCTCTTTACACACTCTATTCAAAAGTAACACTTAAAAGTTTAACTCAGGGGCTGTTTGCCTGCAAGAGCAGGACTGATGGGCAACTCCCAGCAAGAAGAATAAAAAACCCTGATGCACCAGTGTAGGTCAGAACTCAAAGCCAACATAACATAACTGTGGGTTTGATGCAGAGATGGTGGTGAGCTCTACCCTAGTGAGAGAGGGGTGGAGCTGGCCAGGCATTCCCTGGTGGTAGCAGGGGACAGGAAAGATTGTTGTAGGACCTATCCCGTGGTGAGGGAGGTGTGGAGTGGAGCATCAGTGGGGTAATACATTTGTATTAAAATGTATATTAGTATATTATGTTAATTGTATATGTATTGTGCTGGGGCCCCTGTGTGGGAATATACCCAGTAAATGTATTTTTTCACTTGTTGTAAGCCGCCTCGAGTCGCTTGAGAGAGCGCGGGATATAAATTAAAAATGAAAAAAAAATGAAATGAAATGAAACTCCATACAGAGGTGAAATAGCTTAGTGAAGGTACAATTCAAGCAGATATGTTTGTATCTAGAAACTACAGGCAATAAGAGGACAGAATTCCGAGACATACCAAGATGAATGACATGGAATGCTTACTGGAAACAGCGGAGGGAACTCAAATTTATTTTATTTTATTTTTAAAAATTAACATAATTCATACCCTGCCCTTCCTGCCAAAGCAGTTCGGGATGGCTAACAAATTAAATTAAATAGAAATACAAATAGGAATATAAACACAATAAACAAGCAATCCAAAAAAAACAAGAGCATAAAACAACCCACAGAAGGAAAGTCAAAGAAAAGAGAAAAACAACCCCACCCAACCATAACCCTCACCCATCTCCATCACCAAAAGCCTGGTGGATCAGTCAGGTCTTACACATTCGTCAAAAGGTGGAGTGGTCCGGGGCCACTTTTTGCATTTACAGGGCACCCTTGCCTGTATCTCAGGGTGACTCACAACACTCATTCAATAAATACAATAGAAGTCCATAAAATATATAAAACAGCAATAAATACAACAATAAAAATCCAATTATAAAAATTAGGCAGCATGTGAAAACATAAAAATCCACCCACCCCTAACCCCCTCCCCAAGATCATCCCCTTCACCAAACATCTATTGGAAGAGCCATGTCTTACATTGGTGTCTAAAAACATGGAGAGTTTGGTTGAGGCTCCACTAGAGGGAGATCCAGAATGCCGGTACAGCCACCAAGAATGCCTGCCTGTCAGTCAGCACCTGACGGTATCTGGGAACCCCCAGGAGGGCATGCTCCGACAACCACAGAGCCCAGGAAATGAAACGGTTCTTCAGATAGCTGGGGCCCAAATCGTTAAGGGCTTTATTGGTCAATACCAACACCTTGGATTGGGCCCACAAGACTTTAGGCAGTCAGTGTAGAGCCCGGAGCACCGGTGTAATATGCTCCTGGCAGTTCGTCCCCATAAGCAGACAGGTCCCTGCATTCTGCACCAGCTTTTAACCATCACCATGGGGAGCTCCATGTAGATGGCACTACAGTAATCCAGTCTTGAGGTGACAAACGCATGGATGATGGTGGCAAGATTGGAGTCCGAGATGTACGGACAGATCTGCCTCACCAGATGTAGCTAGAGAAAGGCACTCCTGACCACAGCCAACACCTGGACATCCAGGCACAGCTGCGAATCCAGGAGCACTCCCAGGCTCCACACACAAGGAATAAGAATTGGGCGAACCACGGATATAATGCAGGGCTGATTGGCAACTCTCAGTGGCAGTTAAAAAGTGAGGGAAGGCGGTGGTGTCGTACTCATGCTGAAGATGAGAGATTGTGGCATAGAGCGGGTTTGAAAGCCTATGCAGTGGCTGCGAGGGTGGCAAAGAAATCCTTTGCTGCCATCATAGCATCCACAAAATCTTGCCCAGTGAAGCTCTTCTGGGTGGTGAAGGGGTTGGTCAATCCAATCTCCCTCCACCTGGAAGTGGAGGTTTCCCGGGCTCACTGTGATATTAGTTTTATTGATTTTTTTTGTGGTAAAATCACTTCATTTGCCACCTCAGTTGATACAGTTGGGGAACCAGAGACTATTAATTCCCCGGCTTGTCCTGTTTTGTGGGATCAATTTCAGCCAGTGATCCCTGGTGATGTGGGGGATGTCCTGGGGGATGTCGGGGCCACAACATGTGAATTAGATCCTTTCCTGTCCTGACTGTGGTGTGACACTTGCATAAGAAACCATCGCTTGATGCTGATGCCCTTGCCAGCTACTGGCCTGTCTCTAGCCTTCCACTATTAGGGAAGGTTATTGAGCTGATGGTGGCCCAGCAGCTCTGACCAGGTTGGTTTCCTGGATCCTTCGCAGTCTGGCTTTCATTCTGGATATGGCACTGAGACTGTGCTTGAGGTCTTGGTCAACAACCTGTGCCATGCTTTAGACCAGAGACAGTCAACCCTTCTGGTTTTGTTAGATCTGTCAACTGCTTTTGATATCATTGACCATGAGTTGTTCAGGACTCATTCCTTCCTGACTGGTAGAACTCACCCTGTGGTCTTGGGTGAGACATCTGCTCCCTGGGATCTCACATGTGGGGTCCCACAGGGTTCTCTTCTATTCCCCCTCCTGTTGCCTGAAGTTGAATCCCAGGGGTGGCTGGTGGGTTTTGATGTTGGAGGGGCACTGGGGCTGTAAGGCTGGTCCGGCAGGCCTAGGGGTGGATCCAGGGGGATGGTAGGCAGAGCCAGGGGGATGGTAGGTGGAGCCAAGGGGGATGGTAGGCCAGTGGCATGGCGTAACCTAGTAGCAAGGAGTTCCCAGGGTTAACATCGGATGGAAGAAAACACAGTCTACATGCACATCAAGCTTAAAATAAATAATTTGTAAACCCAAAACACAGGGAAACACCCAAAACCCTGGCATAACCCTGGCATAACACCCAAAACATTAGTATAATCCAGCAGCAAGAAGTTCCCAGGGTTAACATCGGATGGAAGAAAACACAGTCTATATGCACATCAAGCTTAAAATAAATAATTT
>QEPC01007367.1:478533-493704 GCA_003113815.1 Sphenodon punctatus
TCCCCCCATGTGCCTGCACTCACCCCCCATGTATCCTCCCGCTCTCCCCGTGTGCCCGCACTCCCCCCACCCCCACTCCAGGCACCACAATTTACTTACCCCCTCCTCGTCCTCAGTGCTGCCGCCTGCATCCAGGGAAGGACTAGGGAGAAGGGAGGAAGGGACTTGGGGAGGCTAAGAGCTGCACGTGCGTCAGCAGCTCCCAGCCCCCTGCACAGGCTGGATCCCAACCTGTGCAGGGGGCTGGGAGTTCTGCTGAGGATGCGCACACAGCTCTTAGTTCATACCGGGGGCGCCTCTATTGGGCGCCCCCATATAAACTTTTCCCCTGCCCCACCCACTCGGCATAAAGGGAGAACGCCTCCCTTTTGACCCTGAAGGCTTCCTTAGGAAGCCTTCAGGGGTGGTGGGGTAAGAATGTGTGGAGCCACCTTGAAGAAGCTTGTTTAGCAAGGCAGAGACCTTCAGAAGGTCTCTGCCTTGCTAAACAAGGTTCTTCGTGGTGGCTCCGTACATTCAGAGCGATGCCGACGGGGTTGTTTTTCTCTTTCCTTTAAAGCTGCAGCAGCTGCCAACAGCCAGGGGAGTCCTGGGGGCCATGAGGGGCATTACCCCTCAAACCCTAGAGGGCCCACTGCCCCTGTTGAATCCTGACAAGATGGAGGTAATGCTGGTGGGGAGGGCCAAGGGAGTGGAAACCCCCATCGTTGATGGGGTGCACCCTGTCTTGGTTACTCAAGTTCATAGTCTGGTGATGCTCTTCGATTCACAGCTCCGCCTGGATGCCCAGGTGGCAGCTGTGGCAAGGAGTGCATTCAGTAAATTACATCTTGTTTGATGGTTAAGGCCTTATGTCTCCGACTGTGACCTTGCCACCATCATCCATGCCTTCATCACCTCAAGGCTTGATTACCGTAATGCACTCTATGTGAGGCTACCCAAGGTGACGGTCCAGAGGCTGCAGCTGGTGTAGAATGTGGCAACCCATCTCCTGATGTGTACGTGCCGCCAAGAGCATATAACACAGGGGCTCCATTCTCTGCACTGACTGCCTGTTGCCTGCTGGGCCCAATTCAAGGTGCTGGTGTTGACCTAAAAAGCGCTACATTTCCTGGGCCCCACCTACCTGCAGAACCGCCTCACTCCCCAGATTCTGGAATGGCCATTGAGGTTGGCTGGGGGTGCCCATTTGGAGGTCCCCCATATTCAGCGGGGGGGCCACATTGAAGAGGGCGTTCTTGGTTGCCGCACCTCGGCTGTGGAACTCCCTCCCGAAAGAGGTTCTTTTGGCCTGGCACTTCCCTCCTTCAGGCATAAGCGTGAAACTTGGCTGTTCCCCCCGGTGTTTGGTGAGAGAGACGGGTAGGGGGAGAGATGGGATAGGGTTCATAGGGGAATTGATGGTTTTATTATAATTTGTTTTAAGTTATGTGTATATTTTATGCTTTTATATTGTATGCTGCTGCGAGCTGCCTTTGGCAGGAAGGGGCGGGGTAATCAATGTTTATAATAATAAAATAATAATAATAATGGGGGATTTCTCCTCACCCAGACCACCAACCCCACCAATGGGCATCACTTCTGTCATGTCAGGATCCAGTTTCAATCAGCTAGCCCTCATATAGTCCCCCACAGCAGTCAGGTACTGGGAAAGCACCGAGACTGCCGGACCTGGGTTGGATGAAAAGGAGAGATACAGCTGAGTATCATCAGCTTATTAATGACAATGTAATCCCCGTTTATGTACAACTTCCCCCATTGGCTGCATATAGACATTGAGCAAGTGGGGGGGGGGGAGAAGGGGGATAAAATCAAAACCTGAGGGACTCCACATGACAGACCCCTGAGGGATGAAGTAAATTTCCCTCAGGACTAATCTCTGAGATCTGTCTGCTAAAAATGAAAGGAACCATGGTAAAACTGTTCCATACACTCCAGACTAGTCCAGCAGGCGGGTCACCAGCACCTCATGGTTCACTATGTCAAAAGCCTCCGAGAGATCAAGCACAACCAGAAAGGTCAAACATCCCCTGTCCATCTCTACGCATAGGTCATCAACCAATACCACAAGTTCAGTCTCAGTACCATAACTCAGAAAAAATCCTGACTATGAGGGATCCAGGAAATTGATGCGGTCTAGATGTACCTGCAATTAGCCAATAATAGAGATAAGCGAACAACAGAAAATATGTTTCACCGGGCGGTAAAGCAATACAATGGAGCTACATCTCCAATTGGGAATGGGACTCATAGGGATAAGAGGGTTGGAATGACAGAAAAGAAGCCAGGGAGACGGGGGTGGAATAGGGAGGAGGCTCCAGGGTGTGCATGGAGTGTAGGGGTGGAGTGTAGGGGTGTGCATTTCATTTTCGTTATTATGACAACGAAAACAAAAATTTCATTTTTTGTTTTTGTTATTGTAAAAACAAAAACAAAAACAAAAACTAATAGAATAGAATAGAATTGAATTTATTTAGCTTAGCCATAGGCCATTGCTTAAACAAACATGAAACATAAAACGACATGAAACAACATGAACATAAATATACACCGATAAACAGAAGCTAAAATATCATAATCTGGAGGCATTAAAATGCTTAGCCCAAATTGAACTAAAACTTGAACCTAAAAGAAACATGGGCAAATCATTGAGTGAAAATCATTGAGTGAAAATCATTAAGAATCCTACTACCTGCATGACCAGGTCGTATCATCCCTTAAAGCCTTGGACTGTTGATCTACATATAGTATCAACAGCCATAAGCTCTTCGAATATCGACACCCCTTTAGACGGGAATCTCCCCCTATTTTTAAGGGACCCATGATTGACCAACCCCGGACTTAAATGATCAGGCATTGAATCCGGGGTGCGTGTAACACAGGCACAGGAACACTCGTAAGTGAATACGAGACAGGAACCTGGACTTCAGGAAGACTTACAACTGGGGATCTCGAAGTGGCCTGAAATGCAGCCCCCAAAGGAAAAATTCTACCAGCTCTTGCAGAAACATGGGCTAACCTAGATGGAGAAGTAGCCTCCAGTGCCTTCAGCCCAGAGAGCACTTCTGAATCAGCTGGAACTTCCGGAACTGGAGCCTGGACCCCCACCTTTAATCCATAAACAACTGATGGATCAGGTGGGGAACCTAGCTTCTCCCTATGTGAGCGGATTGAAGTAGAATTTCCTTCGTGAGGCACTGAGTTATTCGAATTACTCAACCGACCTTGTGGCAACAATGGGGCAATACCTCTCTTGGCATAAATGTTGGCCATGGAAACCCCCCTAAAATGGAAAAAATAAACTTTACGCAAAAGCCTATCCACTATATCTGATGTATGGAAATAGATAACTATCCGTACAACCCCACCTCTATCAGGCAAATGGAAAAAATTGTTTATGCATGAGTGCAAAAAGGTATTACCCAAAATGCTGGAAACATGATGGGCTATCCTTAATTTGGAATCCCAAGGGGGGATTAATCCAGACTTCAAGGGAGAAACTATAAGAACCAGGGCATTAGCTATAGGGGTAAGTATTTGATCCTCAGCTACCTTAGTAGCTGGTGGCCTAGGATAGACTGAGGAGTGGAAAGGGACTGTTTGGCATGACCTGTCTACACTCTGTATACCTCGCCCCCTCCCATTCCCTCTACCTTGGTTTACACACTCCCACACTCAGGTCAGCTGTTGCTGAATGGCCTGAAATTTGTTATTTAACCCCTCGATGTATGTCCTAAGTAGATCTACCTGCTGGGCACATCCATACTCCTGGGCCTGAATCCCATGATTTTCAGGGGCTATGGATCTCAAGTTGGTACTGAGACCCATACAAGTGTCACAAGGCCCTCCTTTTTCTATTTTCCCTCTGAGAGGGGACTCCATCTCATCCATCTGCTGGGGGTTGCCAGGAGGATTGCCCACCATGTGAGCCTCTTGAGTTCTAGGGCTGACAATTCTTGGAGCAACTAACATGTCAGAGGGAGTACCCGAGGATTCCCCCTTTCCTGTAATTGCTCCAATAGGCAACCCCAAAAAACCCTGAGACTGCCTGCCATGACTTAACAATAAGGGTGAGAGCTCTGTGGGAGCCACAGTAATTTCCGCCCCCCCCTGCCCAACTGGACTTAAATTCGACAGAGGGTTATCCCCAACCAGTGCTTGGTCGGCTAAAGGCTGGGACCCTAAGTCCTTAGTTGTAACCTGGGAACTTGAGGAAAGGGTCTGGTGGTACTCACAAGATTTAGCAGCCAGCGCTAACCATCTTTCACCCTGCTGCTTAAAGGCCAAAGCACATGTTAGCAATGAAGAATCTAAGGGTACTGGCCTAGGTAGAATAGTTGAAACCAGCCCATCACAAGGCCCTCCTACCTCTGCAGACTGAGGGTCCAGTAGTAGGGTAGGAGACAAGGCATTCTTGTTGATGGCCAGGGAGTCCCATCCTGATGCAATTCCCTCTGTAAGAGGACACAAGGGGTGTGAAGGAGCGGGTTACCGTGCTGCTTGCAGCCAACCTAACTGGCTCTCACAAGTTAAAGCCATTGGTGGTTGGGGGCCTCCGGGACCCACCCAACCTCCGCCACCACAGCCAGGCCAAATTCCCAGCTTGCTACTGCTACAGCCCTGAGGCCCGGCTCAGCCCTGCCCTCCTCAGGGCCTGGTTCTTTGAGGACTTTGTGCAGGGCGTCAAATGCTACCTGCGCCACAGCTGTCTCCAGCAGAACAACTAATAATATTTAAAACGAAAACAAAACAATTTTTTGTTTTTTAAATAATGGGGAAAAAATGAAAACTGTATTTCTGGCTTGAACTTTTTTGTTTCTTATTTAATTCTGATGAAACTTGGGGAGATTTTACCTCCAACAGAGTGCACTATGAGTACGAAATCCAAAAAGATTGGATAAAGGGAACTGATTTTAGAAGCAGCTGAATATTGTGATTGTGCCCGCACCACCCACATGAACAGACAGAGACATGCTCTGGGGTTAAAAGGCCTTGGCCGCAAATTTATTCAACATAGATTACACATATGAGCAATACAACCATATTAACAACCTGTGTGCATAATAGCGGGGAGGAGCCATGCTACAAAAAACAGGCCCAAGGGGGGTTGAGCTAAATCTCACCCCCCCTGCCCGGGTGAATCGACCCTTCGACTTCACCCTCCCCTTGGGTCAAGCCGGGTTAACCGCCCCAAACCAGCCGTTCCGAGCCTGGGCTGGGGGCCCGGCCTTCTGACCCCCCCGCTCCCCAGGTGGTAATGGGTACAAGCGCGACCCCTCAGCTCATAGGGAGCCTTACCACAGCATGGTTCCTACCCCGCTAACCGCCATGAAAAGGGGGGAGGCCGCGCTACTCCACCCCTTTCCCCCACACAGGTATCCCAAAATGCACATGTATGGCCTCCCGCAAGTCTTCCAACCAGAGAGCGTTCCCCTGATCTGATAAATGTACGCCATCGCGTAGGAAGAGGTCAGCCTGCTGGCTCACAATCCTTTTGTGATGCACCACCGTGCCATCCAAGAGGCTTACAAACGCCCATATGGCCCTGTTGATTTTGCGTTTTGCGCGCTCAATCTTGCCTGGCGCTTTGGCATACCGCCAAACCCTGCGGGCAAGCAAATCTGACCACCAAATGTGTGTCTGTGGCCAACGGGCTGCCAATCCTGAGATGTCAAACTTCATTGCGCCAGTGAGCTCCCATGCGCTGCGCACGCCTAGGTCATTCTCTCCCAGATGGATGATCAGGATGGCGGGTGGCCCAAATAGATTGGCCCTTCTGAGAAGCAACGGGACCAGCTGGTCCCAGCACATGCCGCTGCGCCCGATCCAGTAGAGGCGAGCGTGCAGGCCACAACCGAGTTGGGTACCAAAGCTGGAGTTTGCCGCATAGCGTTCGGCCCACCGTACAATGCTATGCCCGCAGATCCACACACTTGGCAACCAGTCAGCGCCTGCAGATAAGCAAGACAACAGAGATATTATAGTAATGACGTGGCGACTGCGGAGGGGCCGAAAGGCCTCACGTATGTGCGGTAAGCCCCAGACCGCCACCGGCCTATGGCCATGATCTGCGCTGATGCCATGCCCCCTGCTGCCGCCGTGGACGCCGCTCCTATCCTGAAAGAGTGTGACCCATAATGAGCAGGCGACATTCCTAGAGCTGCCAATCCTTTTTTAAAAACCGCCTGAAATTGGAATTTCGTCAATCTGGCTCCCCCAGAATGAATGAAGAGAGTGCCTGCTAGCGGAGGACGCACCTGCAAATATTCCCCCATCGCCGCCACTGGGCACACCAGCCCTAGCGTGGCTCGGTGCAGTGTCAAGTGATGGCCCCTCCCCCCTTGGTCGGTCTTAGAGTGCCGAATTGTGATACTGACAGCGTCAGTGGCCCAAGTTACGTCCCTGATGTCGAGGGCCACACCTCTCCGATCGCCCTGTGATGAGGGCACCAGCTCACTAATGCGCAATGCCCCGAAAAATGCTAATGAAAAGGCAGCTCTGAAGAGTAACCCCTCATATGGGGATGAGCAAATGCGGGGCAGTGCTGCTGACAAACGAGCAAGCGTGTCAACCGAAACTGGTTGACGAGTATCCCTCTGTTGGCCCCGCTCCCTGGCCCACCCATCGACAGCCCTGCGCAGGCGATAGCTCGCACACGGGTCGGCAGTACCCTGAGCCTTGCTGAAAAAAGCAATAGCCGCCAAACGACACCGAATGGTGCGAGGCGCCAACCCCCGGCTACTCAAGTGTGCCGCAAACCACTCCACTTGACAGGTTGGGATGGGCCAAGATTCCTGCAACCCGTGGGCTGCGAGGAAGCTGCGGAATTCCTGAAGCGCGGACACATAGGCTCGCCACGTAGAGTCTGACACGGCGGCTCTAATGCCCTCATTTATCCTTCGTTCCCAAGCTTCCACAAAGCCTCCGGCATCGCTTCTGGGTTGATGTTGGCGCCGGGCGCCAGGGAACGGAATCGCTCCATCTGAAAGCGAGATAAGGAATCAGCAATCTCATTGTGAACTCCGGGTACGTATTTGGCCGAAAAATACATATTGATGGAGAGGCACTTCAGCACAAACCAGCGGACCAGGACCATAACTCTGCTGGACTTACTGGACTGGCGGTTGACCACCTGCACCACCGCCTGGTTATCAGACCAGAAGCATATGTGAGAGTCCCGGAAGCGATGGCCCCAGAGTTCCAACGCCACAAGAAGTGGGAAGAGCTCTAGAAATGTTATGTCCCTGACCAGGTCGCTGGCTGCCCAGTCCAGAGGCCAGCGTTGGGCGCACCAGCTACCCTGAAAGAACACTCCAAAGCCACTCCCCCCGGCAGCATCGGATACTACCTGCATGTCAGCTTCAAGAAGCCGTACCTCCCGCCACAAAGAAATTCCATTGTAGCGCTGAAGGAATGTAAGCCATACCAGGAGGTCCGCCCTGAGCCCCTTAGTTATGCGTATGCGATGGTGGGGAGCAGACAACCCTACAGTTGCTCGGCCGAGCCGCGCACAGAATGCCCGCCCTGGGGCTACAACCCTACATGCAAAATTGAGGTGACCCAGTAAAGTTTGAAGTGCTCTCAGCGTCACCTTTTTGGCAGCCATAGTGTCTGTGATCAATCCCTGCAATGTGGCCAGTTTGTCTGGCGGGAGACTAGATGTGCAAGACACCGTGTCAATGACTATCCCTAAAAAGGAGATGCGCGTTGCGGGACCCTCGGTTTTTTTCTCGGCCAGTGGGACCCCCAATTCTCCCGCGACCGTAGCAAACACACCCATTAAATGGGCGCATTCCTGGGTACCCGCCCGCCCTGAGAAGAGATAGTCATCGAGATAGTGTGATATGGCCGCTAAACCAGCACGGGCCCTAGCTGCCCATTCCAGCATAGTGCTAAAACGCTCAAATGCAGCGCAGGAAATGGCACAGCCCATGGGCATGGCTTTATCATAGAAAAATTGGCCGTTAAATGAAAAGCCCAACAGGTTGAAATCCCTCGGGGATACCGGCAGGAGACGGAAAGCTGACTTTATGTCGCACTTCCCCATTAGTGCCCCCTTGCCACATGCCCTCACTGTGCGCACAGCTGCGTCAAAAGATGTGTATTGTACTGAGCACAAACCCGGATCGATTCCGTCATTAACCGAGCTGCCCTTTGGGTAAGACAGATGGTGTATTAAACGGAATTCGCCGGGTTCCTTTTTTGGCACTACCCCCAGCGGGGAGCAGCGCAGGGGAGAGAAAGGCGGGGAGTCATATGGACCTGCTACCCTCCCCGCCTCCACCTCCTTTTGTATCTTCTCCCCCACTACCCCTTCCATCCCCCGCACAGACGTAAGATTCCGAGTGATCATATCCACCCTCGGGCCTGTGTACGGGATCTCGAAACCTTCTGAAAACCCTCTCCACAAATAATCAGCATCTACCCTGTTCGGATAGCGCTGCAGCAATGGGCGGAGAACCTCAAGCTTTATTGGCGTAGGTGCCAGATCCAGCTTGGTGTGCCCCACCACCCCCGAACCGTTCCTGCTTCGCGCCCCCATTAGCAAACCGTTGCCTTCCTGATTCAGGGCGCCCCTTCCGGCAGGACGAGGCGGGGTGACCACCTCCACAGCTGGAACAGAAATGAGAGTATTTGCACCGGGAACGAAAACACCCCTTCGTGTTGTATGCCCAGCATACCTGCCTCCCAGAAGATGCCTTTGAAGGGCCCGCGATCACTACTCCGCTCCCCGTGCGGATGCCAACCACTGGGCGGTGGGGGGCCATAATTTGGGAATGCAAATTATAGTCAATGATGTCCCAGCGGGTGTGTGGGTTAGATGCTGCCCTACGACGAAACATCTCGTCGTATTCCAGCCAGGCTATCCCCCCAAAATCGCTATAGGCCTTCTGGATAATTGCGGCGTACTGAATTAACTGCCACGCTCTATTCGGGAATTTGTAAGCCACAACCCCCATGTAAATAAAAAAGCAAGCAGACCAGTTTTCCCATGTCCTGGGTACAAATGGTTTCTTACGCTTGCCCTTTTCCCCTTTTTCCGTGTCCACGCACCCATCGCCCGGCTCCTCCCCATGTAATAACATAAAGATATCGAGAAACTCACCCTTCCATATTTTCTCCTTGGTAGTTAAAGACAAGTGGTCGCCGGGCAGTGAGATGGGGATGGCATAGGCGTGTAGGCCCGGGGTAAATCCAGGTCGCCCATAGGTAACCTGCGCCTCTGCACAAACTGCAGTTGTGTCCCACACAGGGACGGCCGCATTGGCATCTAACGCCAGCATGGCTGCTTTCTCCCAGTACCACTGAGGGACCTGTCCCCCAACCACAGTACCGGGCTCTGCCGCCGAGCCCGTGCCCCTCCCCGCGCCGGCGAGCGCGGGCCCCAGTGCGCTGTTTGCATTAACGACCTGAGGCCCGGGTGCGATGGCTGGTGCGATGGTTGCATTCACGACCTGCGACAGGACCCCTGGGCCGGCCCCCCCTCCATTACCTGCTACTGCCAGGCCCCCTGCCACGCCCGCATCGCAACCCTGCATGTGGCCCTCAAGCCCCACATATCCACCTGGGCCCCCGGGTCCCACAGTGCCGATGACTGTGGTCCCTGTGGGCCCCTCACCTTGGTAAATGGACGCCGCCACCATTCCAGTTGTCTGCTGTGCTGCTCGAGTCCCTCCGACTGCCTCGGGACCTCCTGCTCCGCCTTCCCCCGGCTGGGTCGCCTTCCGATTACGACGCCGCTTTGTGGGAGGAGTGGCCCCTGCCAATCGCCCCAATTCCTGTGCCTGCACCGTCTGTAGCGCGATGGCGATCATCTGCGTGACATCTTGCGTGGTGTACCGGGGGGCGCTGTCTTGCTGCTCCGGGCCCCTGGCCGCCCCCGCAGTGGCTGGAACACTTACCTGGGGACACTCCCCCTCCCCCAAGGGGGAAGAGGCCTGAGTGCTTCTTCCCGTCTGGGCCCTAGTGACCCGGCCAGTCTGGGCACCCTTGCCACCCTTTGCAGCGTTGCCCCCCTTCGCCGACTTGACGGGTGCCATGATGACCCTGTAACTAGCATTGGAAGCAAGACGAGCCGCTGTTAATCATCCTCATTGTAGATCCCCCCCCCAACACGGGCCTAAATGTATACAAGGAGTCTGATAAATGTAGTCCCTCCCCATTCCTCCCACTTGGGGTGGATAGACAAGGCGTAACTATGTGATGACAAATATGGAATGCCAAAGGGTCCACATGTATATAGGGACTCCCCAATCCTCCCGCTCGGGGGGGTGGGGTTAGACAAGGAGTAATTATGTAATGACAAATATGTAATGCCAAAGGGTCCAAATGTATGTAGGGACTCCCCATATTGTATTCCATCTGTTATTGTGAACACAGTTGAAATATTTGCATTCATTGTTTATATTTGGGGTTGTCCCCAACTGGATATATATATAAGACAAGGAGTACTTATGTACTGGCAAATATGCAATGCCAAAGGGGCCAAATGTATATAGGGACTCCCCATTCCTCCCGCTTGGGGGGGGGGGGCTGGGGTTAGACAAGGAGTAATTATGTACTGACGAATATGTAATGCCAAAGGGTCCACATGTATATGGGACCTCCCCGCTCCATCTGTATATGGGGACTCCCCATTCCTACCGCTTGGGGGAGGGGTGGGTCAAACTACTGGGGTTTTAAACAAGGGGGCTTTTACCCCCCTACCCCTACTGGGGCCCCTGCCGGGGCTGCGAGACCCCCCTTTGCCCCTGCTGGGGCTGTGAAATGAAATGGGGCTTTGACTTTGGCGCTCCACTTGAGGGATTCCCCTTGCCCCATCCGGGGAATTCCCCCTTCCCCTACCGGGGCTTACCGCTCAAGCTGCAGCAGCAGCGCTCCAGCCCCTGCCGGGCTTAGAGCGCTCCACGTGGGGGATTCCCCTTGTGCCTACCGGGTTTTTTAAATTCACGCTGCCGCACCGCGCTCCAGCCGGGGCTGTAAATTCCAGAGCCCTTCAATTCAAGCTGCAGCAGCGCTCCGGGACATGGGGATTCCACCCCCCACTCAAGCTGCTGCAAGCTCCAGCCGGGGCTGTAAATTCCAGAGCCCTTCAATTCAAGCTGCAGCAGCGCTCCGGGACATGGGGATTCCACCCCCCACTCAAGCTGCTGCAAGCTCCAGCCGGGGCTGTAAATTCCAGAGCCCTTCGATTCAAGCTGCAGCAGCGCTCCGGGACATGGGGATTCCACCCCCCACTCTTTAACTTCAAGAGCTTTTAATTAGAGCTGCTGCAAGCTCCAGCCGGGGCTGTAAATTCCAGAGCCCTTCGATTCAAGCTGCAGCAGCGCTCCGGGACATGGGGATTCCACCCCCCACTCTTTAACTTCAAGAGCTTTAAATTAGAGCTGCTGCAAGCTCCAGCCGGGGCTGTAAATTCAAGAGCCCTTCGATTCAAGCTGCAGCAGCGCTCCGGGACATGGGGATTCCACCCCCCCCTCTTTAAATTCAAGAGCTCTTAATTAAAGCTGCCGCAAGCTCCAGGTACCTGGAGATTCCACACACACCCCCTTGCCGGCTTTGCAGCTCGCTCGGCAGCGCTCGACATGGGGGGTTTCTCTCCACCCTTGCCGGCTATGCCGCGCTCCATGCAGGGGATTCCCCCTGCCCCTACCGGGGCCCTTACGTGGGGATTCCCCTCCCCCCCCACCGGGGCTTTACAAGTGAAAGCGAGAGCCGCCGCTCCACATGGAGGATTCCCGAGCCATGGGGGATCATGCCCCCCCACCGAAGCTTTTAAACTGAGCGCGAGCGCCGCTGCTCCACATGGGGGATTCCCTGGCTTTTCCCCGAGGAAACTAAATAGGGCCGCTCGCCATGGGGGGATTCCCCCCCTGCTGGTTAGACTGTAATAACAGCGCGTTCACCTACCGAAAGCCTTCAGAAGCGGCCACCGGGATTGGAGAGAGGAGGAAGCACCTGGCCGGCACAGGTATATATACCCGTTTATGCCCCCACCCAGGTGCCCCCCCCCTCCTCCCTATTGGCCACCCGGTGCCGTTGCTCAATGGACAGACGGGTGAGGGCAGAGGAAACCCCTGCCCCCTCCCCGCCCGGCATCCTGTTCGGGGGAGGGCGGTCACAAACTCACCCCCTTGCTAAGGGCTAGGGGGGTGTCCCTTTTAAGAAAAGCTCCATACACATTCCTGGCTATATATCTTCTATAATAATATTTAATTTATTGTACTGGCCATAGCCATGACAAACAAGTTCAAAGATATATCTTTTATCTTCAATTCAATTTTCATGAAAACTGGGAAGGGTATTTCAATCCACTAGTGTACTGAACATGCCAAATTTCAGAACGTTTGAATAAAGTGTCCTGATGTTATAAGCTATTAACTTGAAAATACATTTCTAGCTGTAACATTTTTATATTCCATTCTGTTTACATGTAATTTGGCAGACATTTACCACACACTTTCTCTGTGATCTCTGCCAAATGACAGGACTATTTGATAAATGGGCACAATTTTATAAGCTATCAAAATTGTCCCCTTGAAGACCATTATTCAGATAAGTAGCAGCACATGCAGTGCCAGTCAGAAGCAGACCCCTGGAATGGCAGGGGGAAGGAGGCTGAAGGAGGGAGGATGGGGAGCAACCCAACAGACTTACAGACACATTCACTGGCCAATTACTGCATTCTTCCAGCTTTACAGTACCAATTGATGGTGGCTTTGAGGCGGGTATAGGGGACGGCCCTGACGCAGACATAGAAGGGACATAACTGGGACTTTCGGGATATCATCCCTATAATCAGGAGACTAAGGCCACTTTCAGATATTTCCCCCCACCCCCACACATATTCTTGCTGCGGGAGGGAGGGGGGATGTGCAGTCAGGATATGTGCGGGATCGGCTGGTCTGAAATCATCCCCCCCCCCAACATGCTGCTTTTATGGTAGACATGCAAAGGGTTCAGAGCAAGAAATCGATCTCTGCATCCCTGCATGTTTCTTCCAGCAAAGCGATGAGGGGGAGGGGAGGGGTGCTTTAAGACTGACAGACGCTTTCACTGGCCAATTACTGCATGCTTCCAGCTTTACAGGACCAATTGATGGTGGCTTTGAGGTGGGTATAGGGGACGGCCCTGAGACAAGCGTAGAAGGGACATAACTAGGACTTTCGGGATATCATCCCAGTAATCAGGAGACTAGGCCACTTTTAGACGTTCCCTACCCCCACCATGGGGGATGGATGACCTTTACTATCACCTCTTGTAATAAGGGCTCTAATTTATCTGCCATGGGTGACTTTGGACTATCTCATCCATAAAACTTTAAGTTTACCAGGTGTCTTAACTTTGTCTGGATTCTGGATTGTGGTAGTGCTTTCATTTATAGGCCATGGGTGGCTTTAGGTATCTCACGGAAAGGACTTTAATTTTATCAAGGGCTTTACTTTAGCCTCTTGATGGGTCTATTAAATAATAAATAATAATAATAATAATAAATAAATAAATAAATAAATAAATACCAGAGCCGCTTCCATCCCCGGGATGAGGTCCCTCCCACCCTCTGGTGCCATGTGTGGGGAGAATATTGTGTTGCTGGTGTTCCCTGGGGGGTGGGAAGTTGGGAGCTGCTGCTGTGTGGTTGCTGTCTGCGCCCATGGGGTCCCTGGTGCTGTTGGAGGAGTAGCTATTGCCTTATGAGTGGCTGTGGCCCCTGCATGGCCTCTGGCATTGGGGAACACCCACCCACCCCCGATTTTCCCTCCACTGTTGCTACTTGCATGGGGGGGGTGGGCATGGGGACTCCTGATCTTTCTGTTACCCCAAGTCAGGCAGGTGGCTTGAATGCCAGATGGGGATGCTGGCTGTTGCCTCTTGCTCTCTGCGGCATCGTTTCAGCCTGCAGTGAGACAGGTGGTGAGATCATGCTTCATCTCATTTGGTTTCAATGCCGGCTAAGTTGCCGGCTGTCAACTCCACACACCTGAGCCAGTGGTTGTAGGAACTGTGGCCATTTTGCTTTGGGGATGTGGCCATTTTTAGTCTCACACATGCGCACTGGAGAGTGAAGCAACTGCGGCCATTGTACTTAGGATGGTGGCCATTGTGAGACTCACACATGCTCCTTTGGGGGCCGAGGTGTCAGCCACCACTTTAATGGGGGACTTTTACCAGGTATGTGCTCAATCAATCAATAGATAATTAAATGAATGTACTCAAACAAATGGATTAGAATCAGGGAACGTATCATGAAGGTGTATTGAGAATTAATAAATAGGTAAAGGCAAGGATTAATGAATTAAATTAAGGATGAAGGAATTAATTGGTTTTAATGAATGAAATGTAAGAGTCAATTAATTAAATTAATTTTTAGAGCAGCAGGAACTGCTCTAATAGTTAAGGTGGATTGCACACTATATTATAAAGCCCCAAATTCTATTTGTTCTAAAATTGGCATGATTAAGATTAGGATAGTGAAATCTGTAGTGGAAAACCACTGGGGTAAGCGGTTCATGCTGAGCAAATTCCAACCCAATCAGTTGGTTAACAGTGGAGATATCAGAGTTTGAAAACTGCACTTTGTAGGCTGTTTTTTCTCCCAGTCTGACTGTCTTGGGCTGGGCAGGGTAGAGGGGTTTAGTGTCGATGGGGAAGAGCTATTACCCTTTTAGAAAATTAAAGGAGGTTGCCAGGGGGTGCCTTTATATATATATATATATATATATATATATATATATATATATATATATTTAACCCAATGAGTAGTTTTAAAGCTATGAGCTTGTGAAAAAACATGTTAGCCTATGGAGAAAGGCGGGGATGCTTAGAAGAGGAGTGCTGCACACAGGCTTATCTCTTGCATTTTGCTCCCCTTAGTGGGGCTTGGGACAATTGTGTCTGGAGGTTCTGGGACATTGGAGAGGACAACCACCCCAGTGACCCTGGTCCCCTTGTTAACACGAGACCCCCTGCCACGTGAGATTATTTATTTTATTTATTTTATAGATTTATATCCCGTCCTCTCCTGCAGTGCAGCTCGGGGCGGCTAACAACAACAATAAAACATTAAAATTCACTTAAAATATAAATATAAAATACATCCTCTAAAACACATCATATAAACAGGGCTAGAAAACAAATGAATAAATGGGCGGGGGATTAAAATCACCCCCCCCC
>QEPC01007367.1:495535-509415 GCA_003113815.1 Sphenodon punctatus
GGCTAACGAGGGGAGAAATCCAACTTCCACTTCCATCACAAAAAGGGCCATCCAAGATGCATAAGATATCTTTGACACAGGGGGAAAGAGTAAACAACAGTGGCTGGACGATAGTTAAGGAGAGGAGGAGAGGGCTAACGATCAGCTTCCTGGGACACAAAGGGAGCCCCTGGATTTCTTTATTCCTGAGTGGGGGTTGCTGCTCCAAGTTCCAGTCATCAGTGCTCCACTGAATAGGAAGAATTCCTCTTAATAGCCCCATACTTTACTCTAGGCATTTCCCTTTTTCCTCTCTTCCCCCAGGTTCAGGCTGGTATTTCACATGAGCGACCTCCTTTCTGCTGGGTTCCATGGTGGCTGGGACCGATCCTTCCTCTGTCTTACAAGCCCCTCTCTTGCTCATAATGGGGGGCTATGCTCTCAAGCCCTTTCCCCCAAGTCTGGGGGGCTGTCTGGGGGCTGTCCTTTCAAGCCGTCCGGGTCCAAGTTTGTTAGCCCTTGGTCATACAGCAGAGGGGAGGGTTGTACCCATTTTAGGGAATACTGAGGCCATCATCAATACCCTCCCCCTTGCTGCCACTTACTGCTCCTACCTGATTTGTACACACACACCCCCAAGGTATCCACTGCCTGCTTTCACTTTAGAGAAGGTGGAGAACAGCCCTGCCTCTCATTGTGCCTCCCCTTCCTTGCTCCCTGGTCAGTGCCCTGGTCAATTACCTGTAGCTCCGCTCCCTGCTTCCTCATGCTACCACTGCCTGGTGGCACTGGTAAATTTCAAAGGCACTGCACCAGTGGTCCATGTGCATGCACTGCTGGGACCTGCACCATGTTCTCGAACTGGTATTCTGGGACTACACAACCCAGCATGCCATAGCATATGGTCCTGGCTCCAGAAGTGCATGTGAGTGGGCCACTGGCACAGGGCCTTTGATTTGAAATATTCTGGTGCAGCGGTGGCAGCATGGGAAAATGGGGAGCGGAGCAACAGGAAATTGGGCAGATGGCAGTGATAGGCAGCAGCTCTGGGTGAAGCAGACCTGGCTCGAATACCTGAGTGAAGCAATTGGGCAGGTGGGAAGGCATGATGGGGTGACCTACACACCACCTTGGTGGGTGAGGCTGCTGCACCGCCTGCCTCACTTTAACCTGCACGGGGAGGGCACTGGCACAGCTTGACTTCCTGCACAGACTTCCACCAGTGCAGTCTTCTTCCCAGAGGACACCAAGTACCAGCAGGAAACGGGGCATGGCTAGGGCTCCAGGTTGGGTGTAGCATGAGTTGGAGATTCTTCCTTCCACCACTGAATGGGAGTCCAGGTTGAGTGTAGTTTGAGGTGGAGGTCCCCCCCTTTCCCCCTCCACTATATGGGGGTCCATACTGAGGACAGCCTGGAGTGGAGGCTACCTACCTCCAGGACCCTGAGGGAAATGCGGGTCTGCGATTTGCAGATTTCCCGCAGAATTCCCCTCCCCCGCAGAATCTCCTACCCCAGCGCAGAATTTTTAGCCTATGCTAGGGAGACGTGGGGCAGGAGATTCCATGGGGGGAGGGGAATAAACAAACTCTCGGGGCTTCTCCTCCCCAGGGCTTGCCTCCCCCATTTAGAAAATGAATTAACTTACCCTGCAGCAGCTGCTCCAGTGTGCTCATCCACATCCAGCTCCTGGCCTCTTCCTGGCCCCTCCCAACAGGGCCTCCCAGAGCGGCGCAGCCAGATGACATCATCCAGCTGCATCGGCCTGAGAGGCCCCGTTGGGAGGAACCAGGAAGAGGCCAGGAGCTAGATGGGGACTAGCACACTGGAGTAGCTGCTGCTGCCGCCGCTCCTAAGTCACTGCCGCCGCCTGATCCAGCCATAAGGTGGTAAGGGGGGGGCTCCTGGGTTGGGGGTTGCCTGCTGTGCCCTCTGGATTCCCATGTGGTGTGTGTGGTCGTGGGGGGGTTACCTGCTGTGCCTCTGCATTGCCATGTGTTTTGTCTGTCTCTTATACACATCTAGATGTGTATAAGAGACAGGCCATGTGTTGTGTTGGGGGGGGGTTACCTGATGTGCCCTCTGCACGGCCATGTACTTTGTTTGAGGGGGGTTTACCTGCTGTGCCTCTGCATTGCCATGTGTTTTGTTGGAGGGGGTTACCACATTGTCATGTGGTGTGGGTGGGTGGGGTGGGGGGTTGCCTGATGTGCCCTCTGGATTGCCATGTGTTTTAAGGGGGCACAGCATAAAGATGTCAGTACTGCAAATAAATAAAGAACTCATTTTTTAATTTTAGTAGTGTTGTTTTGTAACTTGATTGGGTCACAGAATTTCCAATTTGGGGTCACAGAATCTCCAATTTGGGGTTGCAGAATTTTGGGGAAAAAGTTGCAGAAGAATCGGGGCCCTGCCTATCTTCCTTCTCCTTGAAGGAGATTAACATGAGGCCTCCCCATTTTCTGCTTCCCATCATATGAGGATCAAGGCTTAGGCAATTATCAAGGCTGAGGCAGTTTAGGGTGGAAGCTACTTCCCTTCTCCTTGCAAGAGTTCAAACTGTAAGCAGCTTGAAGTGGGGGCCTCTCCCATTTTCTGTACCCCCTCATATGAGGATCCAGGCCTAGGGTGGTCCATGTGAGGAGTACAGGATGAAGGCAGAATCAGGTGGAGGCAACCATCCCCCCACTTAGTGTAGTTCAAGATGGGGGCAGTGTGTCTAATTTTGCCTCCTTCATAGTTTACCTTGGGGAACCTCTGCTTCTCATCTCTCTGCCTTCCCAGTAACAGCAAGGAAAAGGCATGCCAAACCAGAAGTCCCTTCTAAGAGAGACTGATGATTGCATGTCCCCATCTGATTTCCTCAAAGGGCCTGCAGGTGGGGTGGCAGAGAGAGACACTCTAGTCCTTGATAGGAGCGTAGGGTAGGAGTGTTCTAAGGGATTGCGAGGCTCTGTGAAAAACTGCAGGTTTGTGCCCCCAGATACCTTGCTGGGGTTCCTCCTAGAATCAGGACCACTGAAAATCTGTACACCTAGATAGCCTGGTCTATTTGTTAATTTTATTTAAATTTATATCCTGTCCATCTCAATCCTGTCTGTAAAAATTAGGCTTAGGGTGGGTTGCAGTAATATAAAAACAGATGCATGCATAAGACATTAAAATGAAAAAAGAAATACAATTTTAAAATATACACACCCCTAATCCATCCATTGCCCTCTAAATGCCTGCCCAAACAAATACTTTCCACTCTTTGAAGGAAGAAACAACCTTCTAAACTGAAAGGAGCAGCTCTTTCACATTAGCCTCCTCTAAGCCTTGCTCCCATAGAGGTTACGTTGCTCATCATTCTACTGTGGTAGCAGGACAAATTTCCTCCATTGCATTGTATTTAACAAAATAACTTGGATATTCCACAGTCAAAAATCCTCCAGTTTACAAGAAGAGTTAAGGCTTTTGCAAATTCAATCATGCACTAAAAAGCATGGAAATTGCAAGTTCCGTGTCATTCCAACATCCAGTTAAGTGACTGTGAAATAATACAACACAGCTGTATCTTTGGGAATACATGGGGAAGGCAAGAGGGTGTGAAATAATGAGGAAGGCACCAGTTGCAGTAAGTGGAATGGTTCAGTCTTGCCTGAAACCTGAAGAGGAAGAGGACTGTGGCTGAAAGATGAAGGCAAAGTATGGGTGCATGGAGTCTAAGTTGTAAGTGAGCACAATATGTGAGACTGTGCAATGTCTTTACTGCTAACATGGTACGGAAGTTAAGGCCACGGAAAAGCAATTTCCGTGCTTTTTAGTGCACGATCGAATTTGCAAGAGCCTTAACTCTTCTTGTAAATTGGAGGGTTTTTTTTACTATGGAATCTATGAATTAAATCAAATGAATTAAATTAAACAAATATCAATGAATTAAATTAATCAATTAAGTTAATCTAGTCAAGGGATGAAATGAATTATGACTTGAATGATTTAAATTACACATTAAATTACACACCACAGCAGAGCGTCTAGCTTTGGCATCCTAGGTAGTTTAGTGGATAAGGGGGTAGGCTTGGATCTGAGAACCTGGAGTTCAAATCCCGTCTTGGGATGTTGTAGCACATCGGACATGGAATGACATTAATCGTATCTTTTCTGCAGTTTCTCACATAGCAGGTATAATGCTGCCCTGAAAGAAGGCCAATAATGTGAGTGAGGGTGGGCAGACATCAGTGGCCCAGAAGCCAGATCCTGCAGTATGGCACTCTAGCAGCCTCCCAGGATGCCTTGGGGGGGTGTCCCTGTCACCAGTGCCTGATCATGGTGTAGGCACCTCATAAGTGGGGACACAGGGTCTCCTCAGGATGGCACTATGGTAATCCGTAGTACAGACACAACAGGTGCTGGATATAATGAGCCAGGCCTTGATGAATCAGTCTAGCGCCCATCCTCCAGTTGAGACACCTGACCTGAAAAGGCCAATGCTTCAACAACAGGACAATTGCCAAGGGAACAGTTCAGGGGCAGCAGCTGTTGATGCAGGGACAGGTGAGGAGTCAGAATTTATGGGAGAAAGCAGCAGGCCCCCAGAGTAAAGGAAGGAAGGTAAGGGGTTGTTCCCTGTTCTTGTGCACATGCCTTAGTCTCAACTAATAGACTAAAAACATGGAAGAGCTAGAAAAGAAAAAGGGGGCAAAATGAAAACTAGCCATGGCCTTCATGAAAGCATGAACTCCGAATAAGGGAGCAGCAATGGGGTCATATGCAGAAGGACAGGTGACAGCTCCATGGCACAGAACCATAATCTAGACCTTCACCTTCTTGAGATAACTCCCTTAAGCATCCCCATTGCTAGGAGAAGGGGGGAAAGCCTTGGGGGAGGGGGAGCAAATGGGAGGAGGGGCAAAGGGTGTTTTTAAACAAGACGCATCCGCACACAGCCCCCCCCCCCAACCTCACGTCCAACTCCTTGTATGACGGTGGTGCATGGGGAAGCACGCTCTCATGAACCAAGCAGCGGCCACTCATGGCCCCACACAGCACACTTCCAAAAAATCAGGAGTGCTCCATGAGGGGCCAGCCACATGTGCTGAGCCTCCCTCCGTGGCCAGGGTAGCCAAGTGGGAGCTGCCTGGCTGAAGCATTCCCAATGCACATCATGTGAGTGGGCATCCCACAAGCATGTCACTCAGCAGCCACGAATGCCCCCGCACACCTTCCTCATTTAAAAACACAAAAACAGGAGGAGGGGTGAGTTTGGTGGATGCGGGTTAGAAGGGAGAGAAAGGGTAAAAGGAGCCCCAAAGGAAGGAATGTTTAGAAGGGGGTTACAAGGGGGGGAAAAGGGGAAGGTGAGCTCAAACAGTCCCATAGGTGTAGTGTAGCCCAGGGGCAGCTGTGCTACTGTCGACTTAGCCGTGCAAGCAGGCTCATTCGCAGAAGCACCGAACAACTTTCTACACATGTGCACACTCTCATTAAGGCAATGCAGGGCATCAGCAGTAGCAGCATCGGGGGCTGGCGAGTCCATCGAGGGAAGCAGAACACTACTCCTTTCTGCCATAAGGCCTCATCACCCCTGTGTGGTGCTGCCCTGTGCACAGTATTGTGATGTCACAATGGGGGGTCACATCAAAATGGCCAGGACCTCAACAGAAATGGAAGGAGTCTCCGTCCCTCTTTCCAATGTGGCCACACTCCCATCAGAGCATTGTGACATCACGGTGTTCCAAAGTGGTGAGGCAGGCAAAATCAAGAGGATGCATGTCCAACTGGCTCCCCTACCAGCACCCAAGAGAAGAACCCTGCTGCAGGAAAAATATACTCAGTACCATTCTCCTACTAAGGGTTCATTCCTCTGCTGTTAAACTCAATGGCAAAACTGCCATTGACTTTAACAGAGGAGGATTGTTTTGCCTCTTTCAGTCCTTCATTTTTCATGTTTTCCTCTTGATACAAAAACTTTGGCTTCTAATGCATGGAGATAAACCCATACTGTCATAGCTGGTGGTTATAGAAGTCATCATTCATCTCCTGAACCACACACAAGAAGAAGATTCATGTTGCAGAGGAAAGACCATAAACGTGAAAAATAATGTTTGTTGTAAGTTAAAGGAGATAAACATTTCCACGATTTTTCATTTTCACATGTGAGCTCTTTTTTTCAATCTAAATACTGTAACTAAGAAAAAAGAGAAAGAAAAGTTTGACCTTCATGCAGAATTTTAAACTACAGAAGAAAATCCAGACAGATGAAAGGTTTGCACAAAAAAATATGCAACAGATGCCAGTGCTGGGTGGGCTTGTAATGGTTCTGTTTAGTTGGTGTTATCAAAGCCAAATAACAAATAATTTATGCGGAAATAGAGAGTTTATTTTTGAAGTCTGGCTCTGAAACTAAGATCGACATAAATCATGTATATCTGAATCAGATGGAAAAAATAATTAGGAATTTCAGAAGTCAGCAAAATAAAATTCTGAAACGTGGAAAATACATGTAGGTAAAACAGATTTAAGATTAATGTTTACTTTATCCTTTCCCCTCATACATATACACCAGTTTAATAGCTACAGTCCTGGAGGTTCCCCCCCCTGCCCAACAAAAATAAAAAAAGAAACAGAACAGCTTTTAAATTTGAATTTTACTATTTAAAATATGGCATCACATTTCCCCCCTCTGCTGTACAGATTCATATTCCTGGTTAATAAGATGCCACAATAAAAGGTTATTGAAAGTTGTCTGTGTTAACATAGTAAGAAACGCAACACAAGGAGAATTCTGAAAACTCAAGCTATAAAAAAATCTATTAGAAGGTGGGGTGGACAAAAGTATCACACTGTTAATAGAAGGTCCTTCTTAAGGAATCCATTTTAAAAGCACCGTACACCCTCAGGACATTCTTCCAGTGTTAAAGTCAATGGGAGTTTAGCGAGTGGCTTCCTTACGTAGTTTCTTCCCTTAGTTTTGATAGTGAAAAGCAATGATTCCTTAGGAGAATTAGCTACACAGACATTGCTTAAATGCCTAAAGCTTTGAAATTATAAGCAAGACATTGACAAAATACCAAAAAATTTATAATTGGTCACACTTTTATCTTGGGGTTTACAACATCATTTGGTCTAATTATTTCTGATGTTTCCTTATCATCTCGAGAATGAAAGAATTTGAGGAGACAAGCTCTTTTTCTACTTGGTCTCTGGTGGCTAGCAATGCACATTAAAATGAGTAAACAAAAAATGGGATTCTTGGCATTTCTAGACAAAAGAGGTCTCGTATGGAGCTGGCAGTGAAAATCACTGGAGGAAGTTGTCCTGCCTGTTCAGCATCATGAAGAGGCTTGTAGTGCCATACGTGTATGTACCAGACCTAATGCATAAGTAATGAGTAAGACTTTGGAATACCAGCTCTGCTCACCCCACAATTATAATGTAACCAGGCCTGAGCCTTAAGGGAAGGGCAGGATATAAGTTTAAATAAAATAAAATAAAATAAAATGTATGATATCGTGGTGCATAATGAAAAAAGGCTTTGGGAGTAATTTATGCAGAAGGCTTGGTTGTATTGTACATTTGCAGCCTGTGGCCCGACACAAAGTTGATGGGATCTGATTAGTCAGTCCAGATCTGGGTTGGATCAAGTGTGATCTGAAAACTCTTAGCTTCAGCTAGGATGAGGCAAGCTGCAGCCTCTCAGTGGTTGTCCTATGTGTTTCTGACCATGTTCAGATGAACAGCTAAATTGGCTTATTAACTTAAGTCCTTAACTTGCTTGTGCCTCGGTATTGTTCACACATCAAGCAATGGTATTCTTGAGAAGGAGATGAAGAGAATACCCAAATGAAGCAAGGAGAGTGTTTTTTATTCAGTCAGATCTGAACTGAAATGGGAAAATCCAACAAATACCATATTCACAGCGAGTATCCGTTTAGTGCCCATGTGCAATGTTTCAGTGCATATTTTCAGGTTGTGTTTGGCTAGGCAACTCTGCACCAGTGTCAGGCTCAGCTCAAGCAATGTCTAGCCCACGTAGACCTCTGATATACATCAGCAGTCATCTAATGACCTCTGGCGCCAGTGCTAGAGTGGGAGACTAGATACTGGTTTCAAAAATGGTAAAATATTATTATTATTATTTATTATTATTAACAAACATTTATATAGCGCAAGCAGTGTACCTAGCACTTTATAAAGTAATAAAATAGACATGGTCCCTGCCCCTAGGGCTTACAATCTGAGAGACAGGAGCTGGGGGAGAGACATAGGAAGGGGAAGAGAGGGAGAGACAAGGGGTCTAACATTCATGAAGATGCGAGGTCTCAAGTGCACGTACTTGGCTTCATTACGTTGAGAATGACAGCAGGCAGGTCCATGTGGCAAGGATAAGGGTAAACAGACCATAGGTATAGGAAATAGTGGCTCAGCAGGATAAAGAGTCAGACAGAGCAGAGCGAAAGAGGTGAGTTTTAAGGGGAGATTTGAGGGTATGAAGGGAGGGTGCAAGACGGATGTGGACAGGGAGGGAGTTCCAGGCATGGGGGGCAGCAAGTGAGAAGGGACGAAGGCGCTTAGGGGAGCAGGGAAGGTGTGGAAGGGTGAGAGAAGGGACAGAGGAGGAGCGAAGTGCACGGGCTGGAGTATGGAGGGCGATAAGTGCAAAGAGGTAGGGGGGAGCGAGGTTGTGAAGAGCTTTATAGGTGAAGACTAGGAGCTTGTGCAGGATTCGTTCATGAAGGGGAAGCCAGTGAAGTGAAGAGAGGAGGGCCTGCACATGGTCGAAGCGACTGGTGAGGTAGATGACCCTGACAGCAGAGCTTTGGACAGAGATGAGGGGAGAAAGGTGAGACCGGGGAAGGCCAGAAAGAAGGAGGTTACAGTAATCGAGGTGAGAGATGACCAGAGCATGAACAAGAGTTTTGGCAGACGAGACAGAGAGAAAAGGGCGAATCTTAGCAATGTTATGGAAGGAGAAGCGACAGGATTTAGCAACAGAGTCAATGTAGGGTTTAAAAGAAAGGGGTGAGTCAAAGATGAAGCCTAGGCTACGGACTTGGGGGACAGGCAGAATGGTGACTCCATCAATAACTATTGACAGTGAGGAAGCAGAGGAAGGATGAGGGGGGAAGATAAGGAGTTCAGTTTTAGCCATGTTGAGTTTGAGTTGACTTTGAGACATCCAGGTAGAGATGTCAGAGAGACAGTTGATGAGACGAGCTTGAACAGAGGGAGAGAGAGAGGGAGTACAGAGATAGAGTTGAGTTCCTAACATAAAAATCTGGTAATTTCATGGAGCATGGTCTATACTCGCAAACAATGGCTAAGGCCACACGAGACGTTACCCCACATTAGCCTGTGATGCAGCTGACCATCAGGCCAGTGACCACCAGATGTTTAATCACTTCTGCCCCTGGGTGGACAGCTGGCTGCTATGTGACGCATCCACCAGAGAAGGCAAGTAACGCATCATGGACTACTGTTGCCCCACCCAGGCCAATGTGGGGCAATGGAATGCCTCCAATCAGGCCAGTCCTGTGCATCCGCACCCTGTGTTGAGGTCTGCTGGCACCATAGAGCTACGGGTGTACTTTGCCATTTCTGTGTGTCTACTTCATGGTAGGGTCAGGATATTGGGCAGGCCAGAGGATGGTGGTTGGGGCAGGTTGGGTGCCTGCCCATGTGGATAGCTCCCCAGCCTGCCCCAGGATGTGGTAGGACATGTGATGGTGGCCCGCCCACCCACCTGCTTTCCCTATGTGGCGGGGGCAAGATCGTTTGGACTATTTTCCCCGCCGGCCCAAAGTGTTGTGACTGTGTTCGATGGGACTCATTCTGAAATTTAGACTATCCACTCAGATTATTTTTATGACTGGGATCCTTACCTATTTCTTGCAACACAATGGATATTTTAAGTTCCCCTTTAATATTTTAAAGTAAGCAAAACAGATTTCTTGTGGTAGAGCACTCATAATAATTTACTAACCCTCAAGCTAACCCAGGAAATGTTTTAAAAAACATTAATAATGTGTGTGTGTGTGCACGCGCACATGTGTATGTATTTGTGTAGGTGTTTGTGAAGTATGTGTGGTTACTTTATGGATACACAAATAATGTTACATTTAAGAAGTCTCTTAATATTTTTCAAGGTTGTAAAGCTGTAAGTATGTTTCCCTTTTTGTTATAGTTATGAGGACACGTTTTTGGTTTACAGAGTGAGAAAACCAGTCTCTATTAAGGTCTGAATCCTGAGGTTCTTAGAAAGACTAAACTATTTTTGACATCAGTAGTGATGTTGCCTCAGTAAAGAATCCCTTGATATTGATCACAGGCAGGATTCTGAGCTCACTTTGACCACACTCTGACAAACAGTTAATTCAGGATACTCTCCTTTGGTTGTATAAAAGTAACTTCATTTGGACACTTATAAGTGTGAAGACAGTGACTACAGTTCAGTTATCATTACATCTCAGCTAGGAGGCGAAATTAACACAGTACTTTTGTCTGAATGCTACCAAAGTGGAGTAGCCACTTGGATTAAATTTAATCAAAATAGTTACTTGGGTTTATCTCTGTTTGTCAGTACATGGGCTTTCTGCAGCTGGTGGTTTGATTAGCCAGCTGTTCTGAACAACAGTTCTTCCAGTTTCCAATTTCAGCATTGCTTAAACCAGTTCAAAATTGGTCTTTCTGTTCGTTAAAATAATTAATAGGAAATCTGCCTGTGAGATATGCTGTAATTAGACAATGTATGCACTGTAATAACCTACTGTAAAAATAGCTGCATTTCTTTATCAAGAGGATTTCTCTTCCTAACTTGTTAAAGGCTTTACACATCTTTGCCCTATAAGTCAATTACTTACATCCACTTGTGAGGCTCTTGACCTTAAGGGAATAGACTGAGTCCTTCCCTGGAGATTTCTCAATAACAGTTTAAGTAATGAGGAGCCAGCAAATGTAATCATGAAAAGAAAATGATTTTCATCTAGCAAATGTATGTTTATGCTTGTCATAACTCTTGCTACATAAAGTGAACAGCAGAGATATAAGTGAAGAGTTGATCGTAAATTAATAAGCGAAAGTGGAGAATATTGCACATGAAAATTCTGCCTTCCAAGTACGGGAAATCTTTTTTTAATTTCTCTTTCTGGTTTCCAGGTAACTCACATCAGTATTTTTTGGTCATCAGGTATACCACAGGGAGTTAACTAATTACATCCTGGAATCACTGGCTGCGATTCCAAAGTCTATGGTGTCCCTGCACAGGGCTGCACATGGTGACCAGGTGACATGTATACAAACTAAATGCAAACCACGCATAGACTTCTGCCCCAACATAAATTGTGTTTCAGGTCCCAGATGCACTTACCTGTGTGGCAACCTGTGCAATTTCTGCGTGGTTTCCTCTGTTAGTGGACAGTACCCCTAGTTGGTTACTCCAAGTTCTGGCACCACTGAATGAAGCCATATCACAGGAGTTCTCTGTGTGCATCAAGTGCTTCATGATGTCTTAGAGATCCCAGTTGGCAATCCCAGTTGGAGCCCAGAGAAGCAATCCGAATTGTGTCACAGTTAGATCTGCAACCAGGCACCTGAAGATTTGGGCACGCTCAGTAAATCAAGCAGGATTCCAATTTGCCTGATTCAATGCCCTCATCAACCCGGCCCAATGGGCTGCACAAATGCATCAGCTAGCCTTTGACGGTGACTGTCCCTAGTTGGGACTGCCGCAGAGCTCAGCTCCACAATGCCCCCAGCTGGGGATTGTAAGTTTCAAATGCCACTTCCTCCCCCTCCGTGCTTCTCACTTGAGAGGCACTATGGGGGTGGGAGGCACTGGTTGGCCTTTGAAAGTGACAGGCCCTGGCTGTGACCACTGCAGAGGCAGACTCCCCTTTTATCAGTTTCAAAAGCAGATTCCTGGCCACAGCACATTTTTCAGAGTGCTATTGTGGGGGGGGGGGGAGGAGAGCCTAACCCACCTTTGAAACTAACACGCCCTGGCTGGACTGCTGTGGGGCTGAACTCTACAGAGCTCCCAGCTGGGGTCTGTCAGTTGCTCACATTTTGAGGCATTGGGTGTCTTCAGACGTTACGTGAATACGGTGAACCACGGTGAATACCCACCTGTGGTCACCGTGTCCCGTACGTCTGTTCGCAGCGTGCCAGATGTTGGCCACGGTCAATCCCCACTCTCTTATACACATCTAGATGTGTATAAGAGACAGCTACTCACCCAGATCTTAAAAAGCTGTCTCTTTGATCTTCTGCATAGAACGTCTCCCAGAACGTTTGTGTGAAAAAAGTTCTGCTGGTAAACTGCTTTGCTCCAGGCAGCTGTGGTCACTTGGTTTCCATGGCAGCCCTGCACGTCTACAACTGTGGCTACTTTAGGCTGCCTCAGGGCAATGTTTGTGTGAAGAATGCATCCGGAACTTACTTGTGGACTTGTAAACCCAGAAGATTGAAATACCAGCACTTTAAGATGTGTTAAAATGCCCTTAGATAATGCACTCAGAGGTCCACCCCCCTTTCCTACTATGGCTGGGATCTCACGTCACACCCAGATTAAAACCCGGTTGGTTGAAGGTCACAAATCTGAGTCTTGTTGCCAAACCCAAAAGGTTGATAAAAAGAACATTACAATAACACATGTACATTTGAAAACAAAGCAGACTTTGTGAATGGCTGTTTCTGGAAATGTGTATGTTAACGTGATGTTCTTTACATAACCTGCTGTTTATTATGCTCTTTAATGCAATTGGATGCCAAGGCACAGTGGCTGGAAACAAAGAATCACTTGACTTATGACTCAGGGTAAACTTGCTGGGAGCTGTGTGAAGTTCACATCAAAACAAGCACTGGGAAAAAGGAAAGAAATTTTCTGTGTACTAAATAGCACCATACTTACGTATGGAGTGAAGGGTTTTCTGCTAATCGGCACCAACTAAAGGCATATCTATTTACATTTCCAGGAGGGAATGAGCAATTCATCATGTCAGACCACAAGGTCATTACATAGTGTAACATAATGCCACAGTTCACCAGAATGATGGAATGCCAGCTTTCAAGACATGCATACACTTATATTTCAGAAACTGAATTGGTCTCACTTTCAGGATAAAGGAATTGTAGCTGAAAATATAAACCAGTGTCTGAAAAGTTTGACTGCAATTCTCAAAACACTAACTCTGGAGTTTCTGTACTGATCTCATTGGGGATATGCTGGAATGCGTCCTTGGCCCGCCTTATTAGGTGGCCACCAGGGGCGTTTGTTGCACTCCATTAGGAGAATGAAGCAAGGTGTAGGGGGAAAGGCTGCAGTCTTGCCCCTCCTGGGGTGCTGGCAGCGCCGCGGGAGGGGAAGTGCTGGGTTGCACGTGCCGGGCCGTGGTGAGGATACCTTGGCGGCCTGGTTGTAATTTGCATGGCAACGGGGCTGGTCAATGATGGGAGGGCGTGGATGCCCCGCCTATTGCTCAGGGGGGCCTTTTGTCCGTTGTCCCGTTGTCTCTTGCAGCAGCATTCAGGACGCCACGGTGAATTTGGAAGCTGTGTTTCAGGTTTTTTCCTCGCTGCAGGTTTTTCCTTGGTGTGAGTGTGGGGGGGGGGAGCGGAGTGGTTTCCTTTGGCACCTTGGAGCACCCCTGCATTGGGATTACTAGGGCTACTGGGAGATAGCGCGGTGCCTCAGAGGCCTCCGGAGAGTTGAAGGCCACTTAGTTGTTATTAATAATAATAATAATAATAATAATAACAAACATTTATATAGTGCCAGCAGTGTACCTGGCACTTTACAAAGTAATAAAATAGGCACGGTCCCTGCCCCTAGGGCTTACAATCTGAGAGACAGGAGCTGGGGGAGAGACTTAGGAAGGGGAACAGAGGGAGAGACAAGGGGTCTAACATTCATGAAGATGCGAG
>QEPC01007367.1:515550-526575 GCA_003113815.1 Sphenodon punctatus
CCGTGAGAGCCTATGCTGAGCTTCCCCCGTGCTTCCAGGGTATTGGTTAACCCGCCAATGTCCCTGTGGTGGGTTCCACCCTTGGCTCCGGACCCTGACCTCGATGATGAGTCGCGTACCTTCTTAGCCCAGCGTGCCTGGTAACACTGCTGAGTACATAATCTCTCGGGGGCAAGAGAGCGACTGAGAGGTTTCAGAGGGTCGCCTTGGGGCCACCCTTTCCCTCCTTTGCCTGTGGCTTGAGTCCTCCTACTTTGTTTCCCCCTCCCTGGCTGATAGTTCTGGCCTTCCTTCTCCCTCCTTGGTTTCCCCCGCAGCTCCATACGCCGGAGCCTGACAGTTTGATGATGTTATGCACCCAGGTCACGTGCGGCATCCCCGTAGAAGTTCCATTTGGATTATCGGCCACAGCCTTGTACGATGGGTGGGGAAGGCAGCCGCACAGTCCTCTTGGGGGAGCCATCTGGGGACGTCTGCACGAGCAGTAATACATTGGATGGGACGCACTGGAATGCGGTGGCAACAGCTGCTCCCCATCTGCAGGGTCCACATGAGAGGGACCACACCAGATGTGGTTGTAATTCACCTGGGTGAAAATGATTTAACAGAAAGCAAAGGTTTAAGTTTGAAAGAAAATGTTAAATTGGATATTATGGAGCTGCAGAGAATCTTCCCTGGGGTGTGGTAGTGTGGACTGACTGGGTGGTGCCCTTGCGCTGGGTCAAGGCTATACACCCTAGGAAAGCGGACAGAGCTCGTTGGATGGTCAACAGGGAAATTTGGAGGTGGATCACCCTTCAGGGTGGTCACAGAGTGTCCCATGTGGGGATCATGCACAGAACTCCAGAGAACTTCCGGGGTGATGGGGTTCACCTATCACAGGCAGGGAATGATTGTTATTTGGCAACGTTGAAGGCCAAGTTAATAGGGGTTTGGTGTTAAGAGGGATTGAGCAGGGTGGGGGTCAGGCCCATCCACTGTAAATTGTGGCAGCCCCTTTGTGGCAGGGGTCCAGTGTGGTAGCAAGCGGTTAAGAATATGTAGTGAAAAGAGGCATCTCCCTAAGAGATGTGGGGGGAACACCTGGGGCACAGGCTGGGCGCAGCCAGCAACAGGGTTAGTCTCCCAAGGTGAGTTACTGGCAAAGGCAGGAAGGGATATGAGCGGTCCCCAAGCTGGCAGTAACTTAAATCCTTGGCTTGATTCCAGAAGGACTTCGTCCCCTCTGGAGGCGGCCGTTAGCCAACGCCGGATGGGAGACATTTGAGTTAGGTAGTTAAAGGGGTACATCCAAGCCTCCCCTTTGTTGGGGTTGTTACGTACCCAATTACAGAAGTTGGCACTGGACCTGAATTGCCTGTGGGCAATTACCCCCACCATGCCTAATTCCAATTTGAATAAAGAGTGCAGCCTTTTAAACCCAACATGGTTGTCCTTGTTTCATTCTGGATGCATTGACAAAAGTGGTTTGAGGACTGTGATCATACAGTTCAAATCCTGAACTGATCAATGGACATTTTAATGACTGATCAATGTCAACCGAGAATAATGATAACAAAAACGACAACTGAGAATAACAGTGATAACGAAAATGATACTGCTGTTATCATTGTCATTAGCTGTGGTAGTTGGGTTTTGGAGGGAAAATGTGGAGAGGGGAGTAGGGAGAAGACATCTTGAGTCCTAAACAGGGTTGAAATCTTGAATTGTGCCTGTTTTGGGAGGGGCGAGCAGCTCAGCAGTATCTGATGGATGTATCGCTGGCCAATGAGCAACGCAAACAGGCCCCAGCACTCTCATGGCACTCTGATGGCTCAATACCTGCTGCCTCTCAGAACCAATCACTCCAACCCTTTATAATTGGAGGACCTGGGCCAGGATTTTTTTCTCTGTTCTGGGAGAGCTCTGCTTGTCAGGTTGCATTTAGAGAACAGTGGTGCATGTACACAAAAAAATCTCCCTAGCCCTCATTGTATTCCCACCAATACCTTTTCTTCCTCATACCCTACATTTTACTTCTCCCTTTCCCTGCCCTTCTCCCCTCTGTACGTTACATATAGATAGGCAATATAGATTAGATATAGATATATATTATAGACAAATAGATTAGATTAGAATAGTTATATAGATAATTGATTAGATTATTTATTTATTTATTTATTTTATTTTTTTAGATATAGATTTATTTATTTCCGGCATTAGCTTATTGCCATAGCCAATAATAATAATAATAATAATAAACAAGTTAAAATATACAAAATACAAGGGAGTACACTTAGCCATAATACCAAACAACTCAGGAAGGGAACATTTTGTAATGTGCTTCCATACTAGTAAGGAATTTAACCATCTTGGCTTTTATCACATCAGTTTTCAAGGCTAGAATTTCCATCTAATATCACTAGTTTTTCCCCATACTGCTCAGCTAGTAGAGCATAGGATGCTACTGCTCTCATCTCCTGTATTTCACTGGACGTCAGCATGCTTAAAATTTTCCTCTCATCAGAGAGGGACTCTTTATTTGCCCATAAGGGCCTGAGCTACACTTTCCTTAGATCATCGTGAAAAGAACAGAATAGGAGGAAGTGCCTTAAGTCATCCACACCTCCTTTCTCACACGTACAGACACGAGAAGCGTAGGGAATATTAGTAAAGCGCCCGCGGAGCACTTCAGAAGAGAACAAGTGGAATCGTAGTCTCGTGAGGGATCTACGCTGGGTAAAGTTATCCAATTTATCTAGATATTTCTCAAAGACATACTGGTGCTTGATTTTGGGGAGGAATGGTGCCACCCTCCATCTTGCTAAATGTGCCATATCCTCCTGCTTAGCTATATCCAGCAGGCAAACAACAATCATATTTCTCTGTTGAATCATACTTCCCCCCCCCCCCCCCCAAAAGCATGAAAACGACCAGCCTGCACTTTGCAGATCAACGAAGATCTGCCTCATCCAAACATAGCTTAGGGGCCCCTGGTGTTCAAGCTTTTCTTGCAGGCAAAGGGAGGGCAATGAAAATTCTTCAAGGTTCAATAGCCTAACTCAATACCTCAACCTTTGCCTTTTCCCCAATGTTGTTATTTCTGTGACCCCCGTCTCTGCCTTTAACACAGGAGCAGGAACACCTGGAGGCAGACCCAGGAGATTTCTTTAAAATTTATTTTGCACCACTTCCAATACTTGTGAGTTGTTGTCAGGTATAATTTCCATTCCAAAAGTTAAAAATGCTTGGACCTTCATTTTGTATACAGTTTTAATATATCTGAAAGACTCACTCCTCTAGTTTTCTTTACCAATCTTGAAATTCCTTTAGCCACCCTTACAGCTTTAATAGCAATTTGTTTCCTATGCTTTCCCCATACGGTATTGTTTGCCAAGGTCATACCCAGATAAACATAGGAGTCAGTTTGCTGGAAATTTACCCCCTTTATGCACCATTTATGCTTGAGCTTACTCTTCCCCACTATCATAATCTGTGATTTAGTTGGATTGACTATCAGTTCATTTTCTTCACAGTAGTTCAATAACACTTTCAGTGGCCGTAAAAGTCCGTTTTTAGATTGGGATATGATCACAATATCATCGGCAAATATCAAAATACCTATTGGTTCATCCTTAATTTTCGGAGGACAACTTTTATTATTATTATTATTATTATTATTATAAACATTTATATAGTGCCAGTCATGTACTTGGTGCTGTACAGAAACATAGAAATAGATGCGGTCCCTGCCTGTGGGGACAACTTTCCACAGTACATAGTTTTTTGGGCAAATCGCTCAAAAAAATATTGAACAATAGGGGCGCAAGTACACATCCCTGCCGTACTCCTTTGCGGATACAGATCGGTTGTGATAAAGTGCCATCCTGCCTCCCTCTGATTCTGGCACTATTTTTGCATGTATTGCAATTAATAGTTCCAAATGATCCCTATAAATACCCAGATGGTACAATTTGGTCTATAGTTTATCCCTAGGGATACAATCAAAGACTTTTTGAAAGTTTATAAAGGTGAGGAAAAGTTTTTCCGCCCTTATACCTCCATACTTATAAATAATATGGGAAAGAACGAAACAGTTATCTAGTGTAGAACGTTGTTTCTGAAAGCCGAATTGTTCACGAGGAATAAGGTGACTAGAATCTCCCCAATTCTCCAAATGCCTTAACAACAGTTTGTCATAAACTTTCCCCATTATTGGAAGAAGGCTAATGGGTCGGTAGCACCCAGGGTCCATAGGGTTGCCTTTTAAAAAAATTTGTACTATGATACTCATTCCCCAGGACTGCAGTATCTTCTTGGTAATATTGATCTGTGTAAAGTAATTTGCATCTAATGGTGCCCACCACAGTGGGGCAGCCTGCAATACCTCTGCTACAAAAAAATTGTGGCCGGGAGCTTTGGCTTTTTTCAGTGAGCCAAACACTTCCAGCACTTCTCCTTCCTCAACCAACGGATCAAAGCTCTTCCCAGTTGGTTTAAGTTGCTCTACCGGGAGTACAAAATCACTTCGCGAGGAAGGAGCATAAAGTGCTCCAAAAACCCTTTCCCAACTGGCATCACTTATTGGACCTTCTTTTCTAACAACCTTTGGCTGCAATCCTCAGTTGATCAAAGCCCAAAAGAGCCGTGAATCTTTCAGGAATGCTGCTGACCTCACCCTAGCCCATAACAAATGGATAGATCACACCTTCTTACACTTCAGCAAGCCCTTATAGTTCCTCCTGGCTTCCGAAAAATCATTTTTGGCCTGCTCCGTATTCATGTCAACCCATGTTGCTCTCAATTTGACAAGGCGACGTTTGAGTGCCTTGGACTCCCTGTCATACCAATCATTGACCTGCAATCTATTTTCTTTCCACTCTTGGGAAAGGACTTCTCTTGCCAAGGTAGATACAACCCTGTCATAACATGAACTTAATTTATCCATGTCCATTTCATTTGACATTATCATATCCTCTCTCACCTCCAATAATGAGGGATCCCATAATTTATCCAATAATTTGACCAGTACTGCATTTGGCCACTTTACTCTAGATCTCAACTCGCCCCCAGTATGTACTCTAAGTGCAGAGTATTATTTCAATATCCACTACAAATGCTTGATGGTCCAATTCCGGCCGCGGGAGCAGTCTAACGTTGGTAAAATGATCTATCTGAACCGTATAAACAACTATATACTCAATAGTACTTCTGTCGTTCTTATTCACAAAAGTGAAATCCCTTCAGGATCCCCTCTCCCTCTCCCATTTAACACCAGCATACCATTCTCATATAGAAAATTGGCCATACTTTTCCCAAGCTCATTCCACACTAGATCACGTGACTTCCTTCTGTTTACCTCCACCTCCATCTCTGACATTTTATATATGCAACATCCCTCAGGGGGGCCCAATCTCACATTCCAATCCCCTGTTAATATAAAAATTGCAGAGGCGAATCGGGTCACCAACTGATCTAATATTCCCCCATTGGGTCGTAGTACGCTGAAGCTAACCGGGGTAGATACAGGTTTAATAAAAGGATACTACAGCCTGAATGTAGTTCCCATAATAAGACTTGGAACTCCGGTCTATCCAGAGGTATGATCTTACCACACCGCTTATGCTTTTCAGCAAGCAAAATGACTAGGCCACCAGAGGCATGACCCCTTTGCCCAAGTTTAACTCTGGGGTGAGAGAACACTTGAAACCTAGGAATCACCAGGATAGCCTCCTGCTGGCACCACATTTCCTGCAGGAGAACCATGTCAAATTCCTCTAGGAAAGCAATCCAGTCTGGGTCATGTAACTTACTTTTACATCCAGCAATATTCCATGAAAGTAACTCTAGCCGCTGGGAAATCATCCCTAGCTCATAGGTTGAGGGGCCATACCAATACTCTTGCCTGCATTCCCACCACATCGGGCAGACAGAGAGGGTAAATCAGATGGGCTTCCAAACCTTCTCCCACCTTGCTATGGCTCCCCTGGTCCATTTACTACTGAACGTGCCTGGGGGACCTCCATATGTCATCTCCTAATTTCCCTCCCCTGAACCTCCACTGGGTTATTCTCACCAGTGGTTTCAATCCCTGGGATATCTTCCTCCCCTACAGCTGGCTCATCCCATGGTAATATTAATGCAATCCCTGATTCCTCCCTCACACTTGCACCTTGCTTCCTAGATAATTCCAATCCACATAGGTCCAGAGAATTCTCTTGTTTTTCTTGGTGCCTGCAATCTTTTAGAGTAGAGACTTGGCCTAATTCACTTTGTTCAAGATAGCGAGCAGCTGTCCACGCTCAACTGTGTGCTCTGGGCGATAATTGTTCCCCAATGCTCGCCCATGGTCTCCCTGGTAATTTAGACTCAGGACAGGTAAATCCTTCCTAATACGGTCCAACCTTTGGATCAAAATATCCTGTTGGATTATGGAGAGGTCCTTGAAAGCCTGTAGGGAAAGTGAAGCAAGGACCCCAATTCCATCATTCCCTAAGTACGGCTGAATTTCGTCGACTCGGGGTTTGCATGGATCAACCGGCCCCTTTTCTACTACCCGTATTACAACGGGGGAATCCTCCTTTGGTGGTAATTCCTCCATCAAGGGATTAAAAAAATCTTTTACAACATTTGTTTCCATCTCTTCCCCGTCTTGGCTCAGACGCGGAGCATGGTGGACTATGACACTATCCTGCCCCAAATCCACGGGGCACCTTGGATTAGAAATGGTGATCTTGTTGGGATTACTTAGACCCTCTCCTCCTTCTTTTAACTAATTTCCCTCCTTGTGGACAAAGGCTCAATCAATTGATACCCCATGCAATTTGAGGTTCTTCCTTGCCAGGACTAGCCTTTTAACCAAATAGGGGGTGCGGAAGAAGATCTTAAGGCATCTACTGTGCCTGGTGATATCCAATGATTCCCAATCTACCACATCCACTTTATCTTGCTTGATGGCTATGAGAGCTGCAATATTTTTGGATATTTCCTCTACAGAATCCCAATTCAGCATAGCCCCAGAACTCAAGGGCCTAACCTTCACCCAAATTGCGGTGTCACTTATACTCTTACCATAAGGCCATTTATTAGAAGGGCCTGGTCTCCCACTCAAATTTTGCCTGAGGACAGTCTCTTCCCAACCTCCTCTATACTTTGTTCCAGGGGCCTAATATTTACACTTGGAGCATCCTTTAGTAGCAGGCAGCTTGGTTGTAATTGGTCTAATTTCCCCCCCAAAAAAACCCCATTCAGCTGTGCTTTCACCCCCATGAGTGTACTCCCAATGTCCAAAATATTTTTAAACAGGAGGGCTACAGTCTTCGCGATTAGATGACACTGATATTTCAAATCCTCTTCAGTGTACTGAGCACATGGGGAGTTAGGATGATCATCTATTTGCTTACTAAAGTCAAAGTCAATACCCTCACCACCATTTCCTATAGGGGGAACATGCTCCATTGGTTCTAAACCCCCAAGTTCCTCCAAAACATGGAAATGGTTTGATAAGCTTAGGGGAGTATGGCAATCCGGGTACCCTACTTTAGGATGCTTGGTTTTGGGGGTTCACACTGGCATCGGTGAGGTTGACCACCGTAGTCTCTTACGTTTCATGCTGAGCTGTTGTCAATCAGAAGCGAAATGCAGTAGCCTCCCAGTCGCACACAGTCAGTGCATAAGGCCATGTACACAAGGGCGGGTCCTTGTCCGTGCATCCCTCAGGCACGCGGCCTCTGGCACTGCCAGAGGGGCGGGTGGTAAATAGCCCTCAGTGGTAGCTCCTCCTCCACAGGCACACCCTCCACGAGCAAGTGAATGACACGTTAATGTGAAGGCAATTGACCAGTTCTTGTTGTAGAACAGCAATCCCCGACCTCGTACTGCACAGCTTCTGGGGCACACACAATCTCCGGGTCCCTGCCCAGCACGTTCTCCCCACTGCGCTCCTCTCACCCCTGCTCAGCCGGGTGGCCTCTGTTAGGCAGGTCCCATCTGAACTAGTCCTTCTCCGGTTCTGCCAACAGACTCCGTTGGTTACGATCAAGGGGGGAGGTGTCTCTCGAGATGCTCCAGTAAGGAGGGAAAGGGAGCTCTACCAGGGAGCTCCTTCTCCTAGGCCACCTTGATTAGATAATAGATAGTTTTCCTTTTCCCTTCCCCTGTAAAGCATGACTAAGGATGTTTTTCAGTGTATGAATATCAGGCTGTTAAAAATCAGCAGATATGATACATCATGTTGCAGAACTCATTGTGCATATGCACCACTCACTTGTCAGAGTCCAATAATTTGAATTCCCTGTGTGACTTAGGGGTGCGCACTAGGCTCCGATGTTGTTTTCTTTTTTGTTATGATTTTTGTTATTAAAAATGTTGTTTTCATGTCATTTTCATTGTCATTGTCATTATTGGTGTCGGTATTGTTTCAAATCAAGATTTTGTGTTTGGTATCAGTATCATTATTGGTATCGAGATTCCCTGCTCTTGAGAAATAATTTTGGACACAGCCTATTTAAGGCATTCCTACACAACTTCTCCTTGCCTGAGGCTCATCTCTATCTAACAATGCCCCTCCCTCCAAACATACTTTGTTTGGGGGGACCCAGCCAGCTCCCTCCCCCACTGGATCCGGGATCTAAGGGTGCCCTCCCCAATACCCTTATCCCCCAAGCTCAGAGCGTCCTTGATCGCCAGGTGGAGTGTTTGTGTGGCGCAAGGGATGCTCATGAAGCCCCCATAGCGGATTGCCTTGAGTGTATTGTCCGCATTGTTGGTCACCACACACACCGGGGTGAACGGTGCACCTGGCGTCACCCACTCCTCCACCACAGCGTTCAGGGATGTCTCTATGTTCCTGGCAGTGTGGGTGCAGACCATGACTTCCGCCTGAAGCAGGCCCCACCTATAACCTGCTTCAGGACCCCTCATGCCACTGTCAAATGCCGACTCTGGGTCTGCCACCAGTGCGCTGTCACCACCAGGTACGTGTGCTGGGCATTCTGGCTGGACCACAGGTCAGTGGTGAAATGGACAGTGGCACCCCCAGCCCCTGACAGCTACTCCTTCACCTGCTCCTTCAAAGCCCCATACAGGACTGGCACCACCGTACGTCTCAGGGTGGTGTGGGATGGCAGCTTAAACTGTGGGGCCAGGAACCCCATCAGCCGCTTAAACCCGGTGTCCCGGACAATGGAGAAGGGCTGGTCATTGACAGCAATCATCTCACCCAACAGGCTCGTGGCTTTCTTTTGAAAGCCACGCCACCCTCCAACTGATGATGGCCTTGCAGGCTGCCCCCATCCTAGCTCTTCCATTGTGGGCTGATGCTGCTGGTGAGGCTGCTGCTCCCGCTGCTCCCCCCAGCAGTAATACTGCTCCTACTGCTAGATGCAGCTTCTGGAGCAGGACGGTTGCCCAATGAAGGACAAGAACCTGCTATGATGCACTGACCCTGCCTCCCCTCTCAGCAGTGCAGCACTGTGGCACAATTTCAGGTGCCTCGACATGGCGGTTGTCCCCAGGTTGGTGAGCACCTGCCCACGCTTCACCACCTTATTGCACAAAGTGCACTGCACCTCCAGCGGATCATCTGCCTGCACCTTAAAATGCTTCCAGACTCAAGATTTTTTAGCTCCTCCTGCCTTCTGGCCTGCACTGGGTAATACACTCCTGGGAGGGGCAGGACATGGTGGCACTTGCGACACAGCTCGTTGAGAGACAGTCATCACCTCAGCAGCACCAGATACAGAGACCTCCTCCACAGAAATCTCTGCATCGCTGTCCCCATCCACAAACAGAGTGACGGAGGCTGCTGGGCTCCCCATGCTGCTCCCACTCTGAGCAGCACTCTCCCCCTTCCCCCTATAGCTGCTGTTGCTGTTGCTGCTGCTACGCTCTCTTCTTCCATTGCCCGGGGATTGGACTCTGCCTCTAGCAGTCGGGGTGAGATCCATCAGCCCTGGACTGCTTTGGGGGATTGCCTCTATAATTATGGGGGAGTCGGGGGACAATGGAGTCGGGGCACTAAGTTGCCTGCACCTGCAGCCGAAGATGAGACAGTCTCAGCCCTCTGCAATGCAGACATTAAAATGCCCTGTGTGGCAGTGGAGGACGCTGTCAGGAGGTGACGCCTGGCCCCTAGTGCCACTGTGAGCACTAGTGCCACAAGTGCTGGGAGAGGAAGATTCATAATCAGGCCTGCGCAACTTGGGGCGTGGTGATGGGCTGCTGCTTCTGCCTGCTGGCACTCTGCTGGCACAGACCCTGCCAGCTCTGCCATGTGCCTCATTGTCTGGTTTACGGGCAGCAGACCGGCCTCGCCCTCTCCTACCGCCCTTCTCCATTTCTCCCACCAAAAGAATGCGCAAATATTTTATAAAAACAATTTTTTACGTTTTAATTTTTTTAAATCTAATATTATCTCTCTCTATATATATAAATCTAACTGCTATTAACTATCTAACTATTATAAAACCAATGGAACTAAATAATGGAATATATAACACCTAGTCCTACAAACACACTCTAAAACTGAATCACTGATCTCTATAAACTATAACTAAGCTAACTTAACTAACTAACTACTACCTAACTACTATAATCTCTCTCTCTAAATATACGATATTACACGGGGGGGGGGCGGCACAGACAGCTCACAACAGCACGGGGGGGGTTACAAAAACTGAAATAAAACCTAAATCAATCTAATCCTACTCTAATAAATCAAACAACAGGGGAAGGGAATGAGGGATGGAATATGGAGGAAGAGGGAGATGGAAAGGAATGGGTTCAATGGAGGGTAGGGGGAGAAAGAACACAGGAATGGGTAAAAAATAAAAATAACAGCTAAATCTAACAGCTAAATCTATCTAAATACATGAAAATATGAAGGCAAATGAGTTGGATGGGTGAAATAGGAGGAGGATGGCAATGGATTGAGGAGAACAAAACTGCTGGGAGAGGGAGCCTTCTGAAATGCCTGCTGTTCAGGAACAGTGACTAGCTCAGAAGGTGTTGGGAAGGGGGGAGGCAATCAGTTTTGTTTCTTGCTGC
>QEPC01007367.1:529340-548716 GCA_003113815.1 Sphenodon punctatus
CGGTGGGAAAGGCTGAAGGAGCCGAGGAAGTGATCAGAACTAGGGAAGGGGTCAAAGGAGAGGTCAGTTAGAGAACAGTTTCGAGTGAAGACGAGGTCGAGGGAATGGCCGTCAGTATGAGTGGGGGAGTCGGTCCAGAGTCGTTCCGATCTAGTTCGGTTTGGTCAGTTCGTGTTTGGATTCGTGTTTGGGTTCGGTCGTCTGAACAGACCGAGTGTGGTCCGAAGTTCCAAACCGCGTTCACTCATCCCTACCACTCATCCCAAATTTTTCCCTGATGCTCCATTCAGGGGCATGAGTGGGTGCTACATGGATCACATGAGTGCATGCCCACCATGTTGCCGTCTGACCGGCGCTTGGGTGGGTGGGAGATGCGTGAACCTCCGTGGGCACGTCCCATTTAAAAAACTGCCCCTGTTTTTTGAAAAGGGAATGAATTAAAATCCCCCTGCTGCTTCAGTAGCAACCTGAGTTTTATTAGTAGCCAAACAGCGGGCCAGTAAGCATTTATGACTCTCTCCTCTAAGAATGTTTCTAGTTTCTGTTTGAAGCTAGTTGTCGTGCTGGCTTTCACTGCCTTCTCTAGTGATGAGGATCACAACTGTATTGTGTACTGAGTGAAAAATTACTTCCTTTTGTTTGTTTTAAATCTGGTGCCATTTAAGTTCAGAGAGCGTGCCCTTCTCTTATTGTGAAACAGGATAAACCACAGTTCTCTATTTACATTCTCCACACCGCTCATGACTTCTTTCATATTCTCCCTTGATTGCCTCTCCTCCATGCAGCCCTAACCTGTTAAGCCTCTCCTCATATGAAAGTTAATTCATCTCTTCTATCATCCTTTCAGTCCAAACTTTGCTCCCACATAAATAAATAAATAAATAAATATCTTGCTGGTGACACTGACAACCTCAGCAACTTCACTATCAGCGGAGGAGGGAATGGAGGGGATATTGCTTTGCAGATCCCTTATCACCAGAGTGTTTCTCTTGCAGCTCCAAGCTTTCTGAGTTAATATGCGCCTAAAGGAAGTCTATGCAACAACCCACTGTACAATTCCTCAATGCACGTAACCACATAACCAATGCACATACAACCACACGAGACACCTATATTCATTTGGACAGCCTTACCCCACATCAGTCACTGTTACCATGTGATGCAGTGCATCATGTATCCAGCAGTTGCCAGATGTTCACCCCGCAGTGGGGCCAGGCAGGGAACTGGTTGCTATGCCCTACATCCATGGAAAAAGGCTGGGAATGCAGCACATAGCAGCCTTACGCAAAGTGGGGTAAGGCTGCCTAACACCTCTCATTTCACCTGTCGCGGTCTGCTCACCCCTGCAGTGAGGTCTGTCATGGGGCTCTGAGCTGCCTCCATTCCTGCGTGACTGTCTCATGGCTGGGCACAGGAGGGTGAGTGGGGCTAGGGACGGTGGTTGAGGCTGGGTGTCTGTCCGTGTGGCCAGCCTCTCAGCTCGCTCTGGGGTGTGTAGGAGTCCAACAGTGGGCTGCCCAGCTTCACTGTGGGTGTGAGTGTGTGGAATGTCTGCCATGTTTTCAATGCTGTCCCCACAGTGTTGCAGCGGTGCTTGCCTGAGACGGGATGTGTGGGGGTATTGGGCCTGCCCCGGCTCATGTAGCTGCATCTACAACCTCTGTCCTTACTCCATCCTTTCCCCCAGTGAGTTTCCCTTCCAGCTCCAGTTTTGAGAGTTTCACCAGGGGGAAGGGGTGGTGGAGAGGGAGATTGCTTCAAAGATCCTTCCTTTTGGACAGTTTCCCTTGCAGTCCTAGTCTTTGTCAGTTACATGCCTAAAGGAATTTTGTCCAACTTATGTGAAATTCCTCAATGTCTGTAACTCCATACAGTTTCTCTCTTGACACTATTCCTTTGCCACAGGGGGAGGGGGGGGATGGAAAGATAGTGGTGAGGGCTGGGTCCTCTCACCCACCATTCTACCCATCTTCCCATCATTTCAGCTGCTGCTAGTGATTTCATATGTGTTATTCCACCCACAGCTCCTAGCTGCTCCTGGATGCCTCTTACATGTCATTTCATCCAGCTCCTAGTGTCCTTGTAGTGTCATTCCACACAGCCTCCCATCATTCCAGCTATTTCCTCTGGCCTCTTACATATCATTTTACCCAGATCCTCATAATTTCAGCCACTCCTGGAGACCACCTACCCATAGTTCCACCCTGCGCCCCCCCACCCCCACTTCCAGTCACTCCTGGATGCCATTGCTTCCTACCTGTTATTCCACACAGTCCCTTGTCACTCCAACTGGTCCTGATGTCCTACCTGTCAGTTCGCCCAGCCTCTGTCATTCCAACCACTCCTGGGTCTCATATTCACCATTCTACCCAGCCCTCCTCCCCATGGCATCCTACCTGTCATTCCACCCAGTTCCTCTCCCTGTCTTTCCATGTCCTCTACGTGTCTTTGTCACTTCCCCCGCTACTAGTCTTTTTAGTCCCCTCTCCAACCACCTTCTGTGACATTTCAGATCCCTCCTCCCCTTTGTTTCAGTTAAACCTCTTTCATTGTATTGGTTTACTGCCCACTAATGGCATTCCTGAATCCCTGTTACTTCCAATTGGTATTCTTGTTGACGCTATTGTTTCTAATCAGTCATCCTTGTGCCTTGCCAGTACACCTGCTCAGGAGTTTGCTTGGCAACCAGAGCAGCTAACCAGTGAATTTCTCTTTCATCCCTGGCTTTGTCCCATTCCATAGCCTGCAATAAACTCCGCTGGTGTTGCTATAACAATTGGGTGCAATAAATGCTCGTAATAAATGACTGCAATAAAATGCCACAGAACTGCCTGCAATAAATGCCACTCAGGCCCATACAACAGTAGTACTCATGAAAGCTTATGTCCTCATGTTCAATAGAATGTTAGTGAAATGGACCTCACTCTTCCCCATTTGCCAGAACGGGCAGTTCAAAACATCATAACTTCAAAACTATACAACAGATTTTTAAAAACTAATAACACAACACAAAATCCATCCAGACGAAATTTGAATTTTTGAGCACTGATAGATTTCTTAATATGGCTCCCAGAACTAAACTCCATCAGGAAAAAAAAAAACACATAGGGGAGAAAATGTTATTCTGCCTCCTAAATTCACACATCTGTACCTTTCTTGTTTTTGTCCTATTTGCCTGATGTTTTGACATATTCTAGCCCGCACCTAAACAAGTCTCTATACAAAGGTTCATAGTAATAGGAGAAATCATCCCAGTTTTATAATAAATAGAATGTTTGTGATTATTGAGCTACTCCCACATCTCTAAAATTAATGCTTAAAGCTGTAGTCCTCAAACTACTTACTCCGGAGTGGTCTTAATAATTTCTGGAACAACTGATTTGAGGAATGTGGTTTTAGTAACCCTTTATAAAATATATAACACAGGTGCTATCTTCTCCAGAGATCGAGCTACCAACCTTAATTTAGAGTAAAGTCCTCCTTGGTAGAAGTCTGTAGATGATTTGCTACATTCAGCTCTCTGTTTCGCTTGTGATTTCTTTCTCTCAGACTTTCCTGAAGGATAGCTAGACTTGATGCAGGTCATTTGTTCACCATTTCCATCTGCTTTTCCTGTAGTCAACTTATGCAGACACTTCTGCCAAAAGATTCTGCCCTTATGGATCAAACTTGAGCTTTTGCTGTCAGCCATCAGTACTTCTTTCTTCATAAACATAGCAGCTGCTGGTAAGAAGAAATTTGCAAAATTAGTACGTGACAAGAAGGTGGGTTATCTGGGTTTGTGTAACACACTGTTGGAGAAAATCTTACCATTGAAACAATTAACTTCACATTAGCTTGGGTGTGAGCACTGAGTCCTGGAGGGGTTCCTAGCTGAAGTATTAATAATAATAATTAATAAATTAACAAATTGAAAACCTTGTGAAATGTGGAGCAGTACTGTGAACAGTTATAGTAGGGTCCAGCCATCTCCCAAGACTCATGCTCAGTATCCCTCCCACATAGAAGGCAATAGAGCCGAAATTATTCATGCAAATATGGAATATGACATTTTGCCTACTTTGTGTTGAGTCTAATGAAGTGGATAGCAGTCACTATTAGTCACCACTTCTGTGGATTTATGTGTCCATTTCAAAAATTATGCATATCTCACTTTTGAATATACATCACTTTTGAAAGGAGCACATTGCCCTATAAGAAGGGTGGCCATACCTCCCCTTTAAAAGAGGACATTTATGAAATATACATGGTGCAAGGAACTAATACAGCCGTGTAACATGTATTTTTCATAAGCATCCTCTTTTAAAGGGGAGGCATGGCCACCCTACTTATACACTCCATGTTTGCTTGTAATGCTGCCACACAAGCAGTATGTCCCTTTATTTTAAGACATTAACAGGGAGGAGAGATCATGATATAAGACAGATTGAAACCAAGGACCTCTAGTGTAACAGCTGCAGTGTTTAGCCATCCAGCACACATAGGCAGTTTTTACACGGCGCTGCTGGGTGGGGGGATGGATGTGAGCTGGCTATGGGTGGAGGTGGGTGTCCTTCCTTTCCCACAGATGCACACCTATTTCTACCCACCTTTGCCCATCTCCACATATGGAGACTCCTCCGTTCTGTTGGATGGCTCCATGGGTGGCTGATGGGTGGAGATGGGTGTGCGCCAGGAGCGCACGCCTACCTCCACCCACTGCCCATGATGTTTCCATAGGTGCACCCCACCCACCCACCACCAGGGCATGCACACAGATGCACCCCCCACTGCACACCCAGTGGGAAGGGGGGCGTCGTTGCAAAAATGACCATAGGGTTGTAGACTTGTAGGGCTGTGCACCAGGTACCCTCTTTGTTTTTGTTTTCATTATTAATATTTTTTCTGGTTTTAGTTATTGATAATTTTTGTTTTTGTTAAGTTTGATTTTTGTTCTCTATTGGTTTCAATAGGAAATGCATTTCTGGCTTTAACTTCTTCATTTCCAAGCTGGTTTGCATGTAATTTGGAAAGACTGAACCACTCACCAAAGAGATCATTCCTGCCAAACATTATTAACATTGAATGAAGGGGTTCCAATTTTATAAGCAATTAAATTTCATGGCTTTCACAACCATTCCCAGCTGTAACGTCTTTGTTTTCCAATTTGGACTCGTGCCTGTCATAGAAGGGATCATCCATGTCAAAATTCAGAAGGTGTATATGAGGAAGAGTCATGACACAGCAAGCTCATAACGGAAAAGGTATTTTAAATTTAATATTTATTTTCGGGTTTCTGTAAATTATTAACTTGGAGATTTTGTCCATTTTCTGTTTTTTAAGTATTATATTTTCACTGTTTGTAGTTATTATTTCTTTTATAGTCAGAGAGTTCTAACCTAAGATGTACTCATTAGGTGTTTTTATGTTTTCTGTTCTTGTTTTAGTATATTTTATATGTCCTCTGACCGCAATAAACTATTGATTGATTGATTGATTGAAATTCAGAAGGATTGGAGAAAGTTTCCTGCTTTTATAAGCCATTTAATCATTTTTTGGTTTACACATACATTTTGAGCTGTAATCATCCAAACATCCACTTTGGATGCAATTTGGACAGGGTGGTCCCCTCACCAAAGATTTAGAGATCTGCTTTTATTATTATTATTATATTATTATTATAAGCATTTATATAGTGCCAGCGATGTACCTGATGCTTTACTTTTGGGGGTATGTGCAGAGAGGGTGATCCATAGATACAGTGTTGTCACCATGTTGGTCCCAAATATCAGATATGTTTGAGGGGGCATGGAATGGGTGGGAGTGGATAGTATAAGGTGGGAGGTGGTGAAGCAGAGTGAAGGGTGAAGAAGAAAGGAGGAGGTGGGCATAATAGAGGAGCAGCAGGTGCCAGAGGCACTGGCACTGGTAATAGTTTTAAGTTATTGGCACCCCAACATCTGTGGGGGCATACATGGAGGAGAATAGGTGCCAATAGTTCTGATTGTATGAGTACTTGCAGTAAGGCAGAAGACTGCAGCACACACAGTCACACACAAAGCGTACTGAGCCAGCCTACGAACCACACAAGATCTAGCCATGGTGAGGACTGTGCAACTTGACAGAAGCTTATATTTGCCCATGCACAAGTCTTCCTGACTGAACAAGTCTTCCTGACTGCAGTGGTTGGGTACTGGAAAACTGGAAGTCTGGGCAGCATCTCCAGAGAATAAGCCTATACTGGGCATTATCTTTTGTTTGTCATAATGGTACAAGATGGGTTTGTGATGTCAATTGGCCAGCAGAAATGTCAATCACATATCCTGTTCTCCCCCCCCCCTTCTTGTTACTGGAAATTTGGAAGCATCTGTCTAGGAAAGAACATCTGCCTAGGAATGTCCTCTGTCACCGTGCTGCAGGTTGTGTTTGAGATGCCAATTGGCCAACCTGGATGTATCAGTCATGTCTATTGAGTGCTGTGCTGATTCTCCCTGCCCTCTACCTTGTTGCCTGAAGTTCCAGTTATGTCCTGAATTTTTCAGTTTTGTCCTAACGAGGACTCGTATTTACACGACTTCAGTTAAAATCACAAATGTTCAATTGCATATAAGACTGGGGCCATATCCATTCTTTCTGAAATTTGTCAGGATGATCCGTTGGGTAAGGGGTACACTCTGTCCCAATCCCATCCAGATCGGACACAAAGATGATACAGCTGGAAATGTGTGCACAAACTATAAAACATACATTTCTTATAAAATAGGAATCTTATCCAATCTTGATGAAATTTGGCAAGAATATCTTCAATGATTACATCAGAAGTGGATGGGACACAAAGATGTTACAGATGGAAATGCATCATAAACCTTGATGCTTATAAAATTGTGACCCTTTATCCAATCCTTCCGAACTTTGGCAGGGATGATCTTCTGTGCAAGGGGTACATCCAAGCCAACTTTCATGCAAACTGGACAGAAAAGAAAGAAGTTATTGCCTGATATTTTATTACATTCCAAAATTTAACTTTTTTTATTCCAAAATTTTCACTTTTAGTCTGAAATTTGTGATTTTTTTTGGTGGTGTTGCAATAACAGAAACAAAAATAGGATTTTTGTTTTCTTTTTTATAAAAACAAAGATGAATTGCACCCCGTTACTATCTACCTTATTGGGCAATACACATAGTTCTTTTCCTGATGCCTGAGTTTACAGCAGCATCTAGATGTAACTCCTGTAGCAGAAAAAGGGGGAAAGGAGATTGCTACACCAGGGGTTCAAATGTGAAGCTTGTGATGCGCTAAGTGCGTGAGTTCTCCCATATTTAAGTTTTCTTTTTAAAACAAGAACAATAATGGGATCACTCTCGAACCAGAACTGAAACAAATATTGTTCACATTCTGGATACCTATCCAGAAATCCAAGTTAAGGACATTTTTAGATAGGAGAGTTTCTCCTGCTGCTTTAAAGTGTGACTTGGGAAACCCCTGCAGGGGGGAATCGGATGCTCCTTTCTGGATTGGAAGATGCTCGGGCACCTTTGGACACAGCGGTGCTGGGTAACTTTTAGAAGTTTTGAGATGCGGACTAGGTAAGTCCCCGATAATCAAGGTCTTATCTAGTCCAAGTCTCAAAACATCTGAGAGTCACCCGGCGCTGCTGTTTCCAAAGGTGTCTGGATGAATGAGGAGCATCTGATCCCCACCCCTCTGAGGTTTCCCTGAACCTCATTTTAAAGCTGTGGGAGAAAGCTCTCCAATCTAAAAACACCCAATATCTGCACCCTAAATGATTATTGGCATATTCATTTATTTGGATATTTATTTTTTTCTTTTAGTTATTTTTCTGTTCTGATTACTTTGTTCTGGCACTCTTAGCCAAAACAAAATATCAAAAATGGACATAAAATTAAGCAGAAACAAGTAGAAGTCATCATTACTAGGGTTGAAACACAGAGCTACACGAAAAGTAATTCCACAATTTTAGGAACCAGTACTGAATTCCCAGCTATTTCTCAATTCCCAAAATGGGTACATGCATTCCGAAAATACCAGACAAAGCTATCTCAGTTTACCAACTTACCATTTATCATCTGGTTACACTGCCATCTTTCCAAGTTGCCAGTTTACCATATTACTGAGTTTCCATTTTACTTCCAGGTTTCTGTCCATTAGAAATGAAATACAGAATAAAGCAGAATAACAGGGTTGATAGACTGACTAAACCCATCTCAGACCACAGTTTTAGACCAGTACTATATCAGGAATGGAAATTGGCAAAAAAGTAACAAATAGTAAAGAGTAACCTGAGAAACTGATAACATTTAGTGGTAAAATGGGAAATCAATTGGAAAATTGATAAATCTAGGGCTGAAGCGGCAGTAGCTTTTACTACGTCGTGATTCCATTCCGCCATTTTGGAATTGCCCATGCCACGCCATGGCTTTTCTGCCAACATTCTGCTAATTCTGCCGGCATTCTGCAAATTCAGAAACTATTGAAAAAACTGCGGAATTGTTGGAAACTGTCAGAAAACCGTTGTTGCGCTATTTTGTGGTGCTGGCGGAATGGCGGAAGTAGCGAAAATGGCATGTTTCTGCTATTTGTGAAGACTGTGGAAGTAGCGGAATGAAATTAGTGGAACTGCGGAAGTAGCGGAATAAAACTAGCGGAAAGAAAGCCTCTGCCACGCTGTACCACTAATTGCGGAAACACTGTTTCCAGCGGAAATAGTTACCGCTGCGACTTTCTGCTACAGCCCTAATAAATACCACTTGGCTCCTGATTATCCTGAGAAGGGAACAGGTATTTCAATTTCTATGAGAATTCCCATTGGCATAGATACTGGTTTTATATTCCTAGTAATTAACCATTTTGTTGGAAATGAAAGGAACAGGATGAATTCAAGAAAAATATTTATTTTGATGAGTATTCTTTTCAGTTTGTCTCAGCATGTGTGTCTGTGATGCAGGGAGCTGTGAGCAAGCACAGTGAAGAGCCATCTCACTGCTGCCTCAGTTTGTTCTAAGACAGTCCTAGGAAGTTTACAGGAAACATGGTAGCAGAAGGTCTTCTGTCCCCTTGACAGACATTGTGGAGTTGGTGAAATTCAGCTCCAGTAGCTCATGCAAAAGGGCTAATGGGAAAGGATTTGCTCATGGGACTATGTCCCATCAACCCCTAAAGATGACCTACCAGTCCACCCACACTTCTGTGAGTTGGAGGAGAGATTTCTATGGTTCCAGGATCTTCATGAGCGAAGGGACATGGGTTGCAGAGGGAGATGCTTTCTATATACATAATGACCAGATTCTGGTCTCCTTTGCACTCACATAATTAGGATTCATTCCACAGAAATCAATAGGTTAAATTCTGGTCTCAGGCTGTGGACCATTTCCAGTGCCATACTGATGTATATACTAAAGTCAGACAGCTGCCATTAGCAATCTATTACATTTAAAAATCCCTATTACCTTTTCTTCTGAATAATAGAGTCCTGCACTATGATAACTTTGCGTGAGAGGTAAGGGTGCCGAGGAAAGGGTGGCCAGCCCAGGAGAAGTCCCTTGTTATGTGGTTTTGTTAGAGATAGGCCCAGTGTTAGCCAAATGTGAACCACGCAGAGCCCTGACTCTAACAGAACTGTATAACAACCTAATATAGGAAGTCATGTAAAAAAGATAGATGGAATTATATTTTTAAAAATTCAGGGCAGTTTTCTCTTCCTCACTTCGGGAGTCCCCATGCCTGATGGGGCAATCGGGGATCTGGGGGTGTGTCCTTAACGCCCTTCAGGCGGGAGCCTGACAGGCACAAGTGCTGGCACCCATCATTGGCCAGGCATTGGAGGCTGGCTGGCATCAGTGGAGCAGCTGAAGAGGTCCGGCTGGGGCTTTGTGGCTGGCACCCCTACTTGGCCAGGTATTTCAGACTGGCTGACATTGGTGGAGCAGTGGCAGAGGTCCAGCCAGGGCTTGGTGGCTGGCACCCCTACTTGGCCAGGCATTTCAGGCTGGCTGGCATCGGTGAAGCAGCATCAGAGGTCCGGCCAGGTCTTGGTGACTGGCACCCGTACTTAGCCATGAATTGCAGGCCGCCAGGCATCGGTGGCAGCCTGACTCAGGGTGGTGCATGACGGCAGCTTAAACTGGGGGGCCAGGAAGCCAATCAGGCACCTAAACCTCATGTCTCTGACCACTGAAGGGCTGCCCATTGAGCGCAATCATTTTCCTCAACATGTGAATGGCTTTCAGTTGATAGCCACACCACCCTCCACGTCCTTCAGCTGCCAATGGACTTGGCAGCTGCCCCCACCCCAGCTACTCCATGGTGCACTGACGCTTCTGGGTCTCAACTGGCTGCTGCTGCTGCTACTTCTGCTGCTACTGCTGCTCCGCTCCCTGCTGCCATTGCCCGGGGATCCGGCCTTGCCTCTAGCAGCCAGGGTGAGATCCAGCAGCCCTGGACTGCTGGGGATCACATCAATAATGGGGGACACTGGTGGCCCATGATGAACATGGCAGTGGAGGACACTTGCAGGAGACGACACCGAACCACACCCCTAGTGCCACTGCTGGGAGCCTCTGAAGCCTGTCTCCCAAAATCAGGCCTGTGCAGTTTGGGGTATGGTGATTGGNTCCGGTACCGGGCCGGAATACCGGGGCCGAATCCGATAATGCCGGTACGCCCGATACCGGCATTATCGGATACCGGATTGTACCGGTTTCCCACCCCTAGTGATTGGCTCTGGCTGCTGCTGATGCCTGTCACTCTGCTGGCACAGCCTCTGCCATGTGCCCCATTGCCTACCTTATGGGCCTCTCTTGCTTCCCTTCTCCATTTCTCCCACCCAAATAATGCAGAGGAAGATTTTATATTTTTATTTATTTGCTATGGAGGTAAATGTGTGGCAATGGGTGAAATAGGAGGAGGATGGCAATGGATTAGGAACACAAACTGCTGGGAGAGGAAGAGTTCTGAAAACGCCTGCTGACAGCATCATTGGCTAGCTTAGAACAAATTTGAAGGGGGGAGGGCAATTACTTTTGTTACTTGCTGCACCCACCTTACCACAAGCCCCATTGGCTCTGTGCAGCCTAGCCCGTGGCCAAATGCAGACTGCCAAGCCAGTGGTCTGAGGAAAAGAGGGATGGTGATTGGACAGGCTGGCTGCTAGTCCAAGCCTCTCCACCCCTCCTCAGATGACGCCCCTCCCAGCCAGGTTTTTCCTGCCCGAACATCACCTGAACTCATCCGAACATGGCTGAACTGTTCAGAAGTTTCCACGTTCAGTTCGGGCATTCGGTTCAGCTGTCCGAACTGGCTGAGTTCGGTCCGAACTCCGAACGTCCAAACCGCTTTCGCACATCCCTAATGGTGACCAGTGATGGCTGCCAAGGTGGACCAGATCCATGGCAGGTCATTGAGGGCTACAACAGATGTGATAGCCATGCTGTAGCCTGCTCTGGCCCAGTCAGGTGGATCATAGTCTGGGCTGTGATCCTGGAGGTCTCTGAGATTACAGTCCAGGCTCACAGCTGACATGCCTGGGAGCAATCCCAGGTGAACATTTGGTGAGGTACCAACAAATGTGTTGGTGGCTCGTGGGTCAAAGAGGGCCTCAGCGGGCCAAAATGTCATGTTTGCTAACACTCTTTGTATCTCTTATTTTTGCCTTCATCTCCAGAATTCATTTTTTAGTAGATCAAAAGATCTTCCTGAGAATTTTGTTTTCAAATATTACTAGTATTCTTCACTTTTTTTGGTAGCTGATTGGGATTCAGCTCCATACACCAATATTGATCATATTACTGTTTAGTTCACCTAGATTTTAGTTTTTCTAGTTATAGCCTTAGATGTAAGACCTTTTAGAGCATGATAAAATGCATTAGCAGTCAGTCCATATTCTTCACATAACTGGGGCAGTTAGGTTTGGAATCCTGCCTTGGTGGAAGAAATCGGGGCCCTTGAGGTCCCTTCCAGATCTAAAATTCCATGCAAATGTTTATAACTATCCATAGATTGGTTAGTCAAAAATGCACAGTCAAGAAAGTGCAGTTCAAATATCTATTGGATAGCAAAATAAATGTAAAAGATGAAAGGATGATATAAAGTGTTAGAAAAATAACAAAGAAAATAGGGAATACAAAAGAGTTTTCTGCAGGGTTAATTGGCCCAGCGGCCTTAGGCTCCCTTAAGGTTTGGAGTTTTTAAGAAAGCTTACTAATTAAATAATTGATGAAGCCATGTAATTGCTTACAGAACACTTTTTTTCTGTACTCAAGGGCAATGCCTTTCATAGTTCTCCACTATTCCATGAGCGGGATACTATATGTGGTAGGGATGTGGGAACACGGTTTGGATGTTCGGAGTTTGGACCGAACTCGCTCTGTTCAGACGTCCAAACCGAATGTCCGAATCGAACTCTTGAATCACCGAACAGGTCGGTCGTGTTCGGATGAGTTTGGGGGCAGGAAAAATGTCTTTTCAGGGCCAAAAATTAGGTTTTGTTTTTGTTTTCATTTAGTTTTCGGTTTTGATAGCACTATTTTTGACTGTTCGGCCAAGTTCAGCCAACCTGAACTCGGCTGAACTGAACCATCGAACCCAAACTTGGGTTTCAAACCATAAGACTGAACATCCAAACATCCGAACCGCATTCTGTTCGCCCATCACTAATATGGGGAAGCGGAGAAGCAGACCTAACACAGGCAGGATTTGGAATCTATGTGGGGCAGGAATTCGAAAGTGCCTAGTCCTTTGTTCCTTTGGTGTCGTCCAGATTTTAGCAAGTGGTCAGAATTCAAAAGTTTGTACTATTTTGCTCATGGGGGATGAACCCTCTTAAAATCTACCCAGGAGAATGAGGTACATTATAAATGAAAAATTTATAGTATTAGTATGAATAGTATTAAATACTAGTTATAACAGTTAAATGCTATTTACTTCATGTACTGCATTTACATTGTATTCTAATTAAAGTAAAAAGATTTTTTAAAAGTCAAAGCCTTTGGATATCTGCAGTGACATTCTGATTATTGACCATTAACTCATTGTAATATAGGCAGAAATCATTCAAAGATGAAAATGTATATAGTTCAGATCCGGGTAATACCTGTCAAAGCCTAAACCCTCAATCTGCAGCACATAGTAAACAACTCACTGGGTAATAACAAACATGACAGTAGTCACCCACTTTGGTCAGCTTTGTCCTGTCATGTTTGTTCTTGGGCCCCCAGATGTTTGCCTAGACTATTTGGCTTGGGCCCTGCTTACCTGTGAGATCACCTCACCCCTGTGTCGTGGATTGTCCCATGAGGTCGATTGGGGGAATCGCCTTAGAGCTCCACCAGATTTCCTGGGGGCTACATTCAAGAGGGTGCTCTTGGTGGCTGCACCACAGATGTGGAATTCCTCCCAGTAGAGATTTGTCTCTTGTCGAACCACTCTACATTTAAAGCAGGCACTAAATGTAGCAAAATAAAATAAATACATTGTCAGATCTCCCCTCCCTCTACAGACAATGTAAAACCTGCTGTTTTCTAGGTAATTGTTAGGGTAGGTGGGATGGGAGGAACTGCGGGGAACACTCCTGCAGTCGCTAGGGTTCTCAACACTCTCAGAGGGGGGGAAACAACCCCTCAGGCTCTTATAAGGCCCTAGTAATCCTAAACGGGATGAGGCCAGATCATCATGGGGGGGGGGGAGATACAGCACTGTTGAGAGTGGAATCCCTCCACTCTCATACCACACACCCAACACCCACACACCTGTCACCTGGCTTGCACAGTCCACCATACAAACACGGGATAGAAAAGTGCAAACCAGTGGGGGAGGCAAGGGGGCAGTTCCTGGCGGGAAAGGGGTGGTGCCCACAGTTCACAATCACCCAGGAACGGGGGAGTCGGAGGGGGCCCAACTAGGGAGGACTGAGAAGTGTAGAGACTCTCGCACACCACCCTGCCCTCCCAATTTCCCCATACCACAAACACCCTCCATTGATCCCACTCCCCAGTAAACACCATTTTACCCAACTCACTCAATACTCACAAGCGCTCTCTCTCTCTCTCTCTCACTTCCACACTTCTACTAGTAAACACACTCCATGAAGCTAACGTTCCTTCAGTCATGGAGGGGGCCAGTGCCTCACAGCTCTGCTGATCACCGACAGCCCTCCCTGTATCTGAGTCCTTTATAAGTAAGGCTGGCCCCGTACCACTGTGCACGCAGGCAGTTGGAGCGATGTGGCGCGGCGCGGCTGAGAGCCCCGCCTTGTCGCCATTCACTGGCTGCAGCTGAGGCCACTCTCCTTCGGCCCCAGCAGCATCAGAAACCGTCGCCCCTAGCCCTGCCCCTGCCCCCACTGATGGTGTTGCAGCCACCAGCATTTCCCTGACTCCGGGAGCAGCCCGTGGCCCTGCCCCCTCCGGGCTGCCTACAAGCGGAGGCAGCAGGTGCTAATAGTAATTGGTGAGTGGGATGGGTAGTGGGAGGGGGGTTTTCTTTTAGGGTTAAGGGTATTTTTATCTCAGGTTTCTGATGGGTTATTGTTTTTAATTCTTATCTTATTGTGTAGGCTATTTTTATATTTGTTTTAATTTTACTATGTTGATCACCACCCTGGGCTGCCATTGGGCAGGAGGGAGCAGTATATACATTATTCTATAAATAAATTACATTAAATAAACCCCAAGCATGTTATGATATGCACTAGCCTGAGCTCTCACCTCAGCACAATGTCAAAGTCATAGCCTGAGTTATTGCCCCACCCCACATCGGGATCAGTTTGGGGCAAAGCAAGCCAGTGCCACATCAGGTTAGCACATATGTTCTGACCTACTGTGATGCATTCCGGATAAGAGATGCCATGCCCAGCTGCTATGGCAGTCCATGATTGGCTACCATGGCTGCCAGTCGTGGTGGTGGTGGAGGGGGGCAGGGCACTGGGCGCAGCATGGGAGCAGGGCTGGGACATCTCCCTAGCTGGGGTCACATGTGGTCAGTACCTCAATCTGACACTACCTGTGTCAGTTGCGCAGTGACAACCTGACCCGGCCTAGGTTGCCCTCCCTCCACTGACCCTTCTGTTTTTACCCACTGTCAATATTTCTTGTTTATCTCTCTGAGTAAAATTGAGGGATTAATAAAAGAACATATGTAATGCCATACTGAGTCAGTCCAATGGTCCATCAAGTCCAGCATCCTGTCCTCCGACAGTGGCCAATCTCAATTGCGTGGGAGAAGAACCAACAGTCACAATGGGTAATCCATTCCCCGTTGTTCGCTCCTAGCTCCCAACAGCAAGAAGTTCATCCTCTAAGCTACTTGGTTAATAGCCGTTAATGGACCTATTCTCTAAGAACTTATCCAGTATTTTTTAAAACCCAGTTATACTACTGGCCTTGACAACGCCCTCTGGCAACAAATTCCATAAGTTAATTATGCATTGAGTGAAAAAAATACTTGCTTTTATTTGTTTTAAATCTGCCGGCAGCTAGTTTCATGGAGTGTCCCCTAGTTCTAGTACTATCTGAGAGGGTAAATAACTCTTCCCGATCTACTCATTCCACACCACTCAAGATTTTATAAACCTCTATCATGTCGCCTCTCAGTCTTCTCTTCTCTAAGCTGAAGAGACCCAGCTTGTCAAGCTTCTCTTTTTACGGAGGAAGCCATTCCATACCCTTTATCATTCTCGTTGCACTTCTCTGTACCTTTTCTAGTTCCACTATGTCTTTTTTTTACATGGGGTGACCAGAACTGCACACAATATTCCAGGTGTGAGCGCACCATTGATTTGTATAGAGGCATTATGACATCCTCATTTTTATTCTCCATCCCTTTGCGAACAACTCCTAATGTTCTGTTTGGTTTTTTGACTGCTGCTGCACAGTGTATTGTCCACAATCACTCCCAGATCCTTTTCTTGCTTGGTAACTCCTAGCTTAGTACCCAACATTGTGGACTCATAGTTTGGGTTATTTTTCCCAATGTCCATCACTTTGCACTTGTCCACATTAAATCTCATCTGCCATTTATATGCCAAGCACCCAGTGTCAGAAGAGCCTGTTGCAGTTCTTCACAGTCTGCTTGTGTTTTAACTACCTTGAATAACTTAGTTTCATCTACAAATCTGATCACCTCACTCTTAACACCCCTTTCCGGATCATTAATGAATACATTAAACAGCACCAGTCCCAATACAGATCCTTGGGGCACTCCACTTTTTACATCTCTCCATTGTGAAAACTGACCATTCAATCGTACTCTCTGCTTCCTCTTTAACCAGGTTGATTCAGTCTGATCTTTTCACATCTTTAAAAAATAATAATAATAATAAAAATATTGTGTATACACAACTGTGGGAAGAAATAACGAGAAAAGAAGTAATATAGATACAGGCACATGGCAGCATACATTGTTCCCACTATGTTTGAATGCAGTTTGTCTGAGCATGCTCATTTTAAAGTTCTCTGAGAGTGCACTGGTAAATGGGAGCTTGCTCCCAACTAGAGGAAGTTGGGCTACATTTCCCAGTATGTTCTCAGGGAGCTTTAAACAGAGCATGCATGGATAAACTGTATTCAATTCCACAGCAACATTTGTGGCTCCCGTGGCTTTTAGATGAGTTTGCTGCCCCCCCCTCCCTGCCTCCAGCCCGCTCCCCTTCCCTGTCCCCTTTTTCCTATACCCACTTGCCCTGTTACCTGTCCCCACTGCCCTCTGGCCCCCCTTCTTGCTCCCTGCTTCCTAGTTCCTGAGTATTCACCGAGTTCCCAAGGAGGGGCCTGAATACTCAGGCCCAAACCTCAGAAATTCATAAATTTTTGTGTTTTTTAAACTATGGCCCTTTTTACACAGACACTCTAACACCGATACAATGGGTGTTACATTTTATTATACATGGTACAGGGCAATACTGAAGCACAGCAACATGGGCCCTTTTCACACGAGATGCCTGTATAAACACCGCAGGTGGTGGGTGTAGGACTCCACTGCTGATTGCTCTGTGGGTGGGTGGAGATGGGTGTTGTACAGGAGCATGCACACACCTACACCCACCGCCCATGGTGTTTACACAGACACCTCCACCCATCTCCTCCCAGCAAAATGCACCCCACCCACTGCAAGTGGTGTTTACACAGAGACGCCTCCACCCATCTCCACCCAGCGAAACTGAGTGGAGGCATCGCACGTGAAAAGGGCCCATGTTGTAGGGCTGCAGTATTGCCCTGTACCATGTACAATAAAAACTGTAACACTCATTTTATTGGTGTTAGAGTGTCTGTGTAAAAAAAGGCCTATCTGGAACAGCCCTACTAAAAAGTGACCACATATATTTAGATGACGATCAGCTTAGTTTCTTTTGAATACTTTATGTTTGTGGTCATCCACTGAAAATGTCTTCCTTTCCCTGACAATGAATTTCCAATACAGCAGAGGGAATATAATTGACTGGAAGGCAAGTCAATCCTTCTCCTTCAGAGATTTATGACTGTTAGACTTAAGAGGCTGTAGGGATTTTATTCAACCTTTTCTTTTGGGCTGTAACATTTCTTATGCTTCCACAAGTCACACTGGTGCTGCAGTCTAGCTGTCACTCAGATTGAGCCCCCTGGCTGTACTAGTAAGCCTGAGGTACTAGCTTAAGCCCTACTTCATGACAGTATATTGTGCTAGAAGGCAAATCATAAGACCAGCTTTAACTGAAACTTTGAAGCTACTGTTTGTAAATTTGGAATTGAAAAGCAAACAGTAGTTTACTATTACTATTGCCAGGAGCACATTACACCAGTGCTCCAGAGTACGTGCTGGCAGTGGCTACCAATAGCCTTCCAGGCAAAATTCAAGGTGCTTTTTTGACCTATAAAGCCCTAAATGGCTTGGGCTCCAGGTATTTGAAAGACTGCCTCCACCCTTATGTCCCATCATTAAAGCTCAAGGAGGGTACCCATACAAATGGGCACCACTTTGAATTTGTGGTGCCTGAGTTGACCTGTTTGCATTCAGGCACCAATCAAGATCCAAATGTGACCTGACGGGCTACCTGTGCACTCTTCAAGCTGACTTGCCCATTCAGCTGCTCTGCTGTTCTTCTCCTCTCAAGACGCTGCTCTGACTGTTCCTTCAGGCCCAGCCTGCTGCTCACACCACAATCCCCATAGCAAGGGTGCATGTCAGGTCAGAGGAGCAGTGGAAGCCGAGCCAGGCAAGTGAATCTGCCCGGGGAGTATGTAGGGGCAGGAGCTTCTTGGCACATCTCTGGACATCCCAGAAAGTCCTACAAATACTCACATTTTCAGACATCTGGGCTTCCAATTGGGGCTGAGTAAACCTGTCAGGTGCCTGCTGGGGGTGCCCAAAAATTTGGGTATTACCCACAAGTATCAAATGTACTACCCACTGCACTCCTACCAGTTGAGGACTCTGAGGTCAGCTGAGAGTGCAGGTACCATCTGCCCGTAAAGTTTCTATAGCTAGGGCACACAGAGGTGTTTTTGCTGCCCCAGGATTATGGAACTCCCTTCCCTTGGAGGTTTGTCTAAGCCTGAGTTTGGTCTTCTTCCAGAAACAATGTAAGACCTTTTTATTTGGCCAGGCTTTTGGCAAGCAGGGATATGGCTGGGTGGGACTGAGTGGTGGGGTTACGGGAAGGGTTGGGATTTAAAGGGACTCTTTAGATGTTGTTATTGATTGTAAGCTGCCCTGAGCTTTAATGGGTCTTAATAGGAAATATATGTTTACCTCATGTTTCTGTAACTCATGCTGTGCCTGAGCCTTAATGAGAGAGGCAATTTTATTATGTTTTTTGATGCAAGCTTTCCGGACACACAAGGCCTTTCCTCAGACACGTAACAAGTCACAGGGGCAGTAGGGGAAGAGCACGAGGGGACGGAGGTCCCGTCTGGTCCAGTTTTGTGGGTGGAGTTTCAGGAAGTGATGCCGGCCGATGCAGCAGATGTCCTGGGGTCTGTGAGGGCCACTTGTTGTGAACTTGATCCATGCCCGTCCTGGTTGGTGAAAGCCTCCAGGGAGACGTTGGGGACGGTGCTGGAGAGGGTAGTGAATGCATCCTTGCAGCAGGGGTGGTTGTCGCCCTGCCTCAAGGAGGCTGTGGTGCTCCCCCTGCTGAAGAAACCATCTTTGGAGTGGATGCGCTCTCCAGTTACAGACCTGTCTCTAACCTTCCCTTTTTAGGGAAGGTTATTGAGAGGGCAGTGGCACTCCAGCTCCAGGTGCATCTGGACGGCATCAGTTTCCTAGACCCTTTTCAATCTGGGTTCGGCCCCGGCTATGGCACTGAGACGGCGTTGGTGGCCTTGGTAGACAACCTCCGCTGGGAGATGGATGCAGGATGTTCGACATTTCTCATCCTGCTAGATCTCTCGGCCGCTTTTGATAC
>QEPC01007367.1:558090-588757 GCA_003113815.1 Sphenodon punctatus
TACTACATTTTTGGCTACTGTGCATGTGCAAAAGACAAAATGAACTTACTGAACAAATGAATAGCCAAATACCTGGACAGATAAATATCCCCAAAGCAACAACCACCACCACAAACCTTGAAATGCATACCTGGTGAAGATGGACCCAGATAGCTGACATTATCCATTCTGACAGATATGTTTGAAATCTGTTAAACTGCTGATTGGAGTCAAAGGATTTATGCTTATCTTAAAGTGATTCTGGATAAGGACTGGATAGGTTCTTCAGAGATTAGGTCCAAAAGTGCTGGGTTTTTTTTAGAGTTGGATGAGTGTATGAGACCTCTAAATGCCAAAGGCTGGAAGAAAATAACAGGAAATGGCTTACTCAGTTGTGACTTGTGAACTTCTTTGGCCCTTTTCACGTAGACACACTAAGACTGATAAAATGGGTGTTACATTTTATTATACATGTTGCAGGGCACCCACAGAGCACCCCTGCAGCCCCCTTCAATATGTATAATAAAATGTAACACCCATTTTATCAGTCTTAGAGTGTCTGTGTGAAAAGAGCCATAGACAGGATGCTGGGCTAAATGAACCACTAGTTTGACTCAGAAGGGCACTTCTTATGGGTGTTAGGAAAGGTGACAGTATTGAATTCTATGACTGTTTTTGCACAGATCCCCCCCCCTCCCTGAGCCCCCCTGAGCCGGGGCTCAGTGTTTGGGCATGTGTGCAGCAGGGGGGTGTCCATGTAAATGGTCGGCGATGGGTGGGTGGATGGGTGTCCACTTGATGTTTGCCCGGGGGAACACCGAATGGGAGGGGTGGGAATGCATGCATGCTCCCATTTAACACCCACCTCCACCCATTGCACACCCATCTCCACGCATGGAGCCCTCTGGAAAACCGGAAGAGGCTCCACACGTGGAGGTGGGGGGGTGTCCTTGTAAAAGGACACCCCCCCACCTCCACCCACTGCAGCAAACCACCCATCCCACCCACCCACCTCTGTCCATGTAAAAAGGGCATATATTCTTCAGATTTATCCAAAATGGTTAAATAACTGTTCACTAAAATATCAAGTAATAGTTTAATTTTCTGCTATTTTCCCCAGATAGTAATTAAAGCAAATGCCAAATGAAAATTAAATAGAGTATAATGTTGAATCTTCAACTACATTATATGCAACAGAGACCAAAAAAAGATATTGAAAATGAGAGAAAAATATGTTAATATTAAGTTGCTTTTTTTTATAATTAAGAACATGATAGGAAGGTTCCTTTCTTCCCTTTGTTTTATTTCATTTATCTTTCTCTCTTTTTTATTTCTTTCTTTATTATAGTGTAGGGTGATAAAAATGAGTTTTATTTGTATATTTTTGGCCTATTAAAGGCTGTTTTCCTATCATTATTTTTCTGATAAATGTTGATTTCTTATTATATTATATGCATTTTAATACCCTCATAAAACTTCAGATTCGTGGAATAATGAATTACAAATTGAGCAACCTGTCATGGTTCTGGCATCATAAAAAGTAGTTGTTCGTTGATTTATTATGTGTCATTAACAAATTCAGTTTTATTCCTTGTACTATATACAAATAGCTTTTACTGTCAGTGTCATGAAATGCATTTGAGGAATTGAACCTATTCCAGAGCTGAGTGAATTTGTGCAAATCTGCCCAGGATTTCAATGTGAACAGAAAATATAAATAATCATGAAATAGTAACAGAAAACAATCCAATCCTGCACCATAATTTCAAAAGGTTTCTTGCCATTAACTTCCACTGGAAAATCATTTAGGAGAATTTACAGAATGGATCACAGAAGTTTCTGATTCGGGGTAAGTCAAGGGACGATCAGGGCTGTCGGTAAATTGAGGCAGGATCCTAAATTTCAATGCAACCATGAGAGACAATCTAAGTTACAGATCCAGAGATAGCTGAAGAGATGAAGTTGGGTGATCAGTGTGCCAGAGACAAAGCCAGAAGGATAGTTTTGTTTGCTGGTCTGGGTATGAGCAGGAAGGTCAAAACCAGGAGATCAGAAGTCCAAAGCAAAGGGTAACTATAATGGGTAGGATGGTAAGTCCCTGCATGATGGGACCTCTGAAGAGAAAGCCACAGTAAGATGGGAGAATTAGAGTTTTTGGCACTAAATGAAGTTATAGACATTGGGTGCAATCCTACACCCCCTGATAAACTGTGCCAACATGAGGTGCAATTTGAGTATGCCAATGCTCGGTTAGGGTACACCACCAGTGCAGCGCGCCACCGATGCAGCACGCCATGCAAGGCATTAGGCGTGCCCCTTCTGAGATGGCCTGCTGCGTGCATAGAGCACCTGCGTGACTGAGCTCATGCCACCCAGCTCAGCACTGTTCCTTCCACCAGCATAAGTGGAACAGAGACCTGGTGGAGTGAGGCTAACCAATGGGACACTGGAATATCAGGGTACAAATATGTTGGAATGACAGTGTAAATCAAGGTGGTGGCAGGGTGGCACCATATGTTAGAGACAGCATTATTTATTATTAATTATTTATTATTATTATTATTATTATTATTATTATGCATTTATATAGTACCAGCGATCTACGTGGCACTTTACAACTGTAAGAAAGAAACATGGACCCTACCCCAGTGGGCTTACAATCTAAGAGAGATAAGGGCGTATGGGGGGAGGACAGAGGAAGAGACAAAGATATATACATGAACTCGTGAGGTCTCAGGTGCACGTCCTTGGCTTAGTTACAAAGGTGTAGTTACTAATTTAATGTTACACAAAATACGATGATTCAGGATAAGTCAGCAAGGGGGTGAGGGAAATAAGGAGTCAGGGAAAGCATGACAGAAGAGGTGGGTTTTGAGGAGGGATTTGAAGATTTGGGGGGAGGAAGCCGAGCAAATGTGTTCAGGGAGGGAGTTCCAGACATGGGGGGCTGCCATGGAAAAGGGGCGGATGCATTTTGAGGATCTGGGGATCCATGATAAGATGAGGGTGGTGGAAGAGAAGAAGCAGAACTCCCAGATAGGAATGTAGCCAGAAATGAGTGCTGGATAGGGAGGAGCAAGGCCAGGAAGAGCCTTGTAGGTAAAAACCAGGAGTCTGTGCAGAATGCGTTCAGAAAGAGGAAGCCAGTGGAAAAAGGAGAACAGGGGCTGTATGTAGTCAAAGCAGCAGGCAAGGTGGATGACCTTGGCAGCAGAGTTATGAGAGCGAGGAAGGCAAATGAGAAGGAGGTTGTGATAGTCGAGGTGAGAGATGACCAGGACATGGAAAGGGTTTTAGCAGAGGAAACAGTGAGGAAAGGATGGATATTAGCAATGTTGTGCAGAGAGAAATGACAGGATTTGGCAACAGAATAGATCTGAGGTTTAAAGGAGAGGGAGGAGTCAAAGATGAACATGTCTGAGGGACAGACTGGATGTTGAACCCATCAACGAAGACAGAGGAGGAAGAGAAAGAGGAAGGATTAGGGAGATGGGAAGTTTGGTTTTAGTCATGCTAAGTTTGAGCTGACAATGACACATCCAGGCAGAAATGTCAGGCAGTTAGTGAGGCGAGACTGAATAGGGAGAGGGTGGAGAGACAGAGTTGGTATCATCAGCATACAGATGGTACTGGAAGCCATGAGTTTCAATGAGCTTGCCTTAGGGACAGAATGTATAGAGAGGAGAGAAGAGAAGAGGGCAAAGGATGGAGTCTTGGGGAACACCAACCAAGAGGGGAAGAGAAGTAGAGGAGGCACCAGCAAGAGACACATTGAAAGATTGGTCACAGAGGTAGGAAGAGAACCAGTTGAGGACTAAGCCACAGAAATCAAGGAAGTGGAAGGAGTCAAGTAGGGGTGTGCATGTCGTTTTTGTTATTACAATAACGATAATGAAAATTGACATTTTCATTATCATTATAGCAATAACAAAAACAACAAATAATAACAAAAAAAGAAATGAAAATGACATTTTGTGTTTTGAAATAAAGGGAAAACACTGGAAAATGTATTTCTGGCTATAACTTTTTTGTTTCTTATTCAATTGTGATGAATTTGATGTGCTTGTACCCCCAATTATGTGTACCCCCAATTATGTGTAATTATGTGTATCATATTAATTATGTGTACTAATTTCTGAAACGATTCAATAAAGGAAATAGATTTTAGAAGCAATTGAATGTTGTGAACTTAAGAAAAGATCTATACACATTCATGGCTACAACCTCTTTATCTTCCATCCAATTTGCATTAAACCTATGGGTATTGTCCCTCAACAAGCTTAAGACACCTTCTAATTTTCAGAAAGATTAGATAAAGAGTCCTGATGATATAAGCATTAACTTGAAAATACATTTCCTGCTGTAACATTTGTATAGTCTATCCTGTTTACAAGATATTTGGCAGAAATATATCACATACATTCCCTGTCATCTCTGCCAATCTACAGGACACTTTGATAAAGGGACCCAATTTTATAAGCAATTGAAGTTGTCCCTTTGAAACCATTATTCAGATAAATAGCAGCATATGCAGTGCCAGTCAGAGGCAGGCACCTGGCATAGCAGGGGGAGAGAGACTGTAGGAGGGAAGTTGTAGAACAACCTAAAAGACTGACAGACATATTAATTGGCCAATTAATGCATGCTTCTAGATTTTTAAGATCAATCAGTAGTGGCTTCGAGGCGTGCATAGAGGGTGACCCACAGGTGGGCATAGAAGGAAAATAACTGGGACTTTGGGGATAGCATCCCAGAAATCAGGAGACATAGGGTGATTTCAGATGTTACGGCTGGCAGCATTGACCCCGGGCCTTGGGGTGGTTCAGACCATGGGCGGGGATGAAGGGGTGCACCAACAGACGTTCGCCCCTTTGCGCCCAGCCATGGGGACCGCCAAACCACGGCCCAGGGTCAATGCTGCTGGCCGTAACGTCTGTTGTGCAACCCCCCCTTCCGGGGGAGGCGGGACCGTGTGAAGTGGCGTGCGGCCACAAGGTCCCGCCCCCTGCGCTCCCCAGTCACCCACCCTCCCCAAGACAGACAGCCGCAGTGGCCTATCTGGCCGCTGCCGCTGCCCGCCACCCACTGCCAGGACTCCAGAATGCAGTGAAGGTAAGGTAACAGATGTTACTTTTCCTTCACCGCGTTCCGGATTCCCCCTAACCATGCTTCGTTCGCCGCCGTGATGTGGGAGAACAAAGCGTAGTTAGGTTCACCGCAGGGGGTGGTTGACTGAGGTGAACATCTGGATGCACACAAACAGACGTTCACCTCCGTTCACCACCACCCGCGGTTGACTGAGGTGATTTCAGACAACGTAATGTCTGAAATCACCCATAGTTTACACGTCCAGGCTGGCCAATTATCATCACAATCACATCCTTGCAGCACTGTGACAGATGACATAAGATAATCTCTATTGGTGGTTTCCTAAATAGATGCTTCTGACTTCCCAGTACCAAGTGGGGGGAGAGATGTTGGGATGGTCACAGCACAGAATGAGGATATTTGGTTGACATTTCTGCTGGCCAATTGTCATCACAAACCATTCTTATACCACAGTGTCATGTAAGAGAATCCCTGGCAATAGGCTCCTTCTCTGCACATGCTGTGCAGGCTTATAAAATTGGTACCCATTATCACATCTTTCTGATATTTGGCAGAAATGATTGTGAAAGTGTGATATATATCCCTGCCAAAGTTCATGTACATGGATTGGACTACAAAGATGATACAGTCAGATATGCATTTATAAGTTTATTTCTTATACCACCAGGATCCTTTATCCAATACTTCTGAAAGTTTGAAGAGATAGTAAAATATGGGAAAGGGGTATAAATGTGCCAAATTTCATCTACATTAAGTGTGAGGCAAAGAAGTTACACCTAAGAATGTATATGAAGATTTCTGCTAAATAAATTATTTCAACTGCTTCTAAAATTGGATTCCTGCCAGACATTGGAAATCTGCAGTGGAGCTGTCTTATGAGGAATGGACAAACAGGATCTGGCTTATGTTCACCATGGAGAAACTGCATGCAGGTCTGGAAAACAAACTCCAACTTTTCAAAGGGATTTGGTCACCAATCATAATGGTGTTAGAAGAAATGAAAATTAACAAGGAGGATCTGCAAAGCTTGTTTGACATTCAGTTTTGACCTTCATAGGGAATATACAGAGAAGATCTGAGCCTTGGATGTTTCAAATAGAAGTATGAACATTTTGTCAGCACACTTAACATAGTTAAGGGAGTTATGGTCTAGTTTGACCTAGAAGCATTGAAGGAAGAGACAGTTGTAACCTTGTTTGGGAAAGGTCAATAATTGTTTGTAATGTTGATATGCACTATTAACTAATAAAAAGAAACTAAAGAAAAAAAATTGGATTCCTTTATCCAATCTTTTTGGAATTTGGTGCACATAATGCCTTCCTTTTGAGGTATAATCCCCCCAAGTTCTAGCCAAATATAGTGAACAACAAAAAATGCCTTTTCCATTGAAACCAATTGAAAACAAAAATGAAAGCAAAAAAGAAAACAACAATTTGATATTTATGAAAACATAAATGACAGATTTAAATAACAAAAACAAAAAAATGAAACAAAAGCAAAAACGACATGGACCCCTGGTGCACACCTCTAGAGTCAAGTAAGAGAGAGTTGCCGACTGTGTCAAAAGCAGCAGAGAGATCATGGCGAACAAGGATGGAGTAGAGGTAATTGGATTTTGCTAAGAGATGGTAGTTAGTTATTTTAGCAAGCACAGTCTCAATAGAGTTGAGGGGGTGGAAGCCAGATTGGAGAGGGTCAAGGGAGGAGTTGGTGGAGAGGAAGCCAAGGCAACGGGTGTACATAGCACATTCCAGGAGCTTAGAGATAAACGGGAGGAGAGAGATGGGATGGTAATTAGAGGGATTGGAAGGCTCAAGGATAGGCTTCTTGGGGATAGGAGAAACAGTGGCATGTTTGAAGGCAGATGGAAAGGAGCCAGTAGAGAGGGAGAGATTGCAGGAGGGATGGGAAGACAATGCGTTCAACAGCAGTCAAGAGGCAAGAAGGGATAGGGTCAAGGGGGTAAATGGAAGGGTTGGAAGTTGAGAGCAGGGAGGTGATTTCCTCAATGGAGGCTAGGGGGAAGGAGGACAGGAGGGAGGGAGGGGGAAGGGGAAAAGGGGGATCGAGGGGAGTGGGAAGCAATATCAAGGTGGAGTTTATCTTGTTTGTGAAAAATGAGGAAAGATCCTGAGCAGCAAGGGAAGAGGGAGGTGGAGGACAGGGGGGCTTAGAAGGGAATTGAAGGTTGAAAAGAGGCAACAGGGGTTACGAGAACAGGATTCAATGTTAGTGGCAAAGTAGTGCTGTTTAGTGAGGGAGATGGCAGAACAGAGGGAAGAGAGGGAAAACTTAAAGTGAAGAAAGTCAGCATGACTGTGAGATTTCCACCGGAGGCGCTCAGCACAGCAGCATGAGTTCAGGAGCGGAGGTGGCAGATGGAGGGTGTGAGTCAGCGTTGGAGGTTGAAGGAGCAGGTAGGGTGGGAGGAGAGGGGAGCGAGGAAGTCTAGGGTAGAGGACAGAGAAGCATTGAAGGAAGAGACAGCAGAGTCAGATGAGTTGGCAGAAGAGACTGATGAGAGAAGGGTGAAAAGAGAGGAAGCAAAATTCAAGGGATTAATAGATTGAAAGTCACGGAAGAAGAGGAGGGATGAGAGGAGGGAGGGGAGTGGGAGATATGGAACTTGGCAAAATGGTGGTCAGAGATGGATAGGGCATCAAAACAGAGGTCGGAGACAGAGCAATTTTTAGAGAAGACAAGGTTGAGGGAGTGGCCATTACAGTGTGTAGGGCAGTGGGTCCAGAGATGGAGGTCGAAGGAATAGGTAATAGAGAGGAAGCGGGATGCAGTAGGATGGGAGCATTAAGTCAAGCAGGCTTAACATTTTATATTGAGTGAAATATACTTTGGAATCTCTTTGGACACAAATTCCATGTGCAATGGGAGAGTGTGTAACAGATGTTATACTATCGATTCCCTGATCAGGACAGTGAAACTGACCATAAGATGCTAACAGAGATTAGACAGGCTACTAAAGTTGGAAATACAGTAATAATGGGTGGTTTCAATTACCCTAATATTGACTGGGTGAATGTCTCCTCAGGGTGTGATATGGAGGTGAAATTTATAGATGACATAAATGACTGCTTTTTGGAGCAGCTGGTCCTAGAACCTACAAGAGGGGGAGCTACTTTGTATCTAGTCTTAAGTAGAGTGCAGGACCCGGTGCAAGGGATAATGGTGGTAGAGCTGCTTGGTAATAGTGATCATAATATAAACAAATTTGACATAGCTATAGGAGGGTGATAAACAACACAAACAAAAACAACAGCAAACAAACAAAAAGACCTACATCGGTAACTTTTAACTTTAAAAAGGAGAAATATGCAAAAATGACAAAACTAGTTAGAGGGAAACTAAAAGGAGCAGTTGTGGGGGTTAAATGAGTTGAAGAGGTGTGGCTATAACTTAAAAACGCCATCTTGGAAGCACAGATTATTCTGCAAATAAAAGAGGTAGCAAGAGGACCAAACATCTGCCAGTGTGGCTAAATATTTATTTATTTATTTATTTTTAATACTCTTGCTACCCTGCTCCTCCTGCCACCGCAGCTTGGGGGGGCTCACATTCAATAAAACACATAAAACAACAATCACTAAAAACAACAACACATTAAAAACCATCATAAAAGGAGGAAACCATAGAACACCCAATCCCCCCACCCTACCTACTCACCCATCTCCCTCACCAAACACTTGGCAGAAAAGCCAGGTTTTACAAATTCTTTAAAAATAGGGGAGATCTGGGGCCAAAAGAGCCCCCACCGGGAGGGAGTTCCACAGTGGTGCGGCCACCAAGAACGCCCTCCACGGCATAGCCCCCCAAAGACTCAGGGGACCTTGAGTAGGGCACCCCCAGAAGACCATAGGCGTCAATCCAGGACCCAGAGACTGAGGTGGTCCCACAGATAGGTAGGGACTAGCCTGTTTAGGAATTTATAGGCAAGTACCAATACCTTGAATTGGGCCCAGAAAACTATCGGCAGCCAGCACAGAGAATGAAGAACCAGTGTAATATGTTCCCTGTGGCCCATCCCTCTCAGGAGATGGGCCGCCGCATTCTGCAACAGTTGCAGTTTCTGGACCATAATGAAGGTTGTCCAGCCCTACATAGAGCGAGAATAGGGAGGTGAAGGAGGCTATTCAATCCAAAAAGGCATCCTATAATAATAAATGAAAAGCTAATCCTAATGAAGAGAATAGGAAAGAGCATAAGCATTGCCAAATTAGATGTAAAACGTTAATAAGACAGGCCAAGAGGGAATTTGGGGAGTGAGTCACTAAAGACACAAAATATAATTTAAAAAAACTTTTTTCAAGCACATCAGGATTAAGAAGCCTGCTAGAGAGTCAGATAAACCATTAGAAGACCAGGGAGTGAAAGTGGTGATAAGGGAAGATAAGGCCATTGCAGAGAAGCTGAATTAATTCTTTGCTTTGGTCTTCACTGCTGAGGATGTTGGGGAGATAGGGGGAGAGGCCGGGGGGAAAGAGATGGGGGGAGAGGCTGGTGAAAATAGGGTTGGAGCCTAGCCTAGGAGAGGAGCCAGGGCAACAGTAAGCAGAGCCAATGTGTGCCCAAACAAATAGGGCCCTATCATCATGCACAGATATATAAAAATGAGGAAACCACACATAAACCAAACTATTCCCACAGGCCCCCAAAGGCATTCAGAGACCCCCAAAGGCATCAGCAAAACAGACATGCCATATCATCAACTTCAAGTGAACAAAACCCACATTGATCATGAACAAACTAACTTTATTCCCAGGCCAGGGAATGCACAGATATATAAAAAACAGAACTATAAAACCATGCACAGATAAAACCCAGCTAAAAACCATATGAAACAGAAAATCCCCCAGATAAAACAGATCTAAAACCATATGAAACAGCTAAAAACCAGCTAACAACCATATGAAACAGCAAAAAAACCAAACAGATAAAACAGATATAAAATCATAAACAGCTAAAAACTAGCTAACAATCATGAAACAGCAAAAAGACAGATATAGAACCATATGAAACAGCTAAATACCAGCTAAAAACCATATGAAACAGCTAAAACTAGTACAAAAACAGATATAAAACCATACGAGACAGCTAAAAACCAGCTAAAAACAGATATAAAACCATATAATACAGATATAAAAACATGTTCCCATCTGTCTCCCCCATGTCTCCCCCACCCCATCATGTCCCTATCTGTCTCCCACATGTGTCCCCCATCTGTATCTCCCCCATTTCCCCATGCCCCCCACCCCCATCATGTCCATCTGTCTCCTCCATCTGTGTCCCCCCATCTGTGTCTCCCCATGTCACCTCACCCCCATCATGTCCATCTGTGTCTTCCCCCATGTCCACCCACTCCCATCATGTCCATCTGTGTCTCTCCCATCTGTCTCCTCCATGTCCCCCACCCCATCATGTCCATATGTCTCCCCCATCTGTGTCTCCATGTCCCCCACCCCATCATGTCCTTCTGTCTCCCCACCCTCATCATGCCTCATCTGTCTCCCCATGTCCCCCACCCCCCATCATGCCCCCATCTGAGTCTCCCAAACATGCTCCCATCTCTCTCCCCCATGTCCCCCACCCACATCTGTGTCACCTCCATCTGTCACCCCCATGCCCGCCAGCCCCACCATGTGTCACCTATGTGTCTCCACCACCCAACATGTCCCTGTGTCTGGGGCATGGTGGGGGGCTATTGGGCCCCCATGTCCCCCCAATGTGCCCCCCACCCCACTCCCCCCCCCCCCCATTGCCCAAGCTGGCCACACACACCCCAAAGCTGCATGCGCACATTTTCTGTAGGTCAGTGGCAGTGCCGACCTACAGAAACACACACCCCCAGCCCCCACATCTCTTCAGCACATGCGCGCCTGCCCGGGAAGGAAAGTCTTTCTGCCCGGCTGGCACGCATGCACTGAAGAGTCGCTGGGACTCAAAAGCCCCCAGCACCAGCCCAGCACCATTCCGGATGTGAACGGGCCCCCAGCTCTGGCCCACGCACATCCAGAATGGTGCTGGGCCAGCGCTGAGGGCACACGCACATCCAGAATGGTTCTGAGCATGGGTGCTTTGGTGCTGGGGGCTGCTGTAGGTCAGTGCCCCCAGCGCCAAAGCGAGGAGCCGCCACTGGGTCACCCCATCTCAAAAAAGACAATAGAACTAAAAAGGTACAGAGAAGGGTAACAAAAATGATCAAAGGTATAGAATGGCTGTCATATGAAAAGAGACTTGATAGGTTACGGCTCTTCAGCTTGGAGAAGAGATGATTGAGAGGGGATATGATAGAAGTTTATAAAATCACTTATGGTGTGGAAAATGTAAATAGGGAGTGGTTATTTACTCTCTGTAAGAGTACTAGAACAATGGGACACTCCATGAAATTAACTGGCATCAGATTTAAAACTCATAAGAGAAAGTATTTTTTCACACAGCACACAATTACTTGTAAAACTTCTTGTCAGAGGAAGTTGTCACGGCCAGTAGTGTAGCTAGTTTTTAAAGGGGATTGAACTAATTCTTGGCGTATAGGTCCATTAATAGCTATTGGCAAAACGGGTTTTGGGAACTAACCTCTTACTGTCAAGGACAAAACAACAAGAAATGAATTACCTATTGTCACCTGTTGGGTGCTTCTCCCAAGATACAGAGATTGGTCACTATTGGAGACAGGATGATGGGCTTGATGGACCACTGGCCTGATCCAGTATGCGGCTACTTATGTTCTTATGGTCAAACAAAATATATCATCTGAACTGCTTTGTCTCCATCTCTTACATTTGGGTCCAACAGAGCAGCCACACTATAGTATCTACATATATCTGGAAGATAGTCTCCCTCATTATTCCCTGTTGTAGCCACTGACATTAGACAGGAGCTTCCTCTTGCATGCATCCTCAGCCAATCAATTTCATACAGCAATGGCTTGTAGAGAGGCATTCCCTGTGGCTGCCGCACAATTATGGAACTCCCTTCCCCTGAAGGTTTGTCTAAGCCAGAGTCTGCTCCTCTTCTGGAGACAATGGGTGTTTTTAGATAGATGCAGGAGCAGCATGCCCCTGGAGCTGCTCCAGGCATGCACCCCAACATATGCCTACTACCAGCCCTACCTAGGTCTGCTTTAAATAGACACAGCTGGTTCCCCTGGCCATGTTCCACCCGTGCAGCACCCTCCTTCCACAGCATAGAGTTGTGGGCGATCACCCAACACTCTAGTCTGGTGTCTGCAACTCTGTGGTGTTTCTGGGCAATGACCATACAAGAGTGGCGCTGAAGCGCAGGTCCACTGAGAAGACAGACAGGAGCTCCACTTCGGGCCAGTGCTCTGGGTTTGGCCAGCCCACTCCGCTGGTGGCACTCTGGGAAGTTCTAGAGCACTGCAAGTGGGTCTGCCTCCGCTTCCACATCTGGTGGGCTGCCTTCAGACAGTCCGGCTGACCCAGGGGGGCGAAGCGAGCTGGTGAGGCTTCCCCCAGAGCTGCCATCTATCTCTTTACACAAAATGTAAGTCTTTTCTATTTGGCAGGCTTGGATAGGGTTTGGACAATAGGGGTTTAACTTGATTTTTGTTGTTGTTGTTGTTGCATTTTAAAACATATCTTTTATATATTTTAACTTGCCCTGGGCCCTTGGAATTGGGCAGCATACAATAAAAATAAATAAGTAAATACATATATAAGAATTAATGAAGTTCCATGGAGCAGGATTCTTGATTGGCCGGGTCAACAATCACCCCATCTGCCAGTCAGGAAACCCACTTTACATATGTGGGCATGGTGATGCTCATTTTGAAATCCCAGGACTGGGAAATGGAACAGAAATGTGGTAGCACCAGCTGCTTCTACTGTGGAGACAATGGAAGGGATTCAACTAAAATGAAGACTCAAGGGCAGCTGGTGCATATGGGAACTGGGGGCAGTGACCCCCTTGTTCCCATGGCACCCCCAGGCTCCACCCGCATCCCCCAAACCTCTTATCTCACCTCTGGCACTGCCACACCTGTGTGTGGCTGGCCTGCTGCCCTGAAGATGCCCCCCCAGCTGGCAGAGCACTCTCTGTCTAGAGTGAACACCCAGAGCATCAGTCATAATGTGTGACATCAGGCAATGGGTTCCAATTGGAACCCAGCAGCTATTAAAATCATGCCTACCAGACAATCCTGCTCCTGGTTCCTTCCCCTCCCCCTTCCTTCTGGTCCTGGCTGGCCTAGCCTGGCTGGCTGTGATGTGAGGTGGGTCACCCTCCAGAGTGAACATCCAAAGCATCATAGTCAGGAGGTGTGGCCAGCAGCAGGCAATGGGTTTCAATAGTAACTCAGCAGTCGTTAGACTCAATAGCCTGGCAGGGCACTTTGAAAAAATGCCTCCCAGGGCACGTCCTCTGGCTTCTTCTCCCCACCCCTCCTTTCAGTGGGCGGAGCCAGACTGCAGTTTCAGTGGAGCCTGTTTTCTGCAAATGGCCATGGCTGCAGCTGCCTGCTTCTGTCTGGTAAGTTTCAGGGCCCTTGGGCTCCACTTAAATTAAATATTTATTTTTCTTCCCCTGAGCAGATTGGAAGCTTGGGGTGGGGAGGGCAGATTAGGGGAGTTGTGCACTTTAAGGTTAAGTTGTGTCCCCTGCTTTCCCCCATGTGCACTGTGGGGGCTTGCTTCTAACGTGCTGCTTCTTAAGTGAATAAAGAGAGGGTTTTTTACCTTGCTTGCGTTTCCCCTAGGCAGATTGGGGGGTAGGGGAGGGTTAAGGTTTGTGACCCTATGTGCACTGTAGGGGACTTGGTTTTAACCTGCTGCTGCTAAAAGTGATTTAAAAGGGAGAGAGAGATGAGGCAGATGGGGGTGAGGTTGAAGGGAGCTTTTTACCTCCTGCCCCAATGTGCACTGGACTTGGTTCTGCTTGGTTGCCTATTTTCCTGTGGAGCAGATTGGGGGGTGGGGGGACTTTGCCATGGATCTGCCACCCCCTATCATTGTGTCTGTCCTCATCTCTGTTCCCTTATCCGGAGTTCAGTCTTTTAGTATTTGGGGGTAGGAAGTGGATCCAGGGGCCAAATCCAGGAGCTGGAAAAAAGCGTAACACCTCACCATTGGCCACATTTGGCCCCTGAGTCTGAGGTTACTGAGTAGATTTGAGAGGATGAGATTTGTTTGTATTGGTTCCATCATGGGCTGGTTGATTGCTCAAAAACTACAGGTTTGGAGTATTTTTTTGTTGTGTTTTTTAGAGTTTGCCTGTTTTAGTGTTGCCACCTCATGTTTGTGTTATGGATTTGGGGTCCCCCTGGAAATGTAACTCCCTGTTGGGATCATTCACCCTGGAATGCAAGTCATTGTATAGGGCCATCAGTCACACCTAAGCTTGTCTGCCAGCCCCATGTCTTATAACAGTGGTTTGGGCTGGATAATACTGAATACTGGGTGGGACAGCTTTCAGTCCGTGTCAGAGTAGAGAGCTGCAGTCTGGTTGGAGATTGCATACTGGACTTTGGGGTCAGAAGGCTACAGAGAGAGCCTTTTGGGGAGCCCTTGTGGTGGTGGACCTGGAGGAACTAGGACATTTGTAAATAAATTGACTATTATACTACACAGTAGCCAAAGGCCATTGCAAAAATACAAATAAGCGCATATCTCACCAAGAATAACCTTACATTACCTGAGCAATGAGTGATCCCGCATTTCTAACTTATTTATGGCAATTTGAAATAATACTTATGCAGGAGACTTGGTCTAGAATCCCTATTGTTGCTGAAGGGTATAACATTTATGAATGACCAGCAGCAGTAGTAGCAGCAAAGGATCGCCCAAGTGGGAGAATTGCCTGTCTAATAGCTGATAGACTAAAAATCAAGGTAAGCAAGGTTTCATATTTACCTCCAATAGCATTAGGTATAGCAATTAACTATGAGCATCTTCATTTTTTCCTAATCATTGTATATATTCCTCCAGTAACTGCTAAATCCTATAGGAATTATTACTGGAATCAACTTGTGACTTTTGTGGAGTGTCTTTTGGAAAATTCAGCTACTCACCAGCTATTATTGGTAGGTGACTTTAATGCAAGACTGGGGACAAACAACGATGAATTAGCCCCTTACTCAGCTTTAGCTGGTTTGGAAAATACTTTTCCCTTGCTGCAGGACAAACTAAAGATCAAATGATAAATAGCTCTGGCCTGGCTTTAGCGGAGTTATTGCTCAAATTTGACTTGTTTGCCCTAAATGGCTCTTCACCTCATGATCCTAATGGTGAATTTACTTTTGTTTCACATCTAGTAGTTAGTCTTGTTGATTATATTATTGTTACAAATGATTTGTTCTTTCTGACAGAATCTTTTCAGGTCAGTGATTGTCAGTTAAGTGATCATCTTCCACTAACTGCTAATCTTGACTATTTTTCAGGTGAACTAATTGTAGAGAACTCTGTGTTACATCTGACTCCTGATCTGATTATTATGCTAGGTGCCCATGGACTGATACATAGGCAAAGAAAATTGAAGTAGCATGTCCGATACCACTTTGCCTAGCAATAAAGGAGAGTTGCTCCACATCAGATGTGGATAAACAAATTTTACAATGGTATGAATTGGCAATTGCAATTTTTAGAGGCTACTTCATTAGCCAATCGAAACCTATTGCTGCTCCAACAACCTTACCAAAGCACAGATGGTTTGATTTGGAATGTCAATATGCAAAACAGGAACTAAACAGGTCTTATAAAAAGTATAGAAGAGGAATGTGGGCAAAATTTGAATTGGACTTTCCAATACAGAAAAGAAATTACAGAAATTTGTTCAAATTGAAAAAGCGTAACTATGATATTACCCAAGGGGAGATACTACTTTTGGCTGCACAAGAAAATGATTCTGGTGCCTTCTGGAAAATCATAAACTGAGGTTTAAAACAAAATAATTTGGGCTGGCCAGAAGTGATCTCCAGTGATGTGGGAGAAATATTTCATTTCCAAATTCTCTGATTTTCCAGATTACACCATTCCCTTTGCAATCTCGGAGACTTCAGACTGGCCATCAGTGGAAGCTCAGTTAGTGAGCGAATTTATTGATGAGCTAAAGGTACGCAAGGCTTCAGGGCATACTCTTATACCAGCAGAATTTTTGAAGGGACATAAAGATTGGTGGGTACCGTTTCTTGCTACATTGTTCACCTGGGTAAACACGTCTGGCAGAATTCCTTCCGATTGGCTGTGGTCATACCTATTTATAAGAAGGGAGCGAGAGATAATCCAGCAAATGTTTGCCCTATCAGTCTCTTATGTGTAATTGGGAAACTTTATGCAAAATTTTTGGCAAAAGTATTTGTGAACTGGTTACTAAAGGAAAACATCATTCTCCCAGAACAGGTTAGTTTCCAAAGGGGCATTCCACAATAGACCATATTAATACGTGACTCAAAATAAGAGACTGTATGCTGCCTTTATTGATTTAAAGGCAGTTTTTGATTCAGTTGATAGATCATATGTGTGGGAGAAGCTGAGTAGACTGTAGACTGCTGTTTCTTATGGTGACCTTAAATTCTGATAATGTTTTGAAAGTCAAAATCAACAGCATCAGACAGTTAACTAATAAAATCCCTTCCTGCATTGGTGTGAGGCAGGGCTGTATATTGGCCCCAAGTTTATTTAATTTTTTCCTAAATGATTTAATACTGTGTGTTTCAGTCTTGGAATTTCATCCACCAAGACTGGCAGACTACCCAGTTGGGATACTTCTCTATGCAGATGACGCTGTTGTTCTATCCCATTCAAGAGTAGGGATGAAAAAGCAGTTAAGAGAATTAACAGATTATTGCTCTATCTCCAAGCTCCAATTAAATTACGCTAAAACAAAAATCATGTTTTTTGGTAAGGAAAGGAAGAGACATTTATGGAAAATTGGTTCTGAAGTTATTGAGCAGGTTGATAGATATAACTATTTGGGTACCATTCTTAGCAAATCAGGCAGTTGGGATGTACAGGCTAGGGATGGGCGAATGCGGTTCGGCAGTTCGGAGTTCAGCCCGAACTCGACCTGTTCGGATGACCGAACTCGAACCTGAACGCGAACATACCGAACAAATCGAACACCGAACGGCGAAATGGCCGAACAATTTGGTCAGTTCGGATCATGTTCGGATGAGTTCGGGTGGCAAAAAAAGTTTCACTGGAAGGTCAAACATGACAGGGAGGTGTCAGTCACTGAGGAACAGACTTCCAGGCACCAGGGGTGGAGAGGCTTGCAAGAAACAAAACTAATTATCTGCCTCCCCCCTTCCCAACACCTTCTGAGCTAGTCACTGTTCCTGAACAGGAGGCGTTGAGTAGGATTTTTAGATTGCTTTAAGTTTCATTTCACTTTTGTAATGAAATGAAACTTAAACCATAAACTGAAACCTTGTGTTATGCACTATACAGACTCACTGAGTATGTAATGTATGTATTTCACTGCAGACTCCTCTTCTATTTGTGATTCCCCCCATCCAATATATATGGGATGTATATATATCCATATATATATCCATATATATGGATATATGGATGTATATATATGCATATATATATCCATATACATATATATATATATATATATATATTTGGATATGGGATGGGAGATAGATAGATAGATAGATAGAGAGTTGTAGGAGTTATCTTAGTGATAGAGATAGCGTTAGTGATTTAGTTTTAGTGTTTGTAGGAGTAGGTCTGTNAAAAAATTAAAAACCCATATAAAAACCAAAAAACTAAATAAAAAACAAAAGAAAACCATATAAAACCCAATAAAAAACCAAAAAAACATATAAAACCCAATAAAAAACCAAAAAAACCATATAAAAACCAAAAAAAAACCTTAACAACACTTCCGAACGGCTGAACGGCCGAACCGAACAGCCAAACAGCCGAACCGAACGACCTGTTCGGATGACCAAACCGAACAGCCGAACCCGAACTCAGCGAACTAGCCGAATGGACGAACCGAACGCAGCCAAACCGAACGGACAAACCGAACGGACAAACCAAACCGAATGGCCGAACCCGAACTGCGATCTGTTTGCCCATCCCTAGTACAGGCCAAGTGTGCCCTAAACCGTGCCACCGGCACGGGTACTGCCATTTTGAGTTATTTTGGCAAGAAGAAACTAGAGAGAGAGATTATGGCCTTAAAGGTTTTCAATGCTAAGGTAGCTGCCCAATTGTTGTACGATGCATCAATTTGGGCAGTTAGATGACCATTTAATCTCAACAGAGTTCAATCTGTTTTTCTAAGAAAACTCCTTCAATTACCTGTAGGTATAGCTTCTGCAGCAATAAGGTTGGAGATAGGGCAATTAAGTTGTAACAAGCATTCTTTGCAGTACGCTTTGTTCCTTTGGCTGCTCATTGTAATACCTCCACAGTTAGGATTATTCCCTTTTCTCGCTAAAGATAATTTTAGATCTTCATGGTTTAATACCATTAATGAGTGGATTGGTAAACTGGGTTTTTCAGTATCATATCTTCAGGGCCAAGAACTGTTGGTGGCTAAATTAGAAGTATATAAACAAATAGAAGATATTGCTCACCAAGAGGATTATGCAGCAATTAAGGCTTCCCCTTCATTGGGATGATATTTTGATTTAACTCCCATGACCTGGCATCCTGCCAGATATTGGCAGGACAATTTATTTCCAGGCTTAATCAAAACATTCCTGCTGGCATGGTTAAATGCTCTTCCCACTAAGGTAAGAGAAGGACGATGTGCATCAGTGCCCTTTGAAGACCAGCTTTGTCCCTTTGATCATGAACAGGTTGAAACAGTTACTCACATGTTGATTGAATGTCAGTTATATCATAAGATTAGAGCTCAATATTTGGGCCCAATCTTAGTAAATTATCCGGGTAGAGCACACTCAGAACTGACCAAAATTTTACTAATTGATCAATTTTTTGATATTACTTTAGCAGTGGAAAACTTTCTATTGAAGACTGTTACTATTAGGGAATGTTTTATGTTATTTAGTTCCTAGACTTTTGTTGAGGTCAAAATTTGAACTAATTTTGTAGAAGTAAACTATAATTTTTCATTTTCTAAAGTTTTACATTCTGGTATATTATAATTTTGAGTGGGTAATGGCCTTTCAGCTATGCCTGGTTTATAATAAAATTGAATTGAATTGAACCTGAAAGAATAATGTACGGTTATAATAAAAGAATAATGTAAGAGTAATTAAAAAGTACTATACATAAGTGAAATGGAATATATATAAAACATACATAAATCAAATATAAACAATCAATCAAATGTAATCAGAATACCACACAGTGGCATCCTGCCTCCCAACCCAGATCTCATCTCTGTCGCCAATCTATGATTTATTTTCCAAAAAACGTTTCCGCAATATAAAAGCTTCAGTGAGGAAATGAGCCAAATCCCTAAACAATTGGGCAGATGAGCTTGACAACAGCAAGCACAATAAACAAAAATTGGAACACCCAAGGAATTTAATAAGAAAAGAATGCAAATATTTTATCTTTATTTGGTCATAGAGGTGACAACTAAGAAGAATGTGTTCAGATGTCTCAACTGATATTTGATCAAAGGGACATAAACAGTCAGTAAATGGAATTCCGCTGTAGCGCCCATCCAATACCCTAGAGGGAAGAGCGTTAATATGGGCACACAAAATAAAGTATTTCCCTATGCATGAAAGTTGTGATTGTAGGTAGCCTGCCATGCCTCCCAAAGGTGGAATCCATTGTAGATAAGCTACCATATGGGGAGACTGTCTTATGGTGGCTAGATCTTTCTGCCTCTCAATATCCCTTGATCGTTGGAGCAGTTTCTCTCTGATTGATCTAATATCTTTGCTGTCCAGGTAGGTTTGAGAAAATCCCATCCTCAGTGCCCAATCCTCAACAGACTTAGCCCAAGTGCTCTTATAGGGATCTTCCAAGAGATGTTTAACTATGTCAGAGCCAAGAGATTTAATAAGTTTAATCCAAAAGTTTAAAGCTTGAGTTTTGGCAACTTCCTGCCAGCTCCTTTACCCTAACTCTATTTTTATTGCAGCGGCAGGAGTACCTTTGGGCATGCTAACAAAGCCTAGCAGAAATTTGGCTTGAATCTTATTCAAGTTGTAAGTGGAAAGAGGAGCCCAAAGTTCTGCTCCATAAAGAAATTGGTCCCTAACTTTACTGTTAAACACTCTGAGTGCCACCTCTGGCGCAGTCCTCCATGTAGCACTGAAGAACTTTATAATAGCTAAGGCTGGGCCCTTTACCATAAGCACCAGCCTCTGGTAATGCTTCTTCCACTGGCCTGATGAGTGAAAATGGAGACCTAAATATTTGAAGGTCTTCACTTGCTGAATAGAGTGACCATATAAGGTCCAACCATAAGACTTCCTCTTATTAGAAAAGAACAACAGCTTGTGACTTAGATTAGTTTATTAATAATCGGTTGGTCCTACAATAAGTCACAAAGGCATTTAATTGTCTATTTAGTCCCACGCGGGTGGGGCTGAAACGGCAAGCCACTGCGGTAACTTTTTCTGATGGAAAAAGCTCTTCCGCAATGAACAGCATGGTGTGATAGAGATGGTCATTCTGCTACTTCTGCCGTTCTGCTACTTTCATTCCGCTACTTCCAAAGACTGAAAATAGTGGAACAATGTTTTTTCCGACAGTTTCTATCTACCGCAATTTCCACCAGCACTGTGAAGTAGCGAAAAATGCTTGTTCCGACAGTTTCTGAGATTGTTCCGACAGTTTCCAAATTAGCGGAATGTCGGCTGAATTACTGGAATGCCGGTGGAAAAGCTGTGGAACGTCATGGGCAATTCTGAAATGGTGGAATGAAATAGCAGAACGGAAAAAGGAGTTACCGTTTCAGTCCTGTACGTGGGTCTGAGACAGCAATACTATGTCATCAGCATAGAGAAGACATCCCACAGGTCGCAGTTCTAGTTTGGGAGGAAAAAACTTGTGTTGGGCCAATAAAGGGATTAAGTCATTGATGAAGAGATTGAAGAAAGCTGGCACCAGAACACACCCCTGTTGTACCCCTAATGAGGTGCTTACAGTGTCAGTAATATGACCTGCCATATCAATTTTTAGAACTAGTGAGACATAATGCAGAGATATAAGAAGGCATATAAGGTGCTGATCAATAGATGATTTACCTAATTTACTCCATAAAATGGATCTATCCACTGAATCAAATGCTGCTCTAAGATCCAAAAAGGCTGCAAAAAGTTGGCCTTATGAGGCCATGTATTTGCCTATAAGATGCAAAAGAATAAAGGTAAGTTCCACTGTAGACCTCCCTTTCTGAAAACTTGCTTGTTCCTGGTGAATTACTTTGGAGTTAACAGCGCATGATGTAAGCCTGTCCAGTAAGTACTTAGCATAACTTTTCCTGACTATGCTTAGAAGGCTTATAGGCCTATAGTTAGCTGGATTGGAGAGAGGTCCTTTTTTTATAGATAGGAATGACAAGGGCCTTTCCCCAGGTAGAAGGAAATATTCCAGATCTATTTATCACTGAAAAGAGGGCAGCAAGCAAAGGAACCCACCAGTCCATATGAGTTTTTAAAAATTCATTATGAATCAGGTCTAGTCCTGGAGCTTTGTTGTTATTAAATGATCCGATAAGAGAAGCTACCTCCAGTTCTGTCACTGGAGGCCAGCTACGGGTATCCCCAATATGATATACGTACTCTAAGGTTTGAGCACTATCAACCTCTGGAGAATAAAATCAGTTAAAGTATTTAACCCAAGTGTCTGGGGGGATAGGAAATAACCTTACACTTTTCCCCCTAGCTGTAAAGCCATTTACCAACTGCCAAAGCGCTGAGAGTCTTTGGAATCGGCCACTTCAAGAAAGCCCTTCCAGTGGAATTCCACATACTGCCTATTTTTGGCTTTAACAAGGGCCCTATATTCCCTTTTAAGCAAAAAGAATTGGGATGGCAAATGAGTAAGTAAGCCATCCTGATAAGCCCTATAGATTGAAGTAATCTTCTTCCTAGAATGACAACATTCTAAGTCAAACCAGGCCTGATTGCTCTTCTGGTTAGGTTTTGTTCTGGAAGAAGGAGCTGAAGCGGAAAGAATGTGTTGCAGAATAAAAGAACAGGTATGATTATACTCTGCAATCACCTCTGCCTCAGGGGCCAACCCTATAATACAGTTCCTAATACAAGTTTGGGCACTAAGCATCCCTTAAAAGGAGAAAGCTAAGTTAGTATTCCATTTAATTGCCAGATGCTTGGGCAAGTGTGATATTTCCAAGGAAGATCTACAGGCCGGACCAACCCAGGGTAAGTCAATTCAAGAGATAGAGCCAAAGGCATATATCACTAATGGAACTCAGCCCTATTGAAAAGTCCTCAATGAGTCCCAAAAGACCAGGGGAAACTACCATATAGTCGACTACACTAGAGACTTGGTGGCCTATAAAGGTATATTCATCTTCTGGGTCACCAAAGCCCAAACCATTCAGAATATATAAATGCTGCCCCTGGACCAGTTTAGCCAGTCTGATCCCAGACGAGGTAATTCTCCCATCCTTAGATCGCCTGGGGTTTAAAGTAATCAGAAGAGCTAGAGGCAGGAAGATCACAATAAATGGCTAAAGCCTCATTGTCATTGCCAAATCTAGCATTAAAATTTCCTGCCATGATCAACAGTCCCTTAGGATACTCAATTTAAAGATCTTCCACTAATGTTTCCAATTTGCCCCACATACCAGCATCAAAGTACCCAGCATTACATGGAGGAATGTATACTGTCAAAAGGATAAAAGGATACATTCCAATATTCATCACCAAACCCAAAGCAAAGGGAGATAAGCTTATTTCCTTAATGGCTATAGTGTCCAAATAGTCTGCTACAAAACATCCTAGTCCCCCTCCTAGGATGTCCCTTCGAGCTAAGGGAAGTAGCAGGTATAAAGTAAGACTTGTATGACTCCAGTATAAGGGGATCTTTAGCCCAAGTTTTTTGAAGGAAAATAACATAAAAAGTTCTAACGTAAGACAAAAAATCATCTTTCTCCAGATGAGCACCCCAACCCGCAGAGTTCTATGAGCAGACTGATATATGTTTTATATTGGGAGACTCAGTATTATCCATCCACCTTAAGAGCAGATTATTGGATTCCGACCCCATGGCCCCACTTCCCCAAGTGGGCCCATGTATACATGGGTCAGTGGCCAACTCTGAGTTGTCCAGTTGGATAAGGCAACAATCATTTTTAGAAGCAGAGGGTGTGGCTGGACTAGTATGGGATGGAAGAATGACATCCGTGTCCATCCCTTCCTCTGGGATGGATTTGTTGAAAAATTGAGGAATCAAATTGCCAGATGTGGCCTGGTTAGAAGGAGAAATTAGTGGGGAATACTACACAGTAAGTCTCTCCAGTTTCTCTCTGCTGTCGAAGGGACACTGACCCAGCAAGGCTGTCCCTGGAACTTCCCAGCACCCAGGAAAGTTTGGTGAGCAACATAAGGGTGTTGAAAATCCATAAGTGACGAGACTTGTGATAAGCCTGTGATTTTTGGCTGTCACTGAGAAAGAAAGTTTCCCTAAAGTTATGGAGAGAACTTGAAGCTTTAAAACATGACTGCAGTGTTTGGCTGAGAAACTGACAGCAAACGGAAAGAACCCCAGGTTAATTATTACTTTAAGCTCTGAGTTTGACCTGTTAGTTGGTTTGTTTGAAATCTGGGCTAACTATTATGGTGCTCCAGCCATTGAACACATTGCCTGCTGGTGGCTATTGGAGACAGGTCCCTGCCAGTGGGCTTACAATCTAAGGACAAGGGTGAGGGGAACACAGGGACAGACAGACAGACAGACAAACACACACACATTCCCATTTTTTACAGATGGGGAACTGAGGCTGTTAAATTGCATAGTAATTTCAAAATTCTGCTTGGCCCCACCTACTATTGGCCAGCTGCCACTGCGAAGACTGCTCCCCTGTGCTCGGAACTGTGCCCTCATTCATTCATTCATTCTTATTATTATTATTATTATTATTCCTCCAGCCCCCATTTTTACACATGTGATTCTGTTCATTCATTTCCTGGACCTACGGTTTGACTTCCTTTATAGATAACACCTTTAGAAATGGGTGAGACATAATGGTTCTACAAAAGAACCATCTGAAAAGGGAATCTCTCTGCTTACCCTTTGCTTCAGGAGCATAGTCCTTTTTGCCAGCCTAAAAAAAGTTTTTTCTCCTTGTCCTGCACTGACTCATCTGCTCTGACTTTTGCCATTTTTCCCATTCCCATTCCCAATTTCCATCTAACTGCCTTATTGAAAGATTTTGAAAGCACGTGGCTAGAGCTCAGTTGGATAGACATTTTGCTAACTGATTGCTGACTTCCAGGGGTGTGGAAGTCAATTTCCAGTTGGCCTTCTGGTGGCCTGAATGCCTCCAATATCTGGTGGTTGCCTCCAGAGTGGCTGGCATGGATTCCAATAGTCCCAGAGCCCAAGCCAGTCCCAGGAAAGCATCCTACTGCTACCATCTGCTGCCACCAGGATCTCCTGCCATGCCTCCTCCCCTCCCCTTTAGACGCTCCTCCCCAACCCAGATATTGCAAATCTGATGGAAAATGGTATCTGCACAGATACCCATTTCAGCTACTGAGCTCACTCGCTAGTTCAAAGGTATAGTTCAGGTAGATGGCCTAGCACACAAAAGGTCAGATCCTGGTCTCTGCTGTAATAATGAACATTGAAATATTAGCTCTTCTTGGGGTTGCTTGTCCCAGGTTTAGGACACTTTCCAACATGCATGAATGTGCACCATTTGCCTGCATAGGAATCTGCAAGAGGTAAATGATGTGCATCTTATGTCATGTGGAAAACAAATCCTTTCATTTGGTGCCAGTCATGCAGAGGATGCAGAGCTGAAAAATCAAGTTCTGCTGCCTCTGCATGATCAGCACCAAAGCCGCGTAACTTTGTTTTCACACATGATGTAAGTTGTGCGCTATTTACCCCATGCAGTTTCTTGCAGAGGCAAATGAGGTGCATTAATGTGCATTCACACACGTTGGAAAGTGTCCATATTGTGCTCTTGTTGTAGTCAAAATCTTTCTCATAGATTCTTATGTTTTAGGTATAAATGTGGAATCTCTTTGCTGAAGTGATTGGAGTTATACCAAATTTAAATTTACATCAGTGAAACTGACAAATGCATTTTGGCCATATATGCTGTCCAATTAAACCCCTTTCCTATGAGCTCTCTGTGTGAGGAACAACAAAATATTTAGATATTTGCTGTTGCTCCTGATTCTGTTCCTTTCATCTAGCTTAGTAACAACAAAACCCATAATTTAATTAGGAAAATATGAAAAGCTCATTTATTATGAGTTTTCTTTAAAACAAATAACCAGTTTGTCAATAAATTAATCCATTTCTGACCTTTAGCCAGTTCCCTTTTGCTCAGAAATGCCAAGGCTTTTAAGTTATGCTGTGGTACTGTGGGAGGATTCATGATCAGAGGATTCCTTTTAACTTGGGAGCCTTTCATCTTGAATTGACATTAGTCACTCATCGTATCTCAGCGTCTGAAGCTATACAGCATGTGGAGCAGTGGCAGAATCTTTTGGATACAAAATTCTCGTATCCACCTTTAAAAATATCACAGTGCTACATTCTCATTACGCTCAGGCCTTGCCTGTTTGTTAGTCTAATAAGCCTAGCTGCAGTAGAAAGACATTCTGAGTAAACAGTGGAAAGTGAACGTCCTAAATACCTGACAGTGGTTAGAGTCAAGGCTGGCTATATATAAATTTGTTTTCTCAGATGTGCACCTGTGGCCTCCATTTACTTCAGTCATAACCCTGCAAGCTTATCTGAGGGTACATCTGTCCCCTAATACTTCAGTGTGAAGAATTGGGTTTTTTTCTATCACTGAAGGAAAGACTGAAGAAAGGGGGGGATCGAAACCTCATGCAAGGATGCATGCACACAGAATGTGCATAGGTAACAATGTGCATGCACACACATCTAGTGTAAACAGATGTGTTGGCAGCGAGGTGCCTCCTCAGCCCACCCTGGGGAAAACTGCAGCCACCACTCCCCGGGTTGACAGAAAGGGGTTTTCACATTAACAGTCATCAAACCAAGCATGGGGGCTGCCGGCACAAATCCTTCCACCGTGGGGTGCCTGAGGAAGTGTCCACATGGGACAGGACTCCCAGGCCAATGCAGTGGCGCAGAATCGAGCCCCAGGAAGAGCTGTGCCTCCAGACAGCTGATCAGGGACTGGGAGCCCGAGTAGCACATTCACATAGTCCTGCTGAACAGATGAAAAGTTCCAGGCCCCTCTGATTAGCTGTTTGGTGAGCACATGGGGGCTTGTGAGGCATAATTAACATGCAGACCCACATTGGCCGGGGGTGGGTGAGCGTTGGCCTGGGATGTGTCACCAAAATTTTCCAGAGGACGTGTCCTATAGCAGGCAGCTGCCTGCCCCAAGGCGTACACAGGCCAACTTCTGGCAGCAATGGAAGACATGTGCAGGTGAGTCCCAGGCCAAAGAGCTCCAACATGGGCTACTGCTATGTCTGCTTTCACCCATCATGTGCACCCTTTCACGTGGTGCACATATGTAAAGACTATTGGGCCCAAGGACATTTTTGGCAGCAGTGGGGAACCTTTCCCCTCCCATGGAAAACTTTAAAATTAGTACAGAACCCCAAGGGATGCACAGAGTTTGGGACAGAATGGGTACTTAAGGGGTGAGCTCAGGAAGAACAGGGCCCATAGCATGGATATGTGCCATGGATATGTGCTATGTTTATGCTCATGCCCTCATTTCTACTCCCTTCATCTCTTCTCCCCTTATCTTTTAGTGCTTGGGAGTAGGAACTGGATCTAAGAACCAAATCCAGGTACTGGAAAATGGCCAAATAAAAACTAGCTACAGGCCACTTTTGCCTCTAAGCCTGTGGTTCTCCATCTCTGCTATATGAGCTTTGCTAGACAGATCTGATTTGCCCAGACAGGGCTTGAAGACAGTGATGATGAGCACAATAAGAAACTTTCAGTAAGATGGGGCACTTCCACCCATTCTAAACCCTTCAAAACTGTCCTTCTCATCGTATATTTGTGTGCTGTGCATTCCTGATTTTTTCATCCCATTAACACATAAAGATAAATGTGACTATATGCCAAACCCTGAGTGGTGGCTGAAAGAAAGAAAGACAGAAAGAAAAACTGTAGCAATTGCCCTGGGTTTGGGCTGTCACATAGCCAATGAAACACACAGAGCAACCTCTAAAAATTTGCTGTTAGCTGGGATGAGTGTTTATCTGGAACTGGTCCCCCAGTGGCAGCGCTGGTGCTCTTTTACCTACAGGTCTGTTGTCAGTAGGCTAAGAGTACATTACCACAACAGTCCCATCAAGTAAGACCCCCAGATTAGTTCAAACAAAGCAGTGAGTATTTCCAAAGGTCTGTCGGCATTCATAAATGAGCCTCTCTGTGCTCTTGCTAATGTAATGGAGAACATGAGGGGCATTTTCAGACAACACATTCTCCACTCACTACCCACCCCCCACCCACCCATTCTACATGTTGCAGGGCTGCAGTGTTTCCCTATGGGTGCCCTACAACATGAATAATGAGTGGGAGGTGGATGGGTAGTGTCTTGTCTGAAAATACCCGAAGAAGCACCCATAGATAGAGGCCCAACTGGTGATATGAAAAGTACGTGGGGCCTGGTTGGAATGGTAATATTGCAAATCTCCTGTCTAAAAAATCAAACTATAGAGATAGGCATTGGATGAATCTGGAACAAAATACATATTTCTACATACTCCCTACCTTCACAGTAGAGCAGAAACCAATAGTGGACTTTTTATTCATGGATATTATTCTTATTCCTGATAGCTATTTGAGTCATCGTCCAAGACCAGGAGGAACATAGAGCTGAAGACCAAGGAAGCAAGGGGACTAATTATTCGGGAAACAAGAGGAGAGCTAGTTCCAAGGAGACACAAACCTGGAGAGCAGGAGCTATGGCATCAAAACCAAGGGGTCAGGAAACAAGGGGAAAGAGGGAGGAATGAAAAGAGGAGAAAAGCAAGGGCTAGGAACTACAGGTGTGTATCAGGGACCCTTTTCGTTTTTCTTTTCATAATTAATTAATTATTATTTTTCATTTTTCTGGTTTTTGTTATTGAGAATTTTTGTTTTCATTATTAAGTTTCATTTTCATTTCCATTGGTTTCAATTGCAAATGAATTTTCAGTTGTAACATTTTCATTTTTCATCCGATTTGCATGAACTTTGGAAACACTGTACCCCTCATCAAAGGAATAATCTCTGAACAATTTTATAAAGATGGGATAAAGGTTTGCAACTTTATCAGCAATTTAATTGTATAGTTTGCACACATATTTCCAGTTGTAACAACTTTGTTTTCTATCCAACTTGGATGAAATTTGGACAGATTGTTCCCCTCACTAAAGGGATCATTCCTGTTAAGTTTCAAAGGGATAGGCTATAGACTCCCAATATTTTCTTTGTGATTGTAACAGAAGTTGCAAATTTCCTTAAATCAATTTCAGGTGTTGCCTCTGTTTAAATTATAAGGTTTTACTAGATGCATATATCTGCTTTTTTGAGCATTTGTCTAGAGGGTGAAGAAGACAGGAGGAAGTGGGCAGAGCAGATGAGGCGCAGGTGTCAGAGGCACTGGCACTGGATCTAGACTTCAGTTATTTGCACCCCAAAGTCTGTGGGGGCATACATAAGGGACAATAGGTACAGAGTTCTGCTTTTATGAGCACTTGCAGTAAGGCTGAAGACTGAAGCACACACAGTCACACAGAAATAGCACTGAGCCAGCCTACGAGCCACACAAGATCTAACCATGGTGGGGTCTGTGCAGCTTGGAAGAAACTTATATTTGCTCCCCAGTGCCCACCCTCAAGACTCCCTTATTGCAGTTATTGGGCACTGGCAAGTTGGAAACCTGGACAGCATCTCCAGAGAGTGAACTTATACTAGGGATTGTCTTTTATTTGTCACAGGGGTACAAGATGCATCAGAAACCTGATGCTTGCAAAAAGGGGACCCTTTATCCCATCCTTCTGTAATGTGGTACGGATGATCTGCTATGTTAAAGTCTGCTATTTATGTCCAAATATATAATTTTTAATTTCAAACTTTTAATTTTTATTTCAGAATTATTAGGGTTTTTTGTTATTGCAATAACAAAATAAAAATGGGATTTAACAAAAATAGATTGCACACCCCTACTTGGAACAAGAAGTCAAGGACAAGCAACACAGGGTGTAGAGTCAACAGAGACAGGAGATACAGCAACAAGGTCAGAGTGGAGAGAGAACAGGGGCGGCTGGGGGGTGTTGAGGTTGGAGAGGCAGTAAGGCCAGCCGGTGGGCCAGTGGGCGGAGCCAGTCAAGGTGGGCATAGCCAGGGCAATGGTAGGTGAAGCCAGGGCAACACCAGGGCAATAGTGGGTGGAGCCAGGGCAACAGTAGACAGCATAACCCAGCAGCAAGGGTTAATGTTGGATGGACATTACATTACTTAATCAAGCAATTTCAGTTAGGTTAGGCAGGTTTAAAAGTAGACAGACAACCTAAAACCTCACTTACAAGTAGGGCTGTAGCGGAATGTCGCAGCAGTAGTTATTTCTACCAGAAACAGCGTTTCCGCAATTAGTGGTATGGTGTGGCAGAGGCTTTCATTCCGCTAGTTTCATTCCGCTACTTCCGCAGTTCCGCTAATTTCATTCCGCTACTTTCACAGGCTTTGCAAAATAGCGGAAACATGACATTTTCGCTACTTCCGCCATTCCTCCAGCACCACAAAATAGCAGAACAGCGGTTTTCTAATAGATTCTGCAATTTTTCGGCAATTCCACAATTTGCAGAATGCCAGCAGAATTAGCGGAATTTCCGCAGAAAAGTTGCGGTGTGGCACAGGCAATTCCGAAATGGCAGAACGGAATCGCGGTGCGGAAACAGCTGCTGCCGCATCAGCCCTACTTACAAGCAGTTTTAGCAAAGACACACACACACGCAGCAGAGGTTAAGAAGCAGAGGTTAAGAATGCTGCTTCAGAAAGAAGGGACTTGCTGCATGTATGTTGGAGGGACCCCAATCCCTGCTTCAGAAGTCCATTCTGAAGCAGTATTTTTGCCCTCTGCTGCATGTGTGTGTGCGTGTGCGTGTGCGTGTGCGTGTGCGTGTGCGTGTGTGTGTGTGTGTGTGTGTGTTGGGGGGAATTTCAAGACCCATGAATCACGAGACTCCAGGGCCAACCCAAGGGTTTGAGGGGCCATGTGCCAAGCCATGCTGCGGGGACCCAAAGGCTTGCCGGTCTACTGGCGGCTTTGCCACCGGTGGGTTGGCAGAACCTTATGGCTGGCAGAGCTCTAGGGAGGGGCTTGTCCATTGTAGGCAGAGCCTCCAAAAATCCAGCAACAAAGAGTTTTCAGCGTTAAGATGTGATGGACAGAACATTTGTTTACACTGGGAACTCCTTGCTGCTGAGTAAAACCCTCCTACTTGGAGACTGAGAGAACCCTCCTACTAGCATCTCAT
>QEPC01007367.1:590049-600469 GCA_003113815.1 Sphenodon punctatus
GTGGGGTGCGGGTTGGGGGACCCTCAGTGAGTGGGGGACCCTCAGGGGGTGGGGAAATGGTGTGGGGACCCTTGGGGTGGGGGAACCCTCAGGGGGTGGGAACAGGGTGGGGGGACCCTTGGGGATGGGAGCAGGGTGGGGGGAGGGATTACTTACCTGGCTGCTGCTCCAGTGGTCCCTGGCAGCCAGAGCTGCAGGCAGAGGTGGGGGGGAGACTTTACTTGCTTTAAATTGCCTGCATGTCCTGCTCCTCCAGTGTCAGGATGCATGGACAATTTAAAAAAAAAAAAGTTCCCAGACTCCTGCCTTGCAACACCCCCCCCCACTGCTCTGAGTGGCGGAATGGGGGGGAGTGGCAGCACAGGGTCCAGGAAGCAGGCTGGCTGGAGGTGCACTGTTGAGAGCGCGCCTCCAGCGATGTCCCTGACTGACCCACGAGGCAGGGAGCAGCGCACGTGTGTGCTGGTCCCTGCCTCAGTCTCCTGGCACAAAGCTTCTCGCCTGGGCATTTGGAACAAGCACCCAGGCGAGAAGCTCCATTGCGCCCATTAGGTGCAATGGAAAGGCTAGCCCCTCCCTCCACAGCATGCCCTATGCGTGCTGTGGACTGAGGGGCTCAGCCGCCTAAATTGCATTTTCAATAGGAAATGCGGTTTGGGCAGCTGAGCCAGCTCAGCCTTTTTGTCCCTTCCAGGACCCACTCTCAGAGCAGCTCTGAGAGAGGGTCCTGGAAGGGAGATAAAGGGTGATTTCAGATGTTTCGGCCGCCTGAATTGACTGCGGGCCATGGTGTCGTTCAGACCGCGGACGGGGGTCAAGGGGTGGGCGAACAGATGTTCCCCCCTTCCCCCCCACCCATGGGGAATGAGACACCATGGCCTGCAGTCAATTCAGGTGGCCGTAACGTCTATTGGCTCACCCTACTGCGGAGGGGGCAGGGCCACGCGGCGCTGTGTGTGACCACACAGCCCTGCCCCCTGCGCACCGCCGTCGGCCCTCCCCCCAGTGTGACGGGCAGGAAGTGCAGCCTCTCTTGCCGCACCGCCCACCCGGGACCGGGAAGGCGAACCCCGACCATGATGAAGGGTGAGTAAACAAACGTGACGAACCCTTCTCCACGGCCGTGGTGGCCTTTGACCATGCATCTTTACATCTGGGTGGTGAGAGGTAACAAAGTGTGGTCAATGCAAACCCGGGCCGCGTTTGACTGTGGTGAACATCTGGCAGGTGGCAAACAGACGTTCACTGCAGTTCACCACGGCCCGCGTTTGACTGTGGTCATGGTGGAGTGAATATTCACCCCAACATGTCTGAAATCACTCAAAATCTGACAGCCACAGCAGCCTCTGAACCCGGTCAGAGGCTGCTGAAACTGTCAGAAGTGGGGACAGTTTTATTTTTATTTTATTTTAATTTTTTTACAGCATGGCAGGGGTCCCCCAGGTTGCGCTAGGGAAGCAGTGCCCCAAAAATCCTGCGGGGGGAGCCGCACCTGAGAGAGATGGAGAAGTATGAGGAGAGCTGGAAAAGATGCATGAAGAGAGTTGCTCCACCCAGCTTCCTGTTGGTACCAGCATGCTTTAAATACCACTGTTACCCAATTAGGAAGCTGAGAGACAGGGCATGCGGGCAAGACAGACAGGTAAAGGCGGGGTCAGCTACAGAGTAGGAGGGAACATGGGGAGGAGAGATAGGCAAAGGAGAGGCCAGGGTTGTGGTGGCAGCAGTGTCTGGCACTCTGGAGCCTGCGGGGGGTTCAAGGCCAGGGCCTTACACTGTTAATAAGATCTGTCTCTGGGAATTATTTTCAAAAATTATTTTAAATAGGACTGGAAATAGATTTCTCAATAACAAGAAATGAATTTAAAACCTCTCGATGCCCCACAATCTTTCAACAAATTCTCAGACAAAAATATAAATTAATAATTATAATTATAATATTATTATTTTTTTTAAGAAAAAAAACATTGCACATGTGCAAAACGGCCACATCACCACCATTTTGATTATTTTCCACATTATTATTATTATTATTATTATTATTATTATTATTATTATTTATTTTTGCCTGAGAATAATAGTGGGGTCGAAAAGTTGATGGGAAATCAATTTCAGTTCCCAAAATTAATAGATATCTCACCAAAATTGGAGTTCACTTCAGCTTTAATTTTAAAGCCTCCTTGAGGCACATTCCATTTGACATCATTAGAACATGTTACTTGAGTGGTACTGAGAAGTGTTGAGTCACAAAGGCACTTTCCTTTTATTTTTATTCGGTTTTCAAATCTAAAAGGCCTTTCTCAAGCTCTCTCCATAGATGGGAACAATACATTTCCATCAGCAAAATCTAACAGTATGGTAGCTTCATTGTTGTTCTTTGCCCAAATGCAAGTGTTTCTCTTGCCGCCCTCAGTCACACAAAACAAAAGGCATCTTTGAGAGGGGGAAAAACGAAACACTAAGAAGGAATATGTTCCCATTTGTCACAGTGCAGAACTATGAAAAGGCAGTGAAATGAAGCAAGAATCTGAATGCAAAAATGGGGGAAATAAAATTGTAAAGAGCACTATTTATGGACTTCTTCTGAGGAACTACACTTCCTATTATAAATGTGTATTTGACCAAATCAACATTGATTCAGGAGTCATCAACCAATAGAGAACGATATTAACAGCAGGTCCATATTAGGGATGTGTGAACGCGGTTCGGATGTTTGGAGTTCGGGCCGAACTCGGCCTGTTCAGATGACTGAACTGAGCTTCTGAACCAAACATTCGGACAGCTGAACAGTTTTGAAAAGTTTGGATGTGTTCGGGGGTGGGAAAAACATGTCTGGAAGGGGAAGGCAGCTGAGGAGCAGACTTCCTGGCACCAGGGGTGGAGACCAGGGGTGGTTTCAGGGCCAAATTATACCAATACTGGATTATTATTTTTTAATTTCGTTATCAGTGTCAGTATTGATAGCACTGTTTTCAGATGTTTGGCCGAACCGAACTCCGCCAAACCGAACAACCGAACACGAACTCGGGTTCGAAACAAATGACCGAACGTCTGAATATCCAAACCTCATTCTGTTTGCACATACCTAGTCCATATGATGGTTGTTTTAGCAGGACACAGCCTTGCAGGCAGGTGACACAGGTGTGGGGATGTGGTGACGCCATCCTTGTTAGAGAAAGATAGCCCGAGAGAGAGAAACTGACTGAGCAGTAAAAGGGAGTGGGACAGGAAACTGGTCCTTTAAGGAAAGACAGCCTGAAGAGATGGCCACACACCCACTCCTGCTACATAAAGGAATACTGAACTCTGAAACAGCTCAATCTGCACCTGTTTGCTGGAGTGAGCATGTGTCCTGGGCTTCTCTAACCGGACAGCTGTCCAGGGTGCTGAAACGTGCTCTAGTCAGGAAGGCTGCTTGGATTTTGCTGCTGAAAGTAGCCAAGCCTGGGATTGTGAGTGAGCCAGCCAGTGGACAGATGCCTGGCTAGACTGGGGCTATATTTAGAGCTTGGGATGTAAGAGAGGCTGAATTCCTGGAATTAGTAAGACTGATATATAGGTGATGATAATGTTATAGACTCAAGACAGACTGTACCATAATGTGACTAAAACTGTGATAAAGCTAATTCCCATAATAGACTGAGTAGAGACTGAGTGATTTGGGAACCCCCATGTCCCTACTGAGAGGGACTTGCTGGTCTGATTCTGCGGGGACTCAACCCCAGGACACCGCACCCTGTTACAGTTGTAAAATGAGGAAGGGAGAGGTATCTGTTCTGCTTAATGTGGAACAGTTACCCCTTCCCTCCTTCCAATGGCAGACACCCTAAGCTTTAAGGCTGACCAAGTGACATTCACTCTTTCTTGGGAGAGGTTCTTCCATACTCTCTTAATTCCTCCTCACTTTAAGAGCCAGTTAAAGTCCTCCTATTTTGGCTCTGTTTGGCAATATTTTTAAACTTTCTGTATTGGCAGGACAAGCTATACAGGTAGTGTATTGTAGAGGTGAGCAGCTGGCACCTTGTTTACTTTTATTATTGTTATTGTTTTTAATTTCATTTACAAAATGCCTTCATTTTCGGGAGGGGAGTGTAAAGGAAATTTTTTATTTTGTTGTTCTGGTTTTTTTCATATATATATATATATAAATGAAAAAATGAAAAATCACTGCATCTGCACAATGACTGCTGGACCATTGTTTGCATGCATAGCCATTTCCCAAAATGGCACTGGCAGTGTTGGCACAATTTTTGAAAAGGGCAGCCGTCTTCACATGCGCAAACGGCCACCACACATGCACATACCGAGTGTCCTTTTCCAAAATTGTGTTAACATTGCCCGCCCCATTTTGGAAAAGGGGACGAATGTACCCCAGTGACCATTATGCACATGCAAAGGTGCTGGATTTTTAAAATCATTTTAATTTTTAATTTTTATTTTTAAATAGTTTTTTATAATAGTTTTTATTTTTTATTTTATTTTTATTTATTTTTTATTTTGGTGATGAAAATTGACACTCTTCCTTAGTTTTTGTCCATTTTCATCACTATGGCCTGTCATTTTTGTATTTTGATTACTAAAATAAATGTGCAATCATTCATTTTAGTAATTAAAGCAAAAAAAAAAAAAATTCTCATGGGAAAGTATAGGCTATTTAGATATTTGTCAGGGGTAGGTAAAGGTAATTCTTTTCGTCTAAAGTAGAGATCCCCAAACTATGATCTGTGACCCCACGTGAGATGGCACCATCTGCAATATATGATGTTCAATATGTGTTTCATCTCTTTTGTTCCTGTCTGGTGCCACAAGCATATATTGTCTCAGAATGGACTTATGAAAACAAAACTTTGGGAATCTTTGGTCTGAACAGTTCTTATTTTATTCTTTTGTCCCCTGTTCATTCTCTAGAAAGTGTTATAAGAATTCCCGGAGTGTTGGTTTTTTTGTTGTTTTTAAAAAATGATTTTTTTTAAATGGACTTCAGCTCTCTTCCCCACTTCTCCATTCTCCCTGCTGTTCCTTGGTAAAGAGACAGCTGCATTCCAACACAATGTATTCATACAGAAGATTTCTCAAGACAACTGCCTTTTATTGGAGTGTTTGTCCATACATAGGGAGCGTAATGGAATGTGAGATGGAGTTTGAATTGGCAAACCTGACTCTGTTATCTTTTCTGTAAAATTATTCAGAGGGTATTTTCAGACGTTACGAGATCACGGTGAACCACGGTCAATTCCCATATGGTGACCGTGAACTCATAACATCTGTTGGGGCCAACCGTGATTCCCGCCAAATGTTCACCCCCGTGACTCATGGGCAGGAATCGCTTTGACCACGCAAACGGCCCTCCTGCCTGGACCAGGGCCATTTGCGTGGTCAAAACAATTCCTGCCCGTAATCAGTGGGGGCGTCACATCTGTCCCCCTGACCACAGTCCGGAATCAGCGCTGCTGATTCCAGGCTGTGGTCAATTCCCCGGGGGCAGGGGGGCACTGCGGCTAAATTGGCTGCGGTGCCCACCCATCTCCCAGAGGGCGGCCAGCCAGGGGAACGTGGGGGGGCAGGGCTGTGCAGCCGCACGTACCGCTGGGCAGTCCCCCCCCCCCCGATTCCCCACCGGAATTGGCCAGCACATCTGTTGGCCGTGACGGTGGGATTCCGACAGGGAATCATTTGGGAGATTCCGTGATGGGGTGAATGCCGCCCCGTCACATCTAAAAATATCCAGATATACTGACATAAAACAACTCTCCGGGTCACAGATAACAATATCCTTACAAGAAATAAAGCATATAGACTGTTGGACAAGTCTCTGATCTTTATTATAGCTTTCTGCCCCTTCCCCACAGATTCTTCTCCCCGTACCCCCCAAAAAACTTTCTGATCACAAATAACTTCTGAGATCTAGTGTGATCATGAAGGGTTGTGCTCAGCAAATGTCAGACTCAACACAATATTTTTTTTTCTTTTCATTTTCTTCATAGCCTCTGCCAGCTTCTACAGCATGACAGCTGTGAATCCTGACAATAACAGCACTGTCAACTCAGGTGAAATGCAGGATCCAGCTTTTGGTGCCATCTTCTCCAGAAACAAAGGGTATTTTCAGACATTATGAGATCACAGTGAACCACGGTGAATACCCACCTGTGGTCACTGTGACTCGCACATCTGTTTGGTGGCCACCAGATGTTCGCCACGCTCAGTCCCCACATGGGATCATTTTCAACCACGCTTCCCGGGCTAGCCGCACCAATTCCCCGGGAAGCGTGGTGAAAATAAATCCCAGCGGGGATCAAAGAAAAGTAAAGTCTGGTCGGTCGCCACGGCCTGGACTCACCAGCGGGAGTCCGGGTCATGGCGAATTCGGCCAGACGCTGAGGCGGCATTGGCCCCACCGCCCGCCCATCTCCTCAGAGGGCGGGCAGTGGGGAGCGTGGAGGGGGCGGGGCCATGCGGCCGCATGTTGCACCACGCGGCCCTGCCCCCTCCCCGATTCCCCACCAGGATCCCCCGGCACGTCTGGTAGGGCGTGACGGGGTCATCCTGGTGAGGGATCAATAGATTGATCTCATGATGGGGCCAACCGGCCCCGTCATGTCTGAAAACACCCAAAATTGAAACTCACAGTTCCTCAGGAACACAACGTTCAGTTCCAGGTGATTCAATTTCCTAGGAGCAGCATTCCTAAGTGCCTTAAAGACAGGATGTGTGACCTTTCTGCTAAGTGATATTGTAATGGACCAACCTAAATTATAGTGGGGTTAGACTCAAGTAAACTGGGGTCAGATCTTTCAGGGATGAAGCCTACCTCAATAGTAGCTGAGGAACTATGCTTGTACTATAAATAATTTACTTACCCTTTCAGTGTTCATAGTGCTTTACAATCCTTATGTAGTTCACTCTCACAACATACAGGGCAAGGCAAAAGGGTGCATGGGGACAGGTGTCCATGCATCCTCTTTGGGGGAGGGCATAGCTCAAGTGGTAAGAGCATGTGCTTTGCATGTATAAGGTCCCAGGTTTAATCCCCCGCATCTCCACCCCAGGATTCCTGGCAGACACCTGGTTGAGGCCTCTGCTGGGAGCTTGGAGGGGTCTCAGGTAGCATGCCAGGATGGCCTCTACCTGAAACCCTGGAAGAGCCAGATTTGGACCCATATTTGAAACCTCTGCTGCCGTGTCAGGATGTGACAATACTGGGCTAAGATGGACCATTGGTCTGACCAAGTTAGGCAGTTTAGTTTGTATGAACCAAGGCTTCCACCCACACCAGCAGACAGTTCTGCAACTTGGCCACCTCGCCGGTCCCACCCACAGCTCCCTGGGGAGCTCTTAAAGGACGTGTGCAAAATACAACCCTGTGTTGGCTCAAAGCACAACAAAACCCCTCGTGACCCCCTTACTAGATGCATGAGAGAAGATTCAATGCCATGTAGGATAGCACCTTGGATAGCAGCTTCCTGCATGTCCCACCCAGTAATATGCACCTCCATTGTAGCCTGGGATTGCCAGCAGCTGCAATGGATGCACCATCTCCTGGGCAGGAAGGGGTTACTGGCTTCATGTTTTCATGGTGTGTCATGGTAGTGGGTGGGCCATTGGGCAGGGATTAGGGTGGGGGTGATGCCAGGTCAAGGGGAGGGAAAATAGCCACCTGTATGAATTGCTTGCATGGCCAGTCTGTGGTGGAGGGAGCGCGTGGACTCTGCCTGAGTGGGCACGATGGACACCCAGGGAGCCACCCATTAGTATTACTCCACACTCAGTCTATGTGCATGGTGCACCCTGCAACTGTGTCACTCAGTGGACACAGACCCCCACCCCCCTCAAGCCTGGCCAACTAGTGAATTCATGACTAAGACAGTATTTTAATCATGGTCTCCCAAATGCAAGTCCAACACCTGCTCCACAAGACTTCATTGGCTCTCAAGTGGACACAACTGGCTAATGAGCCAATTGGGAAAGGCAGATTGGCCCCAGCTGAGAGTACCAGGAAACTAATGGTGGGGCATGGCTCACTATGAAAGGGAGAGCCAGAAGGCACTCACTAACCTAGACCACCAGGAATGGGCTCAGAATCATAGAGGGAGCATTTTAAGGTAGTAGACCTGAGTTACAGTGCTAGGTCAGACAGCCTAGCAAGGGACAGGTCTAAACAGTACGCAGTAAGTTCAAGGAAATACATCTGGAGAGAAGCAGACCAAGGGACCTAGGCTTGAAAGCCAATGAAAGAAACTCTGAGACCTGAGAGGGCTAAGGGGATGACTTGCCTTGATAATCAAGAGGCTGGGAGTCCAGCAAGGGGGTCGCTACTAAAGCTAAAATGGCTGGATTTGTGGTAACTGAACTACACAACCAATCAGTAACCAAGCAGTATTATCTTATTATTTGTTGGTTTAACTAATCAGCTGGTTTACCTATTTACTGAACTATCACCATGTGCGACTTACTTTTTCACTCTATTGCCATTTTCCATCTACTCCACAGTTACTAGCTAGTTCCATTTGCCAGTTACTTTCCTGCTTAGCCCCTGGACACTGTGATTTCTAGTTTAACTAAATTTCCCATTACATACCTGGTTCTAATATGCTGAATGCAATTTTGCTGTTGGCCTGTAAGTAAACAACTATTTTAGATCTTGTCCTAACTGGAGCAGAGGGACTAGTGGAAGGGTTAACAGTGTCACTTGCTAATAGTAGTGATCACAATGCAATTAAATTCAACACATTAAAAGGTGAGAGATTATCTAAAATGTTTGCCACAAGGGTGGTTAACCTCAGGAAGGGGAACTATGCCAGAATGATGAAGTCAGTTAAGGGGAAATTCAAAGAGAAAATCATCAGGGTCAAAGAACTTCAAGAGGCATGGAGACTATTGAAAACTAGTCTCAGATATCCAGATTAAATGTATACCACAAGTCAAAAAAAGAAGGGGAAGGCCCAAACAAATGCCTGCATGACTAAATGGACAGTTAAGGAGACTATCAGAGCCAAAAAAAATATTGTCCTTTAAAAAATGGGAAATTGTTCCAAATGAGGTAAATTGGAACGAGCACAGACACTGACAGAAAAAGTGTAAAACCAGATAAGACAGTCAAAGAGGGAATTTGGGGAACAACGTGCTAATGATAGCAACTCCAATAGCAATTTTTTTCCAGTACATCAGAAGTAACAAAACTGCTAGAAAAGCAGTTCGTCCGCTAGATAATCAGTGAACAAATGGGGCACTCACGGATGGCAAGACCACTGCTGAGAAACTAAATCAGTTTTCTGTATCTGTTTTTACTGCAGAAGATGTTGGGGTCCACACCAGAACTATTTGTTGTTGGTGAGGAATCTGAGGAATTATCTGAAATAAGCATCACACCAGAAGAGGTTTTATTGCATATTGATAATTTAAGCAAGACATCTGGGCCTGATAATATTCATCCAAGAGTACTGAAAAACTCAAATTTGAAATCACTGAACGACTATCAGTAATATGTAACTTATCACTAAAATCCCTCATCTGTGCCAGAGGATTGGAGGTTAGCAGATGTAACTCCAATTTGTAAGAAGGACTCCAGAGGTGAACCTGGAAATGACAGACTGGTAAGCCTGATATCAGTACTGGGAAAACTGGTGGAAACCATTGTTAAATACAGAAATACTAGGCATATTGACATGAATGATTTGATGGATAAAAATCAGCATGGCTTTAGCAAAACAAAATCATGCCTCATTAACCTATTAGAATTTTATGAGATTGTTAATAAGCACATGATAGAGTTGATTCAATTGATCTAGTATATTTGGATTTTTGAAAACCTTTTGAGAAGAGGGTGTTAACAAATATGATGATGGCCTGCTTTGGCCAGCTTGGACTTGCTTTGGCCCACAGACTATCATCATGTTTGTTGGGGCCAATCCATATATTTGCCCTGGAGTTCTCCCAGGCATGTTGGTGGCTAGCCACCAACACTCCTGGGAAACAGCCTACCTAACCAGGCCACAGCAGACTATAATGTGAGAGTGGCCACCATGACAGGTGACCATAGCAGCCATCATTGGCCACCATAGCTGCCCATCATGAAGCAGGGTGGGCCTTTGGGCACAGTTTCTACCTAAAGTCCCTCACCAGAGACTTCTGAATAAACTAACTAGTCCTGGGATAAGAGGAAGGAGTCCTGCCATGGAATGGTAGGTGGTTAAAAGACAGGAAACAAATGGTAGGAATAAATGGTCATTTTTCAAGTTGGAGAGAGGCAAACAGTGGGGTGCCTCAGAGGTCAGTACTGGGACCAGTATTATTTAACATATTCATTAATGATCTGGAAAAGGGGGTAAAAAGAATGAGGTGGCTACATTTTCAGATGACACCAATTTTTTTAAAGATAGTTAAGACCCAGGCAGACTGTGAGGAACTACAGAAGGACTTTGCA
>QEPC01007367.1:623752-648426 GCA_003113815.1 Sphenodon punctatus
TTGTTGGAAGCCGCCCCGAGCTGTTCTCAGGAGGGGCGGGGTATAAATCTAGAAATAAATAAAATAAATAAATAAAACCCACTGTTTGAAGACTGCTCTGTCATTGTGGGACATGAAAAAAGCAAGAGGGAGCACTGATTCATGTGTTCACCCTTCAAAGAGCAGTAGTACTCAGAATGATGAAGTGAAGCTTTTTTCTTTTTTCCTCTTGTGTAGAGAAGAAATGTGTAGTGGGGTTTTATTATTTCTGGTATTATCTGCATTTTGGGGTAGCCCTTGGAGTATCTAAATAATAACCATGGCTCAAATAGAGATTCACACATCCAATATGTTGCGTATTCTGTTTGGGGATTTTCAGGTCTTCATTTTTTCAGTTTGGTTATTTTTGTTTTTTTATTATATTGGTTGCATCATTTGTGGCAATTTCCCACATGACCAACAATGCAAATATTGCCAAAATGATGTAATGAAATACTGAAATGACCAAAATACTGACTAACCAAACCAAGCCCCTCCCCACTCAAAATGCTGAACAAACAAACAAATAAACATAAAACCAAACAGAAATAATTCAAAAGTATCCAAGACAGAACTTGAATGGGTACCAGTTATTTAGGGGTGTGCAATAGGGCCCCATGTAGCTTTTTGTTTTTCATTATATTTGTGTTAGTAAAATGTGTTGTTTTCATTTTTGTTAACAAAAAGTCATATTTTGTTATCGGTATTGATTTCAAATGAAGATTTTGTTTTTAATATTGGTATACACACAATATTTAGTTTTATTTATAATATATACAGAATCTAAGCTAAACCAAACTATGTATAATGCAAAATATTCCTATCCTATAATCCTAATATATATAATAAAACAGCCTAGTATCTAAATATCTAATATCTCTATATACACAACTAATATCTATATCTATGTAATATATGCACAGCAGGAGACAGACAGGGGAAGGGAAAAGGAAAAATCAGAGGTATCTCCACTATCTCTAAACTTTCTCTATTCTATATCTCTCATCTAATATCTATCTATCTACCTAAACTATGCTCTCTCTCTCTCTCTCTCTCTCTCTCTCTCTCTGTATCTATCTATCTATCTATCTATCTATCTATCTATATATAGGAGGAGACAGGCAGGGGAAGGAAAAAAAGTAAAATGTAAGGGTAATGAATAAGGATTGGAAAGGTAATGTGGTAGGGATATATATGGGAAGATTTTTAGTGCAAGCAGCAGTAGATTCTACAAATGCACCCTGACAGAACAATAGCTAACCCAGAACCAGAGTCAAGCAGCCCAGCCCAGCCAGAGTCAAGCAGCCCAGAGTTGCAGTTTCCCTCAAAAAAACACCTGCTAGGCAATAACAAAATCAATAACTATTTTCATTATCGTTATTGATTTCATTATTATTTTTTGTCATTTTTGTTATTGCAATAACGATAAAGAAAATGACAAATTCTGTTTTCATTATTGATATAACAAAAATGACATGCACACCCCTAAATTATCTGAACCACCATTCTCAGTTTGAATAGTGTTGATTTGACAGGTTTACTCATTTTATCAGGTACTCGTTTCAGCTCTATGTTTTGTGCATAGAGTCAGCATTGTCTTAGAACACATCAGTGTGAAGTGCACATGGGTTTTACAGGCTTCTGGGGACTAGATATCCCAGAGCATTATGTGCTGGATTAAAGCTGTGATGAAAATCTCAATTGAATACCAACTTTGTATTATTATTATTCCCTTTTCATCTTATTTTATCTGGAAATGTGTTCTTCTTTCCAGTAAAGACTGATTATTTTCCTCAGGATATTAGAAACATAGCGAAAAAAAATGAAGAAAAACAAGTCCACCCACACTGAAATGAATTGCAGAACTTCTCGTGTTTCTGTGCATTCTGTTATTATTATATAAATCTCCCAAAGTAATTAAAATGGTGACCTTAGTAAGTCATTTGAAAAGGAATAGCAACTCAACATTTGACTACAAAAATTGTCCATTAAATGAATGCTCCACTCAGCTCTAAATTGATATTTGATACACATCTGATATTTGATACACATGGTCATTTGTCGTGAAGGTGTATGCCCATTGCTACTCATAGCAATATTTCCCATCTCCTTTCAAACTATTCAGTATTCTACTCTTCTTAACTTCACATTTTTGGAACCACACAACATTAAGGGTCTAAAACTAATTAATCAATTTAGGGCTAGCTTTTATAGTAAAGTCTTTATCATCCTTGCAATCAGCAGTTTTAGGGGATTTAATTAAATAATGAATGTGGTGAAATGAATGAGCCTTGCTCCTTATGGGACTGGCTAACAGCTGGGAAATGCTGCTTCATGGGAAGTTGTGTCTTGGTATGAAGGAGAAAGCATAATTAACTAAACAAAGACTCTCTCTTTCCCAAATCTCCTGCTATTTTTATTTCCTAAAAATAAACCTCTCTTCCAAATCCTTACCATAAAAAACTTCTTGAAAACCTAGCTTTTCTGACAGGCTTTCTTCAACTGCTCACCCCTATCGATGGCACATTCATGCTGCTCCTTACATTTTCCTTCAGGGTCCCTTTCCTTCCTTATCATTAAGCTAAGCATGTGCACCTGCAACTTCTCAGCATCATGAGTGTATCTCTGTCCTGCCCTATATGTCACTCCCCTTACAACTCCAGCCCCTTGTCCATTCTAGATTGTAAGCCCCTTGAATCAGGGAGCTGTCTCGAATTATGATTATTTAATACCAGGCACATTGAGAGAACTAGGTAAATAAATAATAACATTGTGGGATAAAGAACATTTGTGGAAACAGCCATAGCATCCATGTGACTGTCTACTTTTCCCCTTCCATGCAAGTGGATCTGAAGCAAAAAATCTCTGTAAGTGCTGTTTCCAATGGAAACAACTCTTTTGCCTTCATGTGCATGAGGAGCAAATCAACCGGTGTTTTTGACATTTTATGTGATTTTATTTCTTTTGCTATTTCCCCCCATTTTTGTAGTTTCTGGATTTTTGGGGATAATTTATGGCATTATCAGTAATGTTCCATAATTTTCAGTATTATCAGTAGTGCCAGAAATTACCAAAAATTACTGGAAATTACCCAAAGGGTGGAAAATAGTGGAAAATCACAGAGAATATGTTGAAAATGTTGGTAGATTTCCTCCTCGCTCCCAAAAGGTTGGTATTTCCTGACAGACCTAAACCACCGGCTCTTGCTTCAGGCCTACATGCAAGTGGAAATGCATCAACAATGGAGCACAGGTTCTATCTCTTATGTGTTGTGCTATCCACAGGGTCAGTTTTGAATGAAGTGGTGGAAGGAAAGGCAAAAGAGACCATAGCACTAGGCCTCTCACATCAAGGTGTGGTGGTGAACAAATATTCAGTCTCTTCTTTCATGATTGGGAAATCAATCCAGTTCCTTAGTCACCTACTGCTGGTCATCATCTATAACCAGTGGGTGACTAGAGGTCTTGGCTCCCCCTTCTCAATCCTGAAGGTGGTGGCTGAGAAATATGGTCACCATAATCCACCACAGTTGTTCTTTTCTGGGGAAACAATTTTTTGGAGCAAAAAGAAGCCACCTGTTGCTAGAGAAGACTGCTCAGACAGTAGGTGTGTGTGTGTACAAGAAATCAGTTGAGAGATCGGGTAGGGCTCAAAAATCTATTTGACCTGGGCCTCTACAATTCTTGAAACTGTCCCATTTATGGCAAAGCATAGGGTGCAGACACAGAATGTCCTTACCACACCTTGGACAGCCATACCCCACCCTAGGCAGCCTAACCATGTGATGCAATGCATCATGTTCCTGGTGGCCTCCAGATGTCCTCACCACCACCACCATGTGGCGTGGCAAGAAGCTGATTGCTATGCACTGTGTCCTCAGAAAAAGACCAATGATGCAGTGGATAGCAGTCTTACCCAAACTGGGATAAGGCTTCCCAAGGGACGGTAGCATGTCACCACTCATGTGAGAGGTCCCCGTCTGCCCCTCTGTGTGGCGAGGTCCACTGCAGGTCTTTGAATGGCGGGTGCTAGCTCCAGTCCCAACCAAGGGTGGTATAGTGGACAGAGCATGGTGGGATGGCTGACAGAGTCCCACCCAGCTGCACTGTGGGGGTGGCGGGCAACCATCTGTCTTGATCTCTGTGCTGGCCCTGAAGTTTGGTGGCAGTGATTGCCTGCCATAGGACCTGCAGCGATCGAGCCCTCCACAGCTAGTGTGGAAGCACCTATAATCTAACTCTGAGATTTCAGTGTATTAAGAAAGAGGAAGAAATAACAATCTGTGTTAGAATAAGGTATGGAAGGGTTCATTGGTCTTAGTATGGATTATGGAATAATAACATTCTGCTAGTGTAGATAAAATGATGTCTTCCATAACAGTACTGAAACAGTTTGTGGTTATATTAGCTGTTAAACTGAAAGTTCAGAGATTAATTAACTGAACTTGGGTTAGTAGGTTCTTTTCTAAAGTAACATATCATAATAAAAATCTCTCTGAGGTGTCCCGGACTCATTCTTAATTCCACTTGATTTTCCTCCCACAGTGGTGCAAGGCTGCCAAAGCTGAGTGGAGCTGGATAAATAGTAGGGAAGGTTATTCATTGAATATGACTTCAAAAGGTTTCAAAGTATGTGTTGAACTGTTAGCAAAATTAATATATACATTTTCCATTTCTTCCATGACACTAGTGTTCCTGTCTGACACCCATGTTGCTCCCTATCAGTAGAAATAGATGTCTAGGTCCTTGCAGGTTGATTTCCCAACAGAGAAGAAATCAGCACTGAAGTACAATTAAAAGTGACTATCCCTCAAAATTGGAGAGGAAGTGAATATCTGTGACCAATATCATATTTGATAGTATCTCTCACTTTACTCACTGAAGTCCAACAGAGAAGATGCAAGTCACTATTCAATTCCCACTTTGTTTCTGGAAATCAACATCCTTTTCAAGCATTTTGTTTTGTCTGTTCTGGTCAATTTGGTATTGTGGTCGCTTTGTTTCAGCATTTCAGTCACTTCAGTATTTTGGTTAATTAGAGTACAATCCTCCACCATCAAAGTCATCATTGGAAAAACTCCCGTTGACTATGGGTGAAAACAGACATGACGCTAACCACCTTTGGTGGTCATCTATGCATGTTGCAGGGCTGCATAGGGCACCAATACAGCCCTGCAATGTGCATAAATAACCACCAAGGGTGGTTAGCGTCATGTCTGTTTTCACCCTATAATGGTGGAGGACTGTCTTGATAGTTTCATCACTGAACCCAAACAAAGTAAGCAAAATATGTGGAATCTCTTTTGCTAGGCAAGCCTCTAGGGCAGAGAGATTGGGGTGGGTTGTCCCTCAGGGCAACAGACCTAGACTAAGTGAGAGATCACATATATCCTGACCATTCCCAGAAGTATCTACCTAGAGCAATAGCACAGATCTCAGCTACCAGGAAGAAGCCAGCAGGACTGCTTAAAGAGCTGTGCAGACTGTGTGAACACACAGGCCCCTACCTAGGTGTTTAGTACATGGGTTCCATGGATAGACTTAAAACAACAACAGGAGTGTGAGAATCACTGGTGTAGAAGAGTCCAAAGCATGTGGAGACCTGACTTTTGGATTGTTTGTTCAGGAGGGGAGATTTGAGCAGAATTCTCAGCTCCATTTTCCCATGCATGCAATGTGAATAATATCAACCTATCTGCCTCACAAGGCCATTGTGATAATAATAATGGGCTGATGATTTCAAAGCACTTTCTTCACATAACACCATATTATCCTCCACAAAACAGCATTGCTGTAGTGAAAACCTTCTGCTGTACCAATTACAGTCAAATCACTACTTTCCTTTATAAAGCACATTACTTTCAAAAGTTTAAAGTTTTCAAGGATGCACTGAGGGAGAAATGGCAGTCAGAGGTGACACTAAAGAATAGGCAATGATGATTTAGAGAGCAGGAGACTATGGTGTAGGTGAAAATGCTGGCAGAGGAAGAGTGATGAAGATTCCCTGGGGAATATATAGGTGTAATATGTGTAGCAGGAAACGAGGGTAAAGAGATAGGGAGAAAAAAGGCCACACAGAACCTTGAAGGTGAGGACTAGGTGTTTGTGCTGGATTTGAAGGGGAAAGGAAGCTTTGTGGTACCACTTTAAAAAATAAATACATCTCTTTTACATTAGAACAGAAGTTCCCAATCTGTGAGTCAGGACTCCAAGTGGGGTTGTGCCAGATATGAATCCTAATTGATTGTTGATATTCTTTGCATGTCTGTTGCGGTCAGGGGTCATATGATTAGATTTAAGTCTCAAAACATAGACAAAATGTCAAGGTATCACTCAGCTAGAGTAGGTCCTCGGTATTGTACAGCGACTGCACTGATCACACTTGTGGATGGTATTTGACAAAACTTTGGTACCCGTTTTGATTTCTTAAGTTCAGCAGCCTTTTTATTAACACACTTGTTAGTAATCTGTCTCAGGGTTTGCACCATCTAATACAATCTAAAGTAGTCTCTCTAATTACATTACTCTTTTATAGTTATCTATGTATTGCATAAGTGTACAATTAGGGGAAGCTATTAAAAAGCTATACGTGTGTAAATTATATATGCAGATAATTTATTTTCTTTTTCTTCTGTCCTCACTTTTAATGAGCTGCCTCAGCATCCAGACAGAAGACTCTTGTGCTTTCAATTTTTGAAAGCATAAATGTGTGTGGGAGCTCATCCAAATGGGCTTGGGAAGTGGAAGCATAAAAACAGACTCTTCTGTCTTTCCAAGACTCCAGAACCATTAACCATTGTGCAAACTCTCGTATAATACTCTTGACCTATGAAGTAAAAGAAAAAGAATTGCTTAACAACACTGAAACACTTAGAGGTATATTCTGACCTTTTGGTAGAATGGAGTAAGAAAAAGATGAGTCTTTTATTCTTTTGCACGTGGAGTGGAGTAACTCATTCTGAGACTGAACTGGCTGGTGCAGAAATGTTTGTGGGGTGACTCTGCAAGAGAGTTATTGTACATATGGAAATAATGGAGCTCTTGATCTTGTTCATCCCCTCCTCTACTCCTTCCACTTGCTCCCTCTCCCCTTTTGCACTGAGCACAAGCTCCTTATCTTTATCTTTTCAAGTCTCTTCATGACTTTTCATCCCCCTATCTTTCTGCAGTTGTTTCCCTCTACATTCCCACCCAGGAGCTTCGCTTCTCCTCTGCTGCCATCCTACATTCCCCTGAGTTAAAGCTGAAATGAATATTTATTTTACTGCCTGCGGGTAATGCCTGCATTTTGGGGTACGTGGCGGGTTACCCAGGTACTGATCGGATATGCCGATTCCCAAAATATTGGTAACTTCTGCTACAGATTTCTCAGTTTTCCGATTACCAATTGGTATATTGGGTTGGAAAACTAAAAGAATTAGGACGAAAAGAAATGAATTATTTTGGGTGTGCATGCAAGCTCACTCACAGCCGTTGGTCCAATTAAAGCTATCATATGAACTGCTTGATTGACATCTCTTACATTTGGGATCAACATGGCAACGACCTTCTCTCTCTGAACCAGGGGTAGGGAACCGCAGGTCAGGGGCCAAATGCGACCTTCAGCAAGTTTTTATGTGGCCCCTTTCCAGTGCCTGGATCTGGCCTCTGGATCCAGCCTCTACCCGCAAGCACTGAAAAACTGAGCTCAGGATAAGAGAGCATAGAGGAGGGATGCACACAAGGGTAGGGGACAGATCCATGGCTCAGATCCATGAACTGGGCCCTCCTTTTCTTTAATACACTCATTAAGCACCCCCGCCCCCAAACTTGATGTGGCCCTCGGAGCTCGTACTGATTTTCAGTGTGGCCCCAAGGACAGAAAAAGTTCCCCACCCCTGCTTTAGACAGTGGGGCTAATCCCAAGCCCTGCAGATTCTGCGTGCAGATTTCCACGCAGCATTATGGGCGACAATGGCAGTGCATGTGGTTTCCATGCTGGTATGAACGTGCACATCTACGCATAGGATCAGTGATGGTTGGGATCAGCCCCAATGGCTCGTCATCATTATTACTATATTAAAATATAAAAAATTACTGCACATGCACACAATGGCTACTGGAGCCATTCCGTCCATGTGTAGCCCTTTCCCCAAATGATGCTGACACTGCCAGCACCATTGTGAAAAAGGAGATGCATGTGCAGAATGGTCCAGCAGTCATTTTGCACATGCAAAGCAATTTTTTTATTTTTTAAAAAACGATTTAAAAGAAATCACCACACATGCTCAAACAGCCACTAGACCATTCTGCACATGTGTCCCCTTTTCCAATATGGCACCAGCAAAATGACCATTTTATGCAAAGGCAGTGATGTTTTAATTTATAAAATATGGTTTTAGTAAATTAAACAAAAAATGAAAATGAATGAAATCAAACAAATGTTGCTGCTTCTTCATTTTTATTACATTAGGGGCTCTATTCATATTTGTAAGTAATTACAATGATACGACTTGCATACCCCTAATTATTACCAATCAGGCCATGTTTCAAAACAGAAGTATAAATTCAAAACAGGAGCTTTTAGAAATCTAGTGAATGTTACCTCAGTAGATGAGAGCCCGGTGTAGTGTTTGCCTTAGCATGTAAACTCCCTTTCCTGGGTCCTTCACATAGAAGCACCTCTGCTTTCCATTAAATTAAAGAATACTTCATAAATGTCCATTACTCTTAAAAATATGAAATAACAGGCTTCGGAAGGAGTGGGTGTGCCCCTTCAAAATAATGGATGAAATGCTTCAAAACAGAGGTGGAAAAAAATGGACAAAAAATGATCTATCACCATGGCTACCAGTTCAATTATTAGCATCCAAACCAAGAGTTCAAAATAAAAATCCAGTTATCAACAATTTAGCAGTCAGCCTACAAAAACAGATACTTAAAATAAGCATATGGGCTAACAGTGAATTAATAAAAATAAACAACAAATAAATACCAATGACAGTAATCGAGTGTGAGAAGCCCTGGCATAAATTGTGGGTCCACAGAGCCTGAAATGAAAAAAGCCTAGGTCTTCCAGATTTTGAAATTCCCATAGTGATTTATGAGGGGTGCCCAGCACATGTGGTCCTTGAATGAACCAGAAAGAACTTATTTCTGGTTTATTCATGGACCCAAACAAAAGCATGACTTTGAGAAGCACCAAGCTAAAATAGGAGCCCACAGGGCCTGCAACCCAAGGACCACCAGCCCCAGAAGGGGATGTTGTTTTATTGAGCATACGAAATTAATTATGGTAACATTTTCCTTTTTCCAAGGAGTAAGACAGCGTGCATCTGAGGGAGGTCAGGGAGATGGATATTGTTGTTATAAGGAGGAGACCCACATGTCCATTTTGCACAGAGGGCCCTGGATCCAGCACTGCCCAAGTCCAGTCTCTTAGGCAGGGTTCATTTTGCCGATGCATTCCAGAATAAGACAAGGAAAACAGACATATGGGGTTTTAACGGCTGCACTCTTTATTCCAAATTCCATGATGTAGGTGGGGTTATTGCCACCGGTAATTTGGGTCCAGTTCAACAAGTATTAACACACTTAACAATAACTGTCAGGGGAACTGACCTTGATGTACCTTCAAGTACTCCTTCTCCCTGGCTGCCCCCCCATGCCTGGAACTTCCCTCCCTGCCCACATTCTCCTCACCCCCTCCCTTCGTACCTTCAAATCCCTCCTCAAGACCCACCTCTTCCGCTCTGCCCTTCCCAACCTCTTGCTCCCCTCACCTAACTCCTGCTGATACCCTCCATCAGTACAATCTGTTACCCACAGGACCCATAAGGGCTCTCAGCTACAACGGAATTGGAGTCGTCTATGGACCATTTCGAACCAGTCTTGGTCTGTCTCCATGCACTCTCCCCTGGGAGCTGATGCATCAGAGTTACCCCCTCGCAGTTTATTTATTTTTTATTTATTTATTTATTTATTTAATTTATATCCTGCCTCTCCTGAACACAGCTTGGGGTGGCTAACAATTTCAAAAATATAAAAATACAATTATAAAAATATTTTAACACACTCATAAAATCACACAATTAAACACAGCTAGGGTGACACTAAACAATTAATACAATAAATAGGGGTGGAGGGAGATTAAAAAACCCCCTCCCTGCCCCTCCCCAAAGGCCTGGGAGAACAGCCAGGTCTTGCAATTTCACCGGAAGGTTAAAAGGCCACCTTGCCCCCAGTGTAAGAGGTGTCAGCCCAGCACCCCTATGTTCCTATTGCTACTGTAAGCATAAACTCTAATACTACTGTGACTCGGTCAGGAACTATATCGGGGCTGATACAATACCCCTATCTGCTGTAACTCCCAAGTAGCTCCTGCCTATGAAAGTCACAAAAGTTACTAGAGATGGGGTATCAACGGTAAACATGGTGCCCTACAACAGTCATAGTAAAATTGGCCAGGCACTCTAGGAAAGTACACTATCTATTAGAATATTGCTGTACTTGATGATCAAAGGTGCTGGACTTATTTATTTTATTAAAGATTTTATTAAAAGATTTAATATCCCTCCCCTCCTGCCATAGGCAGCTTGGGGCAGCTTACAACAACGTAGAACAATTATAAAACCATAACATTATAAAAACATATCACTCCCCCCCATCCCTCTCCTCCCCTCTACCCATCTTCCCCGCCAAACGCCTGACAGAACAGCCAAGTCTTACAGCTCTTTCGAACGGAGGGGAGGTACAGGGTCAGACATATCCTCACTGGAAGGGAATTCCACAGCCTCGGTGCAGCCACTGAAAATGCCCTCCTTTGTGTGGCCCCCTGGAAGACTCGGACCACAAGAAGGATATCCCTCGATGACCGCAGGTGCTGGTCCAGTACCCGGGGGTGAGGCGGTCCCACAGATAGACAGGGCCCAGACCATTTAGGGCTTTATAGGTTAAAACCAACACCTTGAATTGGGCTCGGAAGACTATTGGCAGCCAATGCTGAAAACAGGGCACTGGTGTAATGTACTCACACTGGCCCAGTTCCACCAAAAGATGGGCCACCACATTCTGCACCAGCTGCAGCTTCTGGGCCATCACCATGGGTAGCCCCACATAGAGTGCATTACCATAGTCTAGTCTCGAGGTGATGAAAGCGTGGATGATGGTGGCCAGGTCAGAGTCCAAAAAATATGGCCTAAGCTGATGTACCAGATGTAGTTGGTGAAAGGCACCCCTTGCCACAGCCTCCACCTGAGCATCCAGGCAGAGCTGCACATGGAGGAGTACCCCAGACTCTGCACCTGGGGAACCAATGGAGGACAGACCCCATCAATAATGGGGGCCATTAACTCCATCACCGTACCTACCAGTATCACCTCCATCTTGTTGGGATTCAGCTTCAGTCGATTAGCCCTTGTTCAATCCCCCACCTCCGTCAGATGCCGAGTAAGCACAGAGACTGCAGGGTCAGGGTCTGTTGAAAAAGAAAGGTATAGCTGGGTGTCATCAGCATATTGGTGGCACTGTACACCAAACCTCAGGATCACCTCGCCAAGAGGCTGCATATATACTTTGAACAGGAGGGGGGACAACACCGAACCCTGTGGGGCACCACATATGAGGTCTCGGTGTGATGAAAAACACTCCCCGAGTACCACTCGCTGTGTTCTCCCAGTCAGCAATAAGTGGAACCATTCAAGAACAGTCCCGCAGGCGTGCCACCAACATCTCGTTATCAACCGTATCAAAAGAAGCTGACAGATCTAATAGAACCAACAGGGGCCCCGGTCCATCTCCTGGCGCAGATCATCAACCAAGACCACAAGCGCAGTCTCTGTGCCATAACCTGAATAAAATCCCGACTGAGAGGGATCAAGAAAACCGATGCGGTCAAGATGCCCCAGCAACTCCTGAGCCACCACCCACTCAATAACCTTCCCTAAAAAGGGAAGGCTAGAGACAGGTTGATAGCTGGCAAGGCAGTCAATGTCAAGCGATGGTTTCTTGAGCAGAGGCTGCATCACCACTTCCTTGAGACAGCCCGGCACTCTGCCCTCCCGAATGGAGGCATTGAGCCCCCCCAGCCAGCAGGGCCGGCCTCAGGGTTTGTGAGGCCATGTGCGAAGTCTTGGTGCGGGGCCTAATTTGCATAATTAGGCCCCACCTAATTATGCAAATTTATTAATTTACATAAAACTTAGTCCCTCTGGACAGGAAGGATTCCCATTCTCCACCCCTCCGAGCAACCATGGAGAAGCATGGCCTCCCAATGCTTCCCCCCCTCCCCAGCCGAGTGTCTACCACCACTCCCCAGGAGTGGTTCCACTGTAGGGGCAGCCAAGCGGGCAGTGAGGCAGGCACAGAGAGACTGGCTGCGTCCACTGCCTTACTGGAGGAGGGAGTGAGCTTACCCAGTCTGGCCTCCAGGGCTTGTTGCTTCTTCTGCTGGTGCCGCCTGTGCCTTGTGCACGCATGCAGTGCAACAAGTCCAGCGGTGCTGCTATCACACGCACAAGACACCCAAAAGGCAGCTAGCTTATTAAGTGCATTATGCCATGAAAAGAGACATATAACCAGTTCAGTTGTGCCCCCATAATCAGTTCATGCTGCCCCCACCCCATAACCAGTTCATTTCTGCCCCTGCCCCCATATAATCAATTCACGCTGCCCCCACCCATAACAATTTAATTTGTGCCCACGGGGCAGCGTGAATTGATTATATGGGGGTGCAAATGAACTTGTTATTGGGTGCAGGTTTAAAGAGAGTATTCCTGTTGGCAGTAACTTAATTAAGAAGAGTTACTGAAATAACAGCCATAATAATCTCAGAACCATATTTGCAGATTTATTTAGATATTGCTTTACATCCTAAATTCCTACCTAAGATAGTATAAGTAAGACAGTTGTGAGAATGTGGCCCTTTTTACACGGGCCTCTCATCCCCACTCACCCCCCCCCACTCATCCCCACCTATGGAGCAACCAGGGTAAACGGTGGTTACTATGTGGGTGTGGATTAGTGGTGGGTGAGTGAGGATGCGTGTCCAGCCATATTTATGTCCCACCCATGCACTGGTGCGCCCACGGACTCCCCACCCAGTGGAGCCAAGAACAGAAGGTTGCTACCTTGTAAACAAGATTTTTTGAGATGGCTCCAAACATTCTCACAACACCCACCCTTCCAGCCCCGCATGGAATTCTTTTCTTATATTTCTAGAAAGGGTTGAAAGTACCTGTCATTCAGAGGGGGAGGGGGATTTTTTATACTAGAGGAGCTCGAGACCATCATGCAGTCTATTATTTGAATAGGGTGAGCGTGCACAACACAGTTGTGAGAATTACAAGGTAGCAACCTTCTTATCAGCACATGGGGAGGAACTGTTTGTAAACAAACATCTTTATCTCCCAGCCCGATTATGTCCCCTCTGCTTCTGCTGCTGCTGCTGCGCTACTAGGAGGCAGAGGTAGGTGAGGAATGGCGTCTGGAGCCAGGGAAGGGAGGAAGAATCACTTAATGGGGGACAAGCTGGCTGCATCCTGTTGCCTAACCAGGCAAGTGCGGGGCTCCAGTTGGCCGCGGGGCCATGTGCGGCCGCACATGTGGCACATGCCTGGGGCCAGCCCTGCCCACCAGCAATGGCCCCATTGTCTCCTTGCAAGATTTAATTAGCCAAGACGGGCATGGATCTAATTCACAAGAGGTGGCCCTAACAGCCCCAAGGGTTCTGACCACATCAGCGGGTGTCACCGACTGAAATTGATCCCATAAAATCGGACAAGTTGTGATTTCCATAACTTCAGGTTCTCCTAGTCTACCAAGTGCAGCATCAAAATCGCAGTGTATACGAGCAATTTTATCCACAAAATAATTCACAAACCTATCACAGTGTGGGCATGGATCTAATTCAGTTGTGAATTAGATCCATGCCCGTCCTGGTTGGTGAAAGCCTCCAGGGAGACTTTGGGGACGGTGCTGGCGAGGGTAGTCAATGCGTGCCTTCGGCAGGGGAGATTGTCACCCAGTCTCAAGGAGGCTGTGGTGCACCCCCTGCTGAAGAAGCCATCTTTGGATGTGGACGCACTCGCCAGCTACCAACCCGTCTCTAATCTCTTCTTTTTAGGGAAGATTATTGAACGGGTGGTGGCAATACGGCTCCAGGCACATCTGGATAACATCGGTTTCCTTGACCCTTTTTCAGTCTGGGTTCCGTCCCGGCTATGGTACTGAGACAGTGTTGGTGGCCTTGGTGGACGATCTCCACCGGGAGATGGACGCGGGATGTTCAACATTTCTGATCCTGCTATATTTCTCAGCGACTTTTGACATAGTGAACCATGGGCTGCTGCTGAGACGGCTGTGACACCTGGGGGGGTCTGGACGGGACTGTCCTTGGGTGGTTCCGCTCATTCCTCTCGGGGAGAAGCCAATGGATGGTTCTGAGGACTGAAACATCAAGCCCCCGGGCCCTGACTTGTGGCATTCTGCAGGGTTCCATCTTGTCTCTGTTATTATTTAATGTGTATATGCAGCCGTTGGGGGAGATCATGAGAGGGTTCGGGGTGTGATGCCACCAATATGCTGATGATACTCAGCTGTATCTTTCTTTTTCAACCAACCCAGGTCCTGCTGTCTCGTTACTCTCCCAGTGTTTGGAGACCATGGTGGATTGGATATGGCAGAGCAGACTGAAACTCAATCTCGACAAGACAGAGGTGATGGTGGTGGGTAGGGCGAGGGAGGTGCTGGCTCCCCTTGTAGGGGGGTGGGATCCTGGGAGTGCTTCTCGGAGTCTGGGAGTGCTTCTGGACTCAGAGGCAGCAGGTTCGGAGTCTGGGAGTGCTTCTGGACTCAGACCTCTATCTGGATTGACAGGTGGAGGCGGTGGCTAAAGCTGCCTTTCAGCAGTTGTATCTAGTGTGGAGGCTGCATCCGTACATTTCCAGGCCTGACCTGGTCACCCTCACCCACGTCTTCATCACCTTGAGGCTACACTACTGCAACGCACTCTACGTGGGCTTCCCTTGATACTGGTTCAGAGGCTGAAGAGAGTGCAGAATGCGGCGGCCCATGTCCTAACAGGGACGGGTCGGCGGGAGCACATAACACCTGTGCTCCATACTCTGCACCGGCTGCCTATAGCATACCGAGCCAGATTGAAGGTGTTGGTGTTGGCTTATAAAGCCCTGCACGGTCTGGGTCCCTCATACCTCAGGGAATTCCTTGCCCTCTGTGCCTCAGAGCGATCCCTTCGGTCCACCGGGGGTGCCTTTTTGGAAGTCCCCCATATTAAACGGGGGGCCACAATGGAGAGGGCATTCTCAGTGGCTGGGCCGCGACTTTGGAACTTCCTCCTGGAGGAAGCCCATCTGGCTGGTCCCAGTTCTGCTGGCTTTTTGCCGAGCCTGCAAGATCTGGCTGTTTGCCCAAGCCTTTGGATGGGAGGGAGCGGTAGTTGGGGAGAAATTTGGGTTTTTTAAGATATATTTTTAAGATATTTTTTAAATTTAAAATATCTTTTACGATATCTTTAAATACTAGTTTTAGTATTTTTAATGGAATTTTATTGTTATGTATTTTTGGTCCCTGCAAGCCACCCCAAGATGCCGTAGGCATGAGGGGGGCGGCTAATAAATACAAATAAATAAATAAAATATAGATGAATCCACTCGAGGGTGGATGGAGGCGGGACTTTCCAGGCCCCGCACCACCTGGAAAAGACCCACTGCGTGAGATTTTGCAGATCCCATGAGAGCAGCAAAAAAAGCTTTTTTATATATAATATATATAAAAGAAAAAAAAGCTTTTTTCGCTGCCCTCATAGCCTTGGCATATGCTTGTAAACTGTCTCTATGCCACAATCTGTCAGTTATGATGCCACCGTCGCTCCAACCACCGCCCTTCTCGCTTCAGCACTTGCAGCTCCTCCCAAAACCATGGGGGCCTGCGGTGCTGTCACCTGGGCAGCGGACGTCTAGGAGCCGTCTGATCAATGGCCTCATTCAGCAGTGTTCCATAGTGCAATGAGGTCATTGAAATGGTCATCGAGGTCAGAGGGTACCTCCCTGAGAGCCAACCAGAACCATTCCAGTTCCATTATCCTCCGGGAGCGAACCATTCAAATTGGCTCCACAAACTTCCGGGGGCAGACGTGTGCTAGGAGAGAGCTTTGTAGGAGATAACGATCTGACCATGAGAAGGGCACTGCTGATATCTCCTCCAATAAAGGACACACACCCCCCACCTCAAGGCTGGTCCAAAACATGAGATAGAGAATATGTCTCCCCTGATGTGTCAGGCAGCTTATCATTTGAGACAGACCCATGGTTGCCATTGTGGCCATGAACTCATGCTCCACCACCCATCCCGAGGTCAGCATCGGTGTGGATGTTGAAGTCCCCGCAGACTAATGCCTTTGGGGACCGCAACACCACCTCCACCACCACCTCTGCCAGAGCATGTAGAGAGGCTGTTGTACAGGTAGGTGCATGGTATATGAGCATCACCCCTCGATAAATCAAACACCAGGTGAAGAGCCTCAATCTCTACCATGATTTGTACCGGATATCTCCTAACCGACCACCTCTCTAAAAATCATAGCTACACCACCACCCCGTCCCTCTGATCATGGCTGATGCTGCACGGAATACCCGGCCGGAACAAGGTCAGCCAAGATAGGCCCCGACTCAAGGTCCAGCCAGGTTTCTGAAATGCCCACTAGAGATTTGCAAACAGAACCAAGTTTGGAAATTCGCTTTGGTTCGGTTTGAAAATTGAGTTCGGTTCGAAAGTTCGGTTCAGTCGACCAAACTCTTCAGGTTTGGTCGAATTCTGAACTTCCAAATCGAGTTCGTACAATCAAAAATGGGTTTTTTTGGCCTTCCAAACTGGTTCGAATTTGACCGAACAGTTTGGTCGAATTTGAGTTCGGTTTGAAAGTTCGGTTCAGTCGACCGAACTATTTGAGTTCGGGCTAAACTTTGAACTTCCGAACTGCGTTCGTACATCCCTAATGCCCACGAGATCAGCAGCACAATCAAAGACTAATTCTTAGATAGTTTTTGCTTTATTCGCTACGTTCAACAGCAGCAGCGAAGGGTTGGGGGTCCTCTGATCTCAATTCCCCTGTCCAGCCGCTAAGGGGTGAGGGAGTGAGACCTGGAACAAGCACCTGTCCCACTTCATTGGTCTCATACCACCCCATTTGGACCCATATCTCCCCTGTCCCATCACGACTCCAATGGCTTCGCCCCCCCCGGTGCGGCCCACCAACCCTGGCCCCCTCCGGTCATTCCACCCTGACATCAGGGGAGACCATCACCCCACACCTTCATACACCCTACTCTCTCTGCCACAGAGGGGCAACCCCCCCTTCCCCAAGGACTGCACCCCTCCCTCACACCAAGGGGGTCAGTCCTTCCCCCCTAACCCAGTCCCACTGCCCCTTCCCCATATAAAACAAACATTCCATCCCACCTACCCCCACATCCCAATCCCAAAACACAATTACCCCCATCCTAGCCCACTCAGAACCCTATAAGGGCCACGCCTAAGCTGAGCCGCTGGCAGCTTTTGATGTCACTGGACCAGAAGTCCGTCCCTGAGTGTCGGCCCTGCCCCCTCCTCCAACAGGGGGAGGGGGTTGATGTTACCTGGTTCCAGGCATCTTGGGTCTTGTCTGGGGGGCGGGTGTCCTGGGGGGGTGTCCGCTTTGCAGAAGAACATCCAGGAGCCACTGCCACTAACTGGCCACCGAACGGCCTCCAAATGGCCGAAGCCCTTTGGTCTTTCCTCTTCAGGCGCCGCCCAAGGTCCCAGAACCTGGAAGCTCCCAGCCCTTATGACTTTAAAGAAAAGGGAAAAAATGGTGGAATGTCAGAGGTGAATTGTCACTGGGTATAGGACACACACACTATAAGGTGTTTAGCACTACTAGTCCACATTATTGCTATACTTAGAAGGTAGAAATAATATATACATGCTTATAGTATAAGAAAGAACTATGGAGTTCACTGAAAGGCCATAGACAGAACAACTGTAGACTGTTAGGGGTGGGACTTGGGGCAAAAAAACGGTTACTGGTTTTACCAGTTACCGGTTTACAAAAAACTGGTTTACTGGATTAAAACCGATATACCGGTACCAGCTTTTTTCCATTGATTTCAATGGGGAACTGTCCCCATTGAAATCAATGAAAAAACCCAGATATCTCCCCCTCCCAGGCTGTGCGGGTGGAAGGGGGGGATACCCCCCACCCATCCTGCCCAGCCTGGATTTTTTTTACAAAAATTATCCCGAAGTCTGGCTGCTAATGTGGGCTTCAGGCCGCTGCTGCCCCGGCAGCGGCTGTGACCCATAGCCCATACCAGCAGGTTCTAGGTGATCCCTGGGGTGGGGGTGGTTTAACACCCCCACCCCAGGGATCACCTACCCCCCCACCCAGATTGCCTTACTTGTCCTCCGGGTGGTGGTGGTGGTGGCGGCAGCGGCAGCGGCAGTTGCAGCTGCACGGCATGGGTCTGGACAGCTTCAGCGCTAGTGGCAGCTGGCTTCCCTTCAGCACTTCACTAGGCCTTCTGGGGAAACCCGGAAGTTCCCTGGAATGCCTAGTGAAGCGCTGAAGGGAAGCCAACCAGTACTAGCGCTGAAGCCGCCCAGACCCATGCCATGCTGCTTCTGCCACCGCCGCAACCCGGAGGACCAGTAAGGTGATCTGGGTGGGGGGGTAGCGCGATCCCTGGGGTGGGGGGTGTTAAACCACCCCCTACCCCAGGGATCACCCTGGCTGCTGCTGGTGAAGGCTCCAGGTCACCGCCACCGGCGTGGCAGTGGCCCAGAAGCCCACACTAACAGCCGGACTTCGGGTTAAAATAAAATTAAAAAATCCAGGGTGGGTGGGGTGTGTGCCCCCTTCCACCCGCGCAGCCTGGATGGGGGAGGGAAAGATAGTGGGTTTTTTTTTTTTTTTTTTACATTGCGACCATTCATTTCAATGGCCGCAATGTAAAAAAATCTGGCACGGGGAACCGGTACCGGTACCCCAGATTACTGGGTTAATCTGAAACTGTCGGTACAGCAAAATACCGGCAGTTTTGGATACCGGGGGAACCGAAATTCCCACCCCTAGTGTTTATGGCCTGGGGTTTCACAGTTGAAGACAGTTGTTAAAGTAGAAGACGACTGGGTAAGTGAAATGATGTCCAAAGGCCTGTTTTGGACTTAATCTATTTAAGATTAGACTGCATTCCAGAATAAATTAGATGGATGGCTGCTGCTTGGAGGATTCAGGACAGATGTCTATCTGAACATTCTCAGACATTCTGTGGAGGAGGGATGAATTTATGAGAGTCAAGCAGAACAGGTGAAGTTTTGGGGGAACTCCTGAAAAATGTTAAGAAATAGAAATGTGTAATGAAATAATTAAACATCAATAAGCCAATGAAATCCTAGAAAAAACAGTTAAACCAATGAATATAGAAGGAATTTAAATGAACCAATCAGTGAGGATTAATAACTAACTTGCTTGTGATTGGATAAAAGATGGTTTTGTATAACTCAGAAATAGTATATAATTTGTATGTTTGGAATGATTCTTTGTGACTGATCAACCCAATATTGGTTGCATGTATCAGTGCCCCTTCCATGTGGAATTCATAATTCTTACTGTGATGTCTAGTCTCTATTCCGGAATTACTTCCCAGGGCATACTCCATATGTAAACCCACATCAATGGAGACACCATTACGATACCCAGTGCCACCCACAAAGGCTGGATAAATGCTAGTACTAGCCCCCTCCTTAGTCCTTACCCACATACTGTGGCATGGGTAAATCTTGCCCAGGTTAGGGGGGGCATTGGGAAAGGGGAGGAGGCAGGTTGATTGCACGAGGTGCATGGCAGGCAAAGACTCCACGCCTAGACTAAGAAGAGAGGTTTACCCAAAACCAGCCAGTGAGTTCAGGACATGATTTGAAACCTGGTCACATGGGTCCAAGTTCAGCGGCCTCTCCAATACACTAGCTCATGAACAGACAGTTGGGATCCAGATGGCAGGGTCAACACAGTTCCAATGTTTCATTCCAATGACCTCAGATCACCAGAGCTTCCCCTCCACCCTTCGATCCCCTGGGTCTTCTGATCTTGCAAGCGTCTGAGGGGAGGGAGTGAAACCTCAGTCTTAAACAAGAGGGAGAGAACATCCCCCATCCCCTGCCCAAACTATCATGGTGGACTCCTCCTTTGGATCAGGACCTGGCTTGCATCTAAGAAGGAACTGGGATGAGCATAAGCCCTCCCAGGGGAGACTTGAGCTTGGGCCCTGTGTGCGCCTGCAGTGACATGTGGCCATGACTATCACATGACAAGAGGATCCTTCAATACTGATTTTTTTTAAAAAAACAACAACAAAAAAACAGCTGCTTTGCCAAGTAAAAGATTGAGTCTCATCATAAGGTCCGATGCCCTCTTGAATCAAGGTGACTAATTTACATTCAGGGCATTTTGAGATCTTAGGGCCATCCCCAATCCTGGCCATCTGGCTGCCCTATGCCCATTAAGAATTAACATTATTTTAATTATTTCTCATTAAAGTTATTATACAGTTTTTAAGGCCTGGCAAGTCATCCAGCCCCATTTGTATCAACAGCAGGGGCCCTTCAAACACCCTCAAAGGTACTGGGCCTGGGGGAGCCTCCAGGTCTGAATGTGTGGAGGCCTGGGGGGAGGGCCATCAAGATCTTGGGGTGCCTTGTCCCCAGACCATCATTCACATAACTCCACCTGGGGCTTTGGCCCCTACTAGACCATTAAGGCATTATTGAGGACAGAAACCACCCTGAGGCCGGCCCCATGCGGCTGGCACTTCCCACATATGATAAATATTATGGGGTACAATCTAGGGGGTTGTTCTAGAGTAAGGAGAAGAGCATCCAGTTTGGGCCCACATTTTCCAAGCCCCCAACCTCACTCAGAGACTTTTTTAATTATATTTTTTTTTGCTTAAAGGGAGGCTGGACTCTCTGCATACACCTTGTATTTCCATGCCACTCAGGGTCCCAAATTAGGATCCTGTTGGGCCTCAAGGGAGAGCACTGCCCACCCCACCCCCTGGGGTGTGTGTGTGCTACACCAACTCAGACCATGGGCCAAAACGGCTGCGGAGAAGGAGGGAGGGATAAAGGAAGATTGAACACAGGGAACACAGGGAGGGGTAAAACCAAAAAATAACACCTAAATCTATCTAATCTAAGCTAAATAAATGATAATATGGAGGTAAATGGGTTGAATGGGTGAAATAGGAGGATGGTAATGGATTTTGAATAGGAAAAAACAAAAACTGCTGGGAGAGAGGGAGCCTTCTGAAAAGCCTGCTGTTCAGGAACAGTGACTAGCTCAGAAGGTGTTGGGAAGGGGGGAGGCAATCAGTTTTGTTTCTTGCTGTGCCCACCTCACCGCAAGCCCCATTGGCTCCATGCAGCCTAGCCCGTGGCCAATCGCAGACTGCAAAGCCAGTGGTCTGAAGTAAAAAGGAATGGTGATTGGGCAGGCTGGGTGCTACTCCAAGTCTCTCCACCCCTGGTGCTTGGAAGTCTTCTCCTCAGCTGACTCCCCCTCCCTGTCATGTTTTGCCTTCCAGTGACACGTTTTTGCCACCCAAACTCACCCGAACGTGATCCGATCTGACCCAACTGTTCGGTCATTTAGACGTTCGGAATCTAGTTCAGTACGGTCAGTTCGTGTTCAGATTCAGGTTCAGGTTTGGTCATCCGAACAGGTCGAGTACGGGCCGAACTCCGAACTTCTGAACTGCATTCACCCATCCCTAATGCCAATGGCAGAAGGGGTGAAGAGGAGGCAGGAACTAGCCCATATTGACCCACCAAGTAATCCTAGAGGTAAGTCACATCGTGCCACAAATGGCCTATGGACTTCCCACAATTTTAGCAGCTTGCTGCTCGATCTGCTCCTGACCCACATCTGATCTGAGAGTTTGCACTGGCCTTTAAAGCTGGCTCTGTCAGTCTCACATCACAAGACAATATTTTCACCCTTTTCTCTGGTTGTCCCAAGCAACCTGGCCAGGGAGCTCATTCTATTCCCGGTGCATGGCTCTTGCAGCTGTAATGCTCGGCTAAACTTCTGGCATTTGCTCCCTCCTGTGAGGTGTGTGTGACAAATGGCCCCTATGCTCCCAGTCAAGCAGGTGATGGGGTATTCTCTGCTCATTCTCTAGTCCTCTGGTTCCAGGAAGTAGGGGTGGGTATTTGGATTCAGATTTAATTCATAATTGCTCATAATGGACCATTACGGATTAATCCGTACCAAACCAAAATATACCTGTTGTGTTTCAATTCTAAAATAATAAAAAAATTAAAGAGATTGCTGCACATACACAAATGGCTGCTGGACCACTCTGTCCATGTGTGCCCTTTTTTCAAAATGGGAGCATTGTCACCACCATTTTGGAAAAGAGCAGCCAGTCCACACATGCTCAGCAGTCATTTTGCACATGTGCAGACTGGCTTCCCTTTTCCAAAATGGCAGTGGCATTGTCATTTTGCACAAGTGCAGTGTTCATATTTTTAATAGAAAATATTTTTAAATTGTTTTAAAGTTTTTAATTGATTTAAATATGGATCTGTAATACAGATCCGTAATTAAATCTGGAAATAGGGGGATCCGAATTGAAAATGGATGCAAACCACCATTTCCTCAGGGAACCTCCCCTATCATGAAGCTCCTGTTCTGGTTCTCCAACTCCATTCCCAGCTCCCATCTGTGCTACATTTTGAAAGATTCCTTACAGACTTGAAGGGCTAAATCCTACTGACTTTACTTGCTATGTGAGATGGCCCATTCATTTGGGACTCCTCGTGCAAATATTTATCTCCGAAGATAACAGATTGAGAATCTTTGTGCCCCATGTTTACGGATAAGTCACAAATTTATACAAAATCTCCATATTTCAGAAAAGTGCCAATCCATGAGCAATAGGAATAGTCTTCTATGGTCCAGTAACAATGGATAAAATTCCATATAAAGCAAGTTTAATATCTGACCATTTCATAGACAAACCAAGAGTGCAATCTAATTTCAGCCTTGAGTTGTAGCCATGTGGGCATAAGAACTGCCTTCAATTTGTGCAGAGTTGAGCCAACAGTTGTTCGTAAAAAGATCTTAATCCAGATAAAAGCATCCTAAAAAGAATAAGAGAACAGCTTCTCACCATGTATTAAGCCCCAGATGAAAAGCACATTTTATTTATTTATTTATGTATTTATTTATTTATTTAATAAATTTATACCCTGCCCCTCCTGCAAAGCAGCCTGGGGCAGCTTCCAACAATTAAAATACAATAAAAACAATTTAAAACATTTCATAATAACATCCAAATGTTAAAACAGGGCTAAAATATCATAAATATCACAAATAATATATCACAAATCAGGTGGGGGAGCTAAAAACCCCTCACCCTACCCCCCAACCTCCCCAAAGGCCTGGGCAAACAGCCAGGTTTTACAACTCCGCTGGAATGTCAACAGGCTAGGGGCCAGGCGAGCTTCCTCCAGAAGGGAGTTCCAAAGGCGCGGCCTGGCCACAGAGAATGCCCTCTCCATTGTGGCCCCCTGCTTAACACAGGGGACCTCCAAGAAGGCACCCCCGGAAGACTGAAGGAGCCGCTCTGGGGCGCGGAGGGCGAGGTGGTCCCTGAGGTATGAGGGGCCCAGACCATGTAGGGCTTTATAGATCAACACCAAAACCTTGAACTTGGCTCGGCACGCTATTGGCAACCAGTGCAGAACTCGTAGCACAGGTGTAATATGCTCCCGACGGCCCGTCCCCATAAGGAGATGAGCCACTGCATTCTGCACTAGCTGAAGTCTCTGGACCAGGAACAAGGGAAGCCCCACGTAGAGCATGTTACAGTAGTCTAGTCTCGAGGTGATGAAGGCATGGATGAGGGAGGCCAGGTCCAGGCCGGAGACGAACAGTCACAGCCTATGCACCAGAGACAGTTGACGGAAGGCAGCCTTAGCGACTGCCTCCACCTGCCGCTCCAGGCAGAGATCTGCGTCCAGTATCACCTCCAGACTCCGAACCTGCTGAGCTATAGGAGGCCGAACCCCACCAACCAGGGGGGCCACTACCTCCTTCGCTCTCCTCACCATCACTTCCGTCTTATCGGGGTTCAGTTTCAGTCTGCTCAGCCGCATCCATTCCACCACGGCCTCCAAACATTGGGATAACAACGAGACAGCAGGGTCTGGGTCAGTTGAAAAGGAGAGGTACAGCTGAGTATCATCAGCATACTGGTGATGCCGCACCTCAAACCCTCTCACAACCTCCCCCAAGGGCTGCATATAGATGTTAAACAATAATGGAGACAGGATAGAACCCTGTGGAACGCCACACGATAAAGTGCGGGGGCACAATGTCTCCTCCCCCAGCACCACCCACTGGCTCCTCCCCAAAAGGAATGAATGGAACCATTCAAGAACAGTCCCGTCCTGACCCCCCAGGTCATGCAGCTGCCTCAATAACAGCCCATGTTCCACGGTATCAAAAGCGGCCGAGAGATCTAGCAGGATAAGAAATGTTGAACATCCTGCATCCATCTCCCAGTGGAGGTCGTCTACCAAGGCCACCAAGGCCGTCTCAGTGCCATAGCCGAGGCGGAA
>QEPC01007367.1:676346-687778 GCA_003113815.1 Sphenodon punctatus
GAGGGCCTGAAAGTGGCCTAGATTAAAGTGAATGCACAGGGATCTGGTCTGGTAAACTGGGGCGGGGTGAACAGTAATGTCCTAAGAAAGTCATGTCTAATGTCTGATAATAGCTACTGTTTGTGTGAAGAAAAAGGGTTTTTAATTTTAAAGTTATTAATCCCAAAACATCTCGTATATTAAGTTAGTGGCAGGAATCCTTACACCATGCATGTCTAAAGGAGGCAGTGGCATTGTTTATACATCACTGTAACTATACAGTAACATTGTTTATACATCGCTGTAACTGTCTCATGGAACCTACAGACATCCTTGATATATTTAAAAAACATGTTTCCCTTACTTGAAATCTCAGTGAGGCGGGACCAGTCGACAGAAGGAGAGGAGGGGGATAGGGTGGGAGGAAGGCGAAGACAGGCAGATGAGTCAGGGGATGGGAGTAGAGCAAGGGGGGGAAGTCCGAAGGAGGGCTGTTAGAATCTCCCTCAAGCTACTGGATCCACTAGTCTGTCTGCAGCCTCCTGGGGGAGGATTAAACCCTTGGCCCCGCTTCCCTGCCCCAGTTCACCCCAGCCAGATGCACTAGGACAGGGAAGCTGGATTCAGTGTTCCCCTGGCAGATGGGTCCACTAGTGTACTTCCAGCCACCTAGGGGACAATTAAATTCTTGGTCCCACTTCCCTGCCCCAGCACATCCCAGTTGGGTGCACTGGATCAGGGAAGCTGGTTTGAATCTGCCTCCTAAAACTGTATACTCCCAGTGCTGCTTGCAGGGAAGCGGTTGTGTTTGCAATGGGATTTTCCTGTGGTGTTACCTGGTGGGGAGGGAGGCAATGGAGACAGATAGCCTCATCCCCACCCCCCACCAGGGATCCCCATGCACCCCCCAAGCACCCAGAGTTTGGAAACTCTTTCCCCCCACCACCACTACCACCAGGGATGCTCTTGCCCCCCAAACACCCAGTAAAACTCTTTCCCAAGCTTTTGCTGCACTATGGAGAAATAATGGATCTATGCTGGATCGCTCTCCACCAGCCAGGAGTGGTTTCCTATATGATCACAACAGTCTCTCCTTAAAATGCAAATACTGTAGATGGAGAGTAGTATGTATGCGTGTGTCTGTGCAAGTGGAGGGACACCCCACCCTTTTCCTTGGCCACCCTGCCTCTCTCTTGGCTCTCTCCAGTCACATCTCTTAATTGGATTTAATTTAATTAATTAGTAGAAATCATTAAGTGGTGGGAGGTATTTTTATTATCATTTTGGGGTTGTTGAATGAAAAAAGTAGTGATGATGTTTTGAAGAGAGGGATGTATAGAGAATAGTTAATTAAAGATCTGTGATGGAGTGGTATTATTTTAGGAGCATAGGATATATGATGGGAAGATATTATTAGGTGGAGTACAATTGCAATTGTTGTTTTTCATTAATATGCCTTAGCTATGACTTTAACCGTAGGTTTTAAAATATTGGAATATTTACTATGGTTCAGAGCAAGCATTATGCAGGCCTATTGTACTTCTGCTTTGGATATTCCCTCTGCTATTATAGTGCATTTTATGGTCCAAGGAGGAAAAGCTGGGTGGAGCGAGTAGAGTTTTCATCACCCATACAGCAGTGCTTGGCCACCTAAGATAATAAGAGGCTGCACAGGGGAGTTGCAAGCTTGGGATGGGACCAGGGACAAGAAATGTCTGTGCCCCCCCCCCTCTTTTTTCCTGCTAGTGGTGAAGTCGCCGGCCGGCCTAGGGGCACTGGGCTGCTGGTGCTCAGGATGAACTTGATCTCTGCAGAGTCTGTGGCATACTGCTGGTGGTCTGCTTCTGGGCCCATCAATCTTCTGGGCCAGTGGTGAGCTGGTCCCATGGTTCACTCTGTCCCTTGCGGATCTCTGCCTGCACGCTGGGGCCAAGCGCAACCAGCAGCAACAGAGCCATTGCTGCCCTGGCTCACACAACCAGCCCTGGAGGCTGGGGGCTGGGCAGGTGGGGCAGGGTGGGACAGGCTGGGCTGGCTTGATGCGGGGAACAGCAGAGCGTAAAGGTGTCTGGCGGTGGCTCCACTCATGCTGCCGGACACCTTCCCGTTCAGGCTGGGCCTCCCTTGAGCCAGCCCTACCTGGACTGGGTCTGGACTGGTGGGAAGGACTCCTTCTCCGTGATGTGGCACCATGGGGGGGTAAGCCAAGCCGCAAGGCTTGTGAGTGTGACCTAGCCTGATACAGACTGCTGGATGGGGCCCCCTCCCTGACTGCAGTTGCAATATTGTGTCAGACACAATGTTGAAACTGCGGGCAGGGAGGGGGTCCACATAGCAGTCGGAAGGGCCCTCAGCCAGCTCACATGGCAATTAAAAAATAAAAAATGGGGGAAGGGTGGCTTAGCTACCTTTGATAATGGGCCCCCAGCCAGTACGGGGCTCGGGACAAATGTTCCTGTTTGTCCAATGGTAGCTATGCCCCTGAGACTGGAGGTAGGTTATGTGCACACTGTTCTTTGAACTCGAGTTTTAAATGGCTGGATGGGCACTGGTAAGATTGTTCAGTAAATAAAACCAATAATGTTATACAATTGAGGATCTCACAGCTGTCAGATGATGCTATAAATCCCTTCATCTCTATGGAGCCATCACCTGGCTTTGTGCCTGTAACAAACTGATGCTAATTTAACCCACTGTTTATGCAAATATGTGGATAGTAAAGGAAATAAAATCTGTTATTGTACACTTAAAACTGCATTATAGATAATTCTGAAGAAAATGTGACAATTATATTTGCAACTATAATTTGCATATGTTCCCAAAAGTAAATATCCAAATTCAACTTGGATGTTTTTACATGAGAAACCCTCACACATGGACACCCACTGTACACATAGGGGAATGTTCATGTAAATTCGGTGCATGGGGGTGCACACTGCTTTGACCCACACACCGCCTACTCTGTCCACGCACGGCCACTCTGGGGAAAATCTGGAGTATCCCATGCAGGGACAGAATGGGCATTGTGTGGATGGGGCAGCCACATGTGGGGCCGTTCAGGTGAAACACACACACACCCCATGTATGGCGCCCTCGCACCCACTCCACTCACTGACCACGGACATATACCCCACAGTGGAACTCATGTAAAAACACCCTTTGTTATCATTTTGAAATTCTTAATGGTTTTTTTCTCTTCTATTTTTTCACTTTGGTATTTCAGTTACTTCAATGTTTCAGGATTAGAGTTGTCTTAACCTTTTAGAGTTGAAATGGTTTATCTCAGAGACACCATTTTCATTCAAAACAACTGATTAATTTACCTTCCTATTTGGGAAAATCTTTTGGTGCTTTCACACTTTTGGTACTTTGGGCACTTCCCGAAATGTTCTTTTCATCATTTCCATTTTTGTTGGAACTTTCAGCTTTTGTTTATCTAATTTTTTATTATTCTTTAAAATCATTATATTTTTCAATTTGTTTTATTTTGTCTGTTTTTTATTTTGGGATTTCTTATTTTATTTTAATTTTATATTGTATCAGTTTCACAAAATCAGAAATTACAAAGGTGTTCAAAACAATGAAAGTGACAAAAAAGACAAAAAATTGCTGGTGAAAATGCTGAAAGCAGTGAATGGGCAAAACTCGTCCCGAATGAAAAAATCCCTGCAAAAATTCAGCAAGATTCCCAAAATTGTGAAAATTAATTTATTATTATTATTTATTAACCATTTATATAGCTCAAGAAATGTACCTGACACTTAACAATTGTAAGAAAGAGACATGGTCCCTGCCCTAGCAGGTTTACAGTCTAAGAGAGACAAGGGGTGGGGTCGGGTGGGGGAAACAGAGGAAGAGACAAGGATACATATACAAACTCATGAGGTCTCCGGTGCATGTCCTTGGCTTAGTTACAAAGGTGTAGTTACTCATTTAACGTTACACAAGATATGATGACTCAGGGTAATGCAGCATGGAGGTGAGGGGAACGAGGAGCCACGGAAAGCTTGATGGAAGAGTTAGGTTTTGAGGAGGGATTTGAAGATATGGAGGGAGGAAGCTGAGCTAATGTGTTCAGGGGGCGGGGGATTTCCATGCATAGGGGGCTGCCAGGGAAAAAGGGTGGATGTGTTAAGAGGAGAAGGGGACTTATTAGCAGGCAAGGGTGTTGGCAGAGGACTGGAGCTCCCAGACAGAAGTGTAGTGGAAAATGAGTGCTGAGAGATATGGGGAACAAGGTCATGAAGAGCCTTGTAGGTAAAAACCAGGAGTTTGTGCAGAATGCGTTCAGGAAGAGGGAGCCAGTGCAGAGAGGAGAGGAGGGGCTATATGTGGTCAAAGTGGTGGGCAAGGTGAATGACCTTGGCAGCAGAGTTATGAACAGAAATGAGAGGAGCAAGGTGAGAGTGAGGAAGGCCAGTGAGAAGGAGGTTGCAGTAGTCGAAGCGAGAGATGGCATGGACAAGGGTTTTAGTGTTGGAAACAGTGAGGAAAGGACGGAACTTAGCAAACTTGTGCAGAGAGAAGTGACATAATTTGGCAACAGAATCAATCTGAGGTTTAAAGGAGAGGGAGGAGTCAAAGAGGAATCCTAGGCTACATGCCTGAGGGATGGGCTGGATGTTGAGCCCATCAGCAAAGACAGAGAAGGAAGAGAGAGAGGAAGGATTAGGGGGGAGAAGATGAGGATTTCGGTTTTAGCCATTAAGTTTGAGCTGACGATGAGATATCCAAGCAGAAATGTCAGAAAGGCAGTTAGTGAGGCGAGACTGGATAGAGGGAGAGAGAGAGAGGGTGGAGAGGTAGAGTTGGATATTATCAGCATACAGATGGTACTAGAAGCCATGAGATTTGATGAGTTTGCTTAGGAACAGAGTGTACAGAGAGACAAGGGCCAAGGACGGAGCCTTGGGGAACTCCAACCGAGAGGGGAAGAGAAGTAGGGGAGGCACCAACAAAAGACACATTGAAGAATCGGTCAGATAGGTAGGAAGATAACTAGTTGAGGACTGAGACGTGGAAACCAAGGGAGTGGAGAGAGTTAAGTAAGAGAGAGTGAATTCCCATCAGTTTGGGAATGGCTGTTTTATTTCAGCACTACTTTTTGTTTCCTTCTGTGGTACAATTTGGTGGGCCCTAAGAAAAAGGAATCACATTCTAAAATCATTTCAAATAGTACTGCTGATATGAAGAAAGTACTAAAATACTGAAGTAACTGAAATACTGGACATAAAATACCAAAATAAGTATTTGAAATCTCAAATGGAGAAGGAAGTGAAGCCCACTTCATATCTTCTTTGCTAACATGGATTCAAATATACCAAATTTATCAAATTCAGAACTTGCTTCAGATATTCCTTTTAACCTAATTATAGGGAACAAAACTTACCGTCCAGTAAATTACATTGTATGGAGAAATCATACCATATTCATGTCACATTTGTGTCTTTGAGTTGGAGAAACAAAAATGCTGAATCAAGCAAAAGCTCATGACCTCTAGGGCAGTGTATCCTAAGGAGAAATACAATTTACTCTCCATTATCATTTGACAATTCACAATGGACCTCTGTTGTTGTCTGGAAATGGACTCTACCAAGGAATAATCAACTCCCTTAGGCACCTATCAAAAATAGTGTGCCTTGAAAGAGACATTGATTGCTAAGCTAATTAAATTAGGTCTGCTGGCTGTGCTGTTGACCTCTACAGTGGTGTTTCTACATAATGTGCACTTCTGGTGGAGGGACTGGACAGATGGCCACAATGGACTAGCAAGATGATTCTGATTTGGTCCAAGCATTAGGAGTCTTGGCTTACTATCATCTGTAGCCAATGTTTAGAACAATACTCAGGTAAAAACACATGCTTTACTTGTGATTGTGTGTTGTTTACTGTTTACTGTTATTAAACTTGCTGTGTTTTTAAAGCTTGTGGAAAATTTACCATGGAAAGCCCACAGAAAGGCTGTGTGTCATAACAGTTAGCCCTTTACAGACTGGCCAGTTGACCAGTTCTGGTTTGGAGATGTATTATTACACGCAAGCATATTACACCGGTGTTTCGCTCTCTGCACTGACTGCTAATAGGTTTCCAGGCCCAATTCAAGGTGTTGGTGCTGACCTTTAAAGCCCTAAATGGTAGGGATGGGACTCTGGGCAAAATTTCAGTTTTAGTCAATTTCAATTTCGGTTCTCATGTATTTCAGTTCTTTTTCTGTTTCGGTACTATCAGATCTTTTGCATTGATGTTTTGTACCAGATTTTTATCATTGCGGTTTTTCAATGGGGGAAAACCGCAATGTAAAAAAACCGGTACAAAACATCCATGCAAAAGATCTGATAGTACCGAAACAGAAAAAGACCCGAATTTTCAGATTAATCTGAAATGGCCATTTCTGGGTACTTTTGGGTTTATCCAAAACAGAAATTCCCATCCCTACTAAACAGCTTGGACCTCACCTATCTGCAGGAATGCCTCACCCTCTGGGTTCTGGATTGGTCCCTGTGGTAGGCTGGGGACGCCCTCCTCAGGGTCCCCCGGGTTTCCCGGGTGTCTACTATGAGGAGAGCGTTCTCTCTAGCTGCGTCGCAGCTGTGGAACACCCTCTCATCGGAGATCCACTTGACTGCTGACTTCCCCTCTTTCTGCAGACAATGCAAGACCTGGCTATTTCACCAAGCCTTTCCCGAGGGAGATGGGGTGGGTAGGTTGGGTTAGGGTAGGTGGGGATGAGGTTTTTTTACTGTTTTAATTGTAATTATCATTGTTTGTTTTAATATGTTTAAAATGTTTTTAAGATGTTGTGAGCTGCCCCGAGATGCCCGAGTCAGGAGCGGGCAGCATATACATTTTATTATAAATAAATAAATAAATAAATAAATAAAATAAAATCATGGTCTATATACTCCAACAGACGTTTGGAGGCTTTGGAGAGGGATACCAGTTTGAAGACAAGCCTAGGGTCACTGAGAAGGCTGTACAGCTGAGGTGTGGAGTCAAAGGATGTGCACAGAACTTAATATTTTTTTTGTTATTTCTTTTGTTTTCATTATTAAAATGTCATTCTTTTTTGTATATATATTCCTAATTATTTTTCATTTTTGTTTTACATTGGTTTCAATGAGAAGTACATATCTAGCTGTACCTTCTTTGTATTCCACTCAACGAATGTAATTTGGACAGTTTGTACCCCTCTTATAAAGTATTCTACCTGCCAAATTCCAAAAGATTGGATAAAGAGTCCCTATTTCACAGGAAAGTTAACCAGTATACCAATTTCTGTCTGTAATGTCTTTTTCTACCATCCAATTTGGATGAGATTTGAACTGATTGTACCCCTGGCCCAAGGTATTATTCCTGCCTCATATCAAAAAGATTAGCTAAAGAGTGCCTATTTTATAAGCAATTTAGACTTTGTAATTGTAACAACACATACACATTTCAGGCTCTAACTTTTTTGTATGCCTTCCAATTTGGATGACAGTTGGACAGATTGTACCCTTCCCCCCCCCGTGCTCCAAGTGGGTTCTACTGTTTGCCAAATGCCTGGTCAAATAAAAATGACTTGCGTTTCCTCTGGAAGATAAATAGGCTCAGGCTTTGTTGAACCTCCAGGGGCCTCTGTCCATATTTTATGGCCCTCTCTGCCTGAGAAATTGTTTAAAAAAAAAACCCAAAAAACCTGATCCCTATCTTATGTTGAGCAGAATTAATTAGTTAATATTTATTTTAATTAATTTAATTAAATTATTATCCCGCCCTATTCCAAGGCTCAGGGCAGGTTACAACACACAAACAAACATAAATATCCCTCATCCTAAAACTCCCCAAATTCTTATTCCAAACTCCCCAAACCATATTACTGTTTGCCAAATGCCTGGTCAAATAAAAATGACTTGCATTTCCTCTGAAAGATTAATAGACTCAGGCTTAGCTGAACCTCCAGGGGAAGGGAGTCTTTGAGCACCCTCATTGTATGAATCTGATGGGCAGATTGTCTGCGCAAGTAATCATTCCCAGCAGATATCAGTCATTCCCAGCAGATGTCAGAGGCCGGCGTAGAACATGCGGGAGGAGTTGATCTTTTAGATGCAGGCACCAGACCGGATCAGGATCCCCAAATAGAATCATGCCATCTGTAAATGGTATTTGGGACCACAAATGGATTAATATTTGATATATTTAGCATGTCTTTATTACTGTCTGATGTAAGAGAATTACATTTTATAGGGGGCACACTGATAGCATTTGGTCTCTGTTCCCTTTCTCCTGCCACCCAGCTCCTTGCCACCAGCCACCTCAGGTTTAAGACACTAATTGTTTCCATAAAAAGCTCTTAGCCCACACCTACAGATGGACTCTTTGGGCGTTAACAGACATAGCACTGGCCCACTTAGGCCCGCTTTGGCACAACCAGGTTAGTGTGATGACTGTACATTTATTCCCGACCCACCTGAGGTGGAAGTTGGGCATGGACTGTGGGCCCGGATCAAAACAAGTGTACAGTCTAGGCCCAGCAACCACCCAGTTGGACAAAATAGACAGAACCAGGCTGGAACAACTGTTCATGGCCCTGGCTCCTCCCAGTGTGGGGGTTTGTCATGGCTGTCAATAATTATTAATTATTATTATATTATTATTTTATTTATTTTATTATAAAAGATTTGTTATCCAGCCCCCTCCTGACAAAGGCAGTTCAGGGTGGCGTACAATATAAAAGCATTAAAAATACGTACAACATAAAACAATAAATCCATCAATCCCACCCACCCCCAACCCTGTCCATCCCTTCTCCTACCCGTCTCTCTCAACAAATGCCTGGTGGAACAGCCAAGTCTTACACTGATGTATGAACGAGGGAAGGCCCTGGGCCAAATGACCCTCTGCCGGGAGGGAGTTCCACAACCGAGGTGTGGTGACCAAGAATGCCCTCTCCAATGTGCTCCCCCCCCCTCGCTGAACATGGGGACCTCCAAAGGGCACCTCCAGCCGACCGCAGAAGTTGTTCCAGAACCCAGGGTGTGAGGTGGTCCTGCAGATAGGTGGGTTCCAGACCATGTAGGGCTTTAAAGGTCAACACCAACACCTTGAATCAGGCCTAGTAGGCAACAGGCAACCAGTGCAGAGAATGGAGCACCAGTGTTATGTGCTCTCGGTGGCCCGTTCCCATCAGGAAATTGGCGCCGCATTCTGCACCAGTTGAAGCCTCCAGACCATCACCTTGGGTAGCCCCACATAGAGTGCATTACAGTAATCAAGCCTTGAGTTGATGAAAGCATGGATAATGGTGGGAAGATCGTAGTCTGAGACATATGGCCATAACCGTCAACCTGATGTAATTTGGCAAATGCACTCCTTGCCACAGCTGCCACCTGGACATCCAAGTGGAGCTGTGAATCGAGGAGCACCCCAGACTACAAACTTGAGGAATCAAGATGGGGCATACCCCATCAATGATGGGGGCCTCCACTCCCTCGGCCCTCCCCACCAGCATCACCTCCATCTTGTTGGAATTCAACTTCAGGCGGCTTGCCCTCATCCAGGCCCCCCACAGCTGTCAGTCATCAGGTAAGCAATGAGACTGTGGGGCCTGAGTTTGCTGAAATCGAGAGGAAGAGCTGAGTGTCGCTGACATATTAATGACAACACATGCCAAACCCTCTCACAACCTCACCCAAAGGCTGCATATATATGTCAAACAGGAGGGGGGACTGAAGAGAACCCTGCGAGACCCCACACATTAGATCCCGGGGAGCAGATATACAGTCACCCAAGACCACACAGTGAGTCCTATTGGCCAGGAATGAGCAGAATAATTCAAGAATGGTTCCGCCCACCCCAGAACGATCCCTCAGCTGAATCACCAACAGATCATGGTCAACGGTATTGAAGGCAGCTGACAGATCTTACAAGACCAGAAGGGTCAACTGCCCCCAGTCTAAAGCAAGGCACAGGTCGATGACCAAGACCACAAACAATAGTCTCCATTCCATATCTGAAATGAAAGCCAGACTGCAAGGGGTCCTGGAAACCGACCAGCCATCACCCACTCAATAACGTTCCCTAAAAAGGAAATGTTAGAGACAGGCCGGTAGCTTGTAAGGGCGTCAGCGTCAAGGGATGGTTTTTTGAGCAAGGGCCGAACCACAGAATCCTTAAGAGAACCTGCCCTCTAGGGATGGGTGAACAGAACGCCATTTGGATGTTCAGACATTCGGTCGTTCGGTTCGAAACACAAGTTTGGGTTCGGCTGTTCAGTTTGGTGGAGTTTGGTTTGGCCGAACTCGGCCGAACATTAAAAAAGTGCTATCGGTACTGAAACCGAAACCGATTTTTTTTTGTACCGGTATTATTTGGCCCTGAAACCACCCCTGGTGTCCACCCCTGATGCCAGGAAGTCTGCTCCTCAGCTGCCTCCCCCTTCCAGTCATGTTTTTTCCACCCAAAGTCACATTTTTCCCACCCCCGAACTCATCTGAACTTTTCTGAACTGTTCAGAAGTTTGAGCGTTCGTTTCGGATGTTCAGTTTGGTCATCTGAACTGGCCAGGTTTGGCCTGAACTCTGAACTTCTGAACAGCGTTCACACATCCCTACTGCCCTCCTCAAGGGAGGCGTTGACCAACCATGCCAGCACCAACCCTAACGTCTCCCTGGTGGCTTTAACCAGCCATGATGGGCAAGGATTTAATTCACATGTTGTGGCCCTAAAAGCCCCCAGGATATACCCCGCATCGGCAGGGGTCATCAACTGAAATTGATCCCACAAAACAGGACAGCTGGTGCATTCATAGCCTCTGGTACCCCAACTGTATAAGCTGTGGCGGCAAAATCATGGTGAATGTGAGTGATTTTGTCCATGAAAAAAATCAATAAACCTATCACAGTGGGCCTGGGAAACCTCCACTTCCAGGTGGAGGGAGGCTGGACTGACCAACCCCTTCACCACCCGGAAGAGCTCCGCTAGATGAGATTTCGCAGATGCAATGATGGCAGCAAATAACTTTTTTGCTGCCCGCACAGCCACTGCATAGACTTTCAAACTGGCTCTGTGCTGCAATCTGTCAGATTCAGCATGAGTTCCATAAGTCTCCAAGGGCGAAACAATTTAACCGGTTCCACAACTTTATGAGGGCAAACGTACCAGGAGCTGGGTCTGAAGGAGATAATGATATGACCATGACAAGGGCACTTTCAGCACATACCCCACTAGCAGACCCCCCCCTGCCTCTAGGCCAGTGCAGAAAACCAAATCCAGAGTGTGACAACCATCATGTGTCTGGCCATCTATCAACTGAGACAAGCCCATGGTTGCCATGGTGGCCATGAACTCATGTTCTGCTCCAACAAGACCAGTGTCAGCGTGGATGTTGAAGTCCCCCAGAACCAAAGTCCTTGGGGACCTCAAGACCACTTCCGCTACCAGCTCAGCTAGGGCATGTAGAGAAGCAACTGGAC